>QJSC01028971.1:1443419-1475170 GCA_003697955.1 Calidris pygmaea
GTATTTCATTTTTTTCTTCCCTTTATTGTAGCGTGTGCAGGCACTTTTATAGAAAACATGGCTAAGTTTTTTGAAAGCTTAGGACTCGTGAGATAAATAATGATCCAGATGTGAGCTGGATAATCCACATGGTGCTCAGCTAAAGCGAGTCATTTATTGCACCATACATTTTTACTGGTTTTGCTAAACTCTGTCAATTTGTTAGTATTAAGGGTATGAGAGTTTAAGCCAAACCATTTATTAACAGTGGAGAAATCTTCACCTGGTAGCGCTAGCACATGCAGGAGGAGAAGCATGTGGATATGTAAAAGAAAACTCTACTTCATGGTACCTGTCGTATTCACCTCTCTGGCTTTTAAAATGTAAATGCCTCTGATTTTTAAAGATATTTTCACAGTGGGGCTTGGGAAGTATCTCAGTTCAAATCAAATTAAACCAAGCAGCAATATAAATGTTGAAGTCGTACAACACTCATCCCCAAACACTGAACCAGGACCACCCGCGGAGGCAAAGACTCAGGAAACGGGAGAAAACTCTCAGTAATTTGTGCCCTACTCTGTGCCGGTGGCAAAATTAAATGGGGATGGGTGGTGGGGGTTTCTCCCCTCCACCTCCATCCCTACAAGCTGGAAGGTACAACCCACAGGGGGTTCCCAGGCAGCGATTGTACCTCCTGTGCTGATTGTCTCTTGATAAACCTTTGCTAACTGGGTGCCTACTTCAGTGCTCTGACACGGGAACCCCGTGCCAGGAAAGTCGCTCCAATTTTTCTTGTGTTTAACATCATAGACTTTTTGCAGGTTCAGCCAACGCTCCAGAACCTGCCGGGCTGAGCTCTGGCAAAGCTGCAGGGGAGAGGCACCGTGGGCTCCATCGGCCGCAGAAGAGGAGGGCGAGGAGCCGCGGGACACGGAGCCGGAGCAGCTCGGAGGGCTCCAGCCTGCATTACTCAGCCTTCCCAGCTTCACCGAGCTCAGCCATGTGGCAGGAATTCAAGCGGGTGGAGCCCTCTTCCCTCTGGAAATAGCTGATAAAAAAAAAAAAAAAAAGAAATCCCTTCCCTCCCCCTTTTCCTCCTCCCAGGCAGGATATGGGTGTGGGGCCGCAGTCACGCAGGGCTCCCCGGGCAGGGGGATGCGGGGAGCCCCCCGCACCAACCCCAGCTCCGGCACCGAGGGTCACCCTGGGCTTGGGGGGGTCTCTGTGACACCTGGGGGTGTTCAGAGCCCGGCACCTTCCCTGGCACTGAGGTTCTCCTGGTTTGTGCTCTTACGATTCGCAGCCCGCTAAAGGACTTTAAAAGCAAGTGGCTGGGAGTTTTAAAAGCTCCTTTTTCCTTCCCTGATTTTTAGAGGTTTTTCTGGATCTTGCGAAAAGGAACGAAGGAAAGAAAGGATGCCTTAAAATGACAAAAGATTTTTTTAAAAGAATCGAGTTTGGCAGAGATTAATAAATAAGATGTAAAAAAAATAAAAGAGTAAAAAATAAGGAAGTTGTATTAGGTTCAAATAGAATATACTCTCTCTTTTCCTTTAAGTTTTGAGACAAACCCAGGACACCTCTCCACGTGGTTTATCAATACCCAGTTTTGGCACCGGGAGCCATTTGCAGGGGGTTCTTGAGTGGCCCCAAGGCATCACCCCGCTCTGGGGACCAGGGACAGACCCAAACCTCTCCCACACTCGTCCCAAAGGATGTCCCCAAAGGATGGGACAAAGCCCAAAAGGGAGCGTTTCACGTGCCATTTGCTCCCCATGAGGCTGGACGGGGTCACTCATTGCTCTGGGGTCCAACAGCAGCTATTTGGTACCCGGCACCATCCCCCTGATGCCGTGGCCACACGTGGCACTTGTAGAGGTGGCACCCTGGCCCAGCGTGGGACTGGGGTTTTCTCCTGCAAAACACATGGTTTTAGCTGAAACTGTCCTAGGGAGATGGAGTCTCACCCTTGGCCACGCTGCCAGGAACCAACCTGAGCACAAATCCCCAGAATCAGGATTTCCATCGGGAATTAATCCACTCGGATTCCCCAAGGAGGTGAGGAGCTCACAGATCCCCAGGAATGAGCTCCCGAGATTTTCCCTGCTCCATGCAGCAGCCACATTAAACAGGAATAAACCTCCTCTGCTCCCAACAAAGCCCTGGAATATTTTGCAGAAACACAGAGCATTGGCTGCGCCGGCAGAAAAAAAATGTCATTTTCCAGCATTAAACCCCCAGTAGCTTTGTCTTTACAAAAGCAAAGCTTTTTATCACTTTTGTATCACTTTTGCTTTGTTCTACAAGGAACCCAGGATTCGTGTTTCAGGTAAACACTTTTGTCTCACACCCTCCCTCGCTGCTCCCTCCAGCCCAACCAGACAGACCTGAGTTTTACTTGAGAAGCTTTTGGGATTTCTTTTTTTTTTCCTTCCTGCAAAATTAACGTAGACTGGAGGGTCAGGCACAACGGCTGGGGTGAGCAACGCACCTCGGCAGCAAAGAGAACATGAAAGCAGCACCGTGGAACGGCAGAACAAAATACAGCAAAATCCCTCCCATGGCTCTGGTCGCTCACATCCATGTGAGTCAGGAAAAATTACATTTGAGGAGACACCCGCAGGTTCTTGGCTCCTGGCCCAGCACACGATGCAGCACACACAGACTGCTGCTCCATTTTTTTTTTTTTTTTTTTTACATCCCTTCTTTTTATTACTTCATACTTGTTGGGTTTGGGACAAAAATGATAATATTTCCCTAAAATATAACCCTTTAAAAAGTACTACCTGGAGAAAAATCTCTGCATTATTACTCACTTTCTCACATGATGAATATTTGAAGAGCTAGAATAGGAGATTTTAATATTTATGGAGATTCATTTGATTTTCAGAAAATGTTTAGTTCATGCCACAAAACAAAAATAAGGCTAATTTACAGCAGGGCAGACTGAGAAACGACTTGAACTGTGGCTGCCCCCTCCGGCTCCGCCGGCTGCGCTTGCACCCCGGGTGTTATCTGTGAGACCTCAGGGAGCTCTTACACCTTGATTCCCCTCCTTTTCGACCAGGCAGCATTTTCCGTTCCCAGCGCATCGCCGTGAGCACGTTGGCCAGGATGCCAGACCCAGGGCTTGGTCTGTAAAACCTCCCTGCTTCGTGAAATTGCAGTTTCCACTAAAAATTCATTAAAATGCCTCCCACCCCCCCCCCCCCCCCCCCCGAGCTGCAGTTTCAGGAGTTGTGAAGAAGTTGCCCCACGTACTCGCCTGGCGTTGCTGGTATTCGCCGCAGTCGATACTCACCAGACAACTCCACCACACAGAACGCAATCCAGAAAAGCTGCCTCCACTTCATTATTTTTAAACTTCCCAGGAACAGCATTCCTGCTCGCAGCTCCCACGGCAACTGGCTCCGGCTGGGACAGCTCGTGGGCTCTCAGTCCCGCAGCAGCTCTGAGCTCATGGAGCTTGGGTTCAGTTCAAGCCTTTGAGATGACTCGGTGGTGGGGTGGGCTTCTCTTCAGGGGTTGTGCTTATGGTTCAAGACTGCGAGGTGGAGTTTCTCCGATTTGATTTCCGAGTTTTATATAGTTCGTGGCAACCTCACTATCACTTAGGTAATTTTCTCCTCCCCGCTTTCCTGCCAGCGCTTCAAAACAAACAAAAGAGCAACCCTCTCCCCAGCAAAGGAGCCCAAAGCCTCCCCAGGCTTAACTCTTTCCTGAGAGCCCCTTCCTTTCCCGTTACAGCGAAGGCAGGGATACAGCGTGCTCCAGCTGGAAGGAAGGATTACAGTGGAGCCTGCTGCTAAACTTCCCTCAAAGCAATGTAAACACCATCTGATGGGAGCAGAGAAGTGGAGAAGCCCCAGGTCCGGCCACCGCCAGCAAGTCCCCTGCACAGTCCCAGGGCTGGGCTGTGGCCAGAGCTGTGGAACCGGGGGGAAACTCTGAAAAAGGACTTCAGAAGCAGAAATTTTCTCAGCAAATTAAGCAAGGAACTCAAGGATGCGAAATCATCACTGACCTGAAGAGAAGTAACTCCATTAGCTTCACTAAATTGACTTTGGTCAAGCAGCGAGCAACGAGTGCAATGGTTTGGAGAAGGTCTGGGGGAGACCAAAACCCACAGGCAAAGATTTCTGCATAAAACCTGGAGCAGAAGAGGGACTCGAGACTAATAAATAACTTCCTGGAGCTCATTTCCATTAATAACGCATCATAGAAGCATTAAGAACAGTGTAGAAATACTGACTTCAGTTTTATTACCAGGCTGGACCTGACCGAGTGGAAATGGTTGGCCGGGGCTCCCCGGTTCCCGTGGCCGCACCAGAGGCGTGGGGGGGACCAGCTCTGGAACCAGCAGGGTGAGGGAAGCTCTGCAGCAGGCAGTGAATGGGGCTGAGTGAATACAGCCTAATGAGGCCTGAAGAGAGATGAGTATCTCCAAAATAATTGATTTAAAAAAAAAAAAATTTTTAAATGCAATTTCCCCTTTTTTTTTAAATTTAAAATAGTTTGATGTTTCCATTTCTTGGGGTTTTTTTATGTCTGAGGACACCAAAGACAACAGAAATGTCTTTGAGGAAAACAAAAAAAAAAGAGATATGATCATTTGGGAAACTAAACTCTGGTTAAGTCTCAATTCATCCTTTTCTTTTACTGCTAAATGATGCGGTCACTGAAGGAGTCATTGCTAACAGGAAATCAAAAGTGAGGTGGCCAGGAAAATAGCTATGGAAGGAAGGACAACGAAGCACTTGCTCAATGTGGTATCTTGATGCGAATGCCCCCATTACCCTTCTACAGTCTTATGGCTGCACTCAGCGAAAGGACTGAAAGGCAGAAAGAAAGATAAGGTAGTATTATGTACAAAGAAATCCCCAAATAGATTTCCAGTACGACAAAATTCCAGTAGCTTTTGTTTTTAGGACAGGACAGGGCTTGGACGAGATGATGTTTAGCAATCTGCGATTGTCTGACAGGAAAATATCTCTTGGAAGGAAACATCTGTAGCTCAGAAATGTGCTCCAACATCTATATAAAGATTTCTATTATTTCAGTAATCTATGACTGAATGACAGATCTACACAGCTCTAGTAATGGCCAAAATATCCCAGTATTAGTAATATCCCAGTAGCCTGTAACTGGCTATAAAACCTGAACGTGGGCCAGCCTGGCTGCCTCCAGTAGCTCTCACCAAGAGTTTTCTCTTTTTTCCCCTCTCAAACACACACACAGAGGGAAACGCATGACTCGGCAGAGGACACAGGTTTGCGGGCACATCAGTTTAGAAAATGTATTCAAAAGATGAAATGAGAAAAGTGGAGTGAGACAAAGGTCCTATTTAAATAACACATATGTTTGTGTTGTTTTTTGTGTTTTGTTTTGTTTGTTTGTTGTGTTTTTTTTTTCTATTAAAGTGAGAATTTGGCTTGAATGGCACAACTGAAAATAAAAAGTTGAAATTTCAAAGTATCAGCCCCTGGGAAGACAGCAGCCCATCTGGTGAGCACCAACATCCCATCACACTGAAAAGCATCAAGAAAAGCTGCCGAGCTCCAGGGTCGGGCTCAGGATGGCTCTGGTGCAGTGAAGGCAAAAGCCTTAGAAATGCAGAGAAATTTTTTATTTTCATACTAAAAATAAGTGAAACGTAGGAAAAGAATAAAACAAACCAGCTCGTGCCGAGCCCTTTGTTTGCAAGGAAGTTGTGGGGGAGCTCCGGACCACAACCCCACAGTGGCTCCCTGCTGGTGGCCAGTCCCCCCGCTCCCCCCAGACCCCCAATCCCACCCCCTGCATCCCCTGGCCCCCCCTGAGCCCTCACCCGCCCTGGGGGCTCCCCTCCGCCCCGCCGGGTTTCCTGCCATTCTCCTCCAGCCCGGCCCCACGCTCCTGAATGAAAGAAACCAAGAGAATCATCCGGGGTTGGCTGCCGGCTCTATTTCACCTTTCAAAACCAGACTAAAAATAGTGAGCTGGACTAAAAATAGCCGCTGAGCGGGTCTGCCCGACACCCAGCACGGGAAGCTCCCGGGTTTGGTTTCCAGTGGAAGTCGGGCTGCATTTAAACGACATTCCCCGTGTCAGAGATGTTGGGTTTCATTAATATTTATGTCCACCGTGTATGTCAGACCATGCCTTAAAACTCATTTTAGGGTAGTGACTCAGCTCACCATGGTAAATCTAACATATCCTCAAACGAGGAACCAGAGAAACAAAAGAATCAGCTACTTATTAAGAGTATTCTTTAACTGAAAGCACTGTCTTCAGAGGATTTTAGGAGACCAGGAGCAGGTCGAGCTTAGTTCCCCGAAACCCATTCCCAATCAGGCTTCAGAGCTGCTGGGAATTGCCACGCTCTTTGGGGGAGTGTGTGTGTGTGCACACACCTCTGAGCTTATTCCAAATATTCCAGATATCCAGCTGTATCCAGGCTCTTCAGTTATTTCCGCCTCTTTATTCAACAAGCGGAAGATAACACCTTTTCTCATTGATACGACTCTCCATCTAAACCTCTGTTTAAAGTCACTCGAGCATGTTGCAAACAAATACTGTAGAATTATTTCCCCCTTTCAGACTCATAACAAATTTTTATAGTTAAAAACTTAAGGACCAAAATAAGAAACATGCACTTGAGTTATTTTGAAGCAGCCCCTATCAGCTGCACAAGGTTAACGACGGCTGAGCCAATTTCAACTAAACATTTACAGGATCAAGTGTCCAAATTTCAAACCGCACGGTGATGAAGGCTTGTTCACATAGACTGGGAATTTTTCCAAGTATTTAAGGGTAATTTAATTTAATTGTGAATGATGCAAGAGACATATGGCTAGGAAGTTATATGCCAGGAAACATGTTTTCTATAAGTATTTTAGCAGGCAGATGGCATACAATAGTTTTGGTGTAGTCATTTCCCCACCTCTTAAAAGTTGCTATTTTGGACAGATGAAATAATTGGACTGTCACCATCCTCCCCAGACACCAGCGCTGCTGCCCCGGAGGATGTGCAACCTTACTGTTTCTATACAAAACCCCCCATCAAATAAATCAAACCTTACGCTCACCTATCTGTTGCTGTTCACAAGTTTCAAAGCATTTTAGTGACTTTCCCACTGCAATGGGAAGCGAGGGAATATTCCTGCTTTCCAGCATTCCCACCGCTCGGGCGAGAACAGAGGCGCGTGGAGGCGCCTGGAGCAACGCCACACCACGGCGAGACCCCAAAAGCCAAAAGCTGTGTGTCCTAACGTAGCAACCAAACCGCTCCGACTCCCAGACAGAGCAGCACTCGCTGGAAATCACAGCCCCTCTCTCCCTCAGGGCTCCACGGATCCGCTGCGGGAGATCCAGCTCTGGGGAGTGGGACGAGCATCCCTCTGCCCGTACGGGGCAGGGGAGGCAGAGCAGAGTGTGATGCTGCAAATGAAATGGTGTTTGAGTGAAACTCAGCTGATTTCTCCTGGTAAAGCTTCTAAGATGCTGCTGGGACGACATCTCCTTTGCCTTAACAGGAGTCACGGCACCAAATCCTGAGCAAGGGGAGTCCTGTCCCCTGGTAACACAGGACACAAGCTCTCTCTCTGAGCAGACACCTCCTGAGGAACGACCTGGTTGTGATTCATCTAAGAAAGGGCAAAAAGCTCAAAAGCTTCCCGAGTGTTATCAGCCTTATCGCGATTTCCTTAAGAACTTGTCAGCTATTTGTTTTATTGTGTTTGGTTTTGCACATTATTGTATTTATATTGCAACTCTTGGGGCAGGAAATGCTTCCTTTATAAGTGGTTCAGAAACTACATCCTGAGAGTCCTATCGAAGTGTCATTTCGAGGCCGTTCAGGAGAGATTCCTGCCTCAGTTCCTACCTCCCAGCTGCTCCCAGGCCATCTGCCTCTCCAGCCCTGGAAAAGCTGCTCATCCCTGAAGAACCATCCCTGCATGGATCATGTATGAAAGAACGCTGTCTTTCTACACCACTATTTATCTAGATGCTTGTATTCTTTTTTCTAAGTCTTCTTTAAATATTGTTCTTAGAATTAAAGACCAAATATATGAATTTGTTTTTAACTCGGACAAAGTCTTGCATCTTCATAATCCTTGCAACTGCATTTAGTGGGTGCTTTGCTATTTATTAACCCCTTGCACAGCTACTGCTTATTCATTCACACTCAGCAGAGTCATTCTCGGGAGACAGAGAGCTGAAAAACCCCAAGAATATCAGGCTTTTGATCCATAGATCATATATTATAATTTTAAAAAGCTTTTTGAAATCTTTTTAAAAAAAAAAGATGCATGGTTGTTGCACTATAACATACTGTTAATAAAAGCGGTATATTAAAACAAATTGCTTAGTATGATTATTCCACTAAAATCAATATCTTCAAATAATAAAGCAAATATGAAGCATACACACGGCTACGTTCGAGCAAACCAGATGGTAGATAGGCTGCTTAACACTTTTATGCCTCAAACTTTTACTTCAAGATTGTTGGTTCCAATCTAATCAAGGCTATGCTCATTTACTACCTTCTGTCTGTTCAGCACTTTGTAGGATATTACTAGGTCTTTAATCTCGTTTTAAGGGGCAGGCTACGATGTAAATCAAGTCACTTAAGCATTTTTCCATGAAACTGTTCCCCAGATGCATCTTTTCCGCAGCTACACTAGAGGTTGAATGAGTCAGAAGGAATTGCCTTGAAAAACAAGGCAAGAGTCTGCAAAATCAGAAGCCTGCAGAAAGCTGGAGCTTTTTGAAGTTGTGAAAATTGGGGGTGTGTGTGTGGAGAAAGTAACTCTGGTGCAGGAGGAGCAAAGAGGCAGGAGATGCTCGGCCGAAGCTGCTGGAGTGACCTGGAAACAGCAGCGGAGGGAACCACGCAGGCAGGAAACCACTCCAGCTGCCCCGGCAGAAGGGCTAAACAAAAACCTTTGTTGTCTTTGAAAGTAATTCCTCCTGGCTTTGAATCAGAAAGAAGGAGCTCCACAGAGATGACATCTCACCACCCACCGGACAGAACGAGCAACGTCGGGGAGCTCAGAGCATCGCTGGGGAAAGGGGCAGCAGGGAGGGAAACCTCGCTTCAGGGAACAAGAAAAGCCAGGAACTGCAACAAAACCTGGCTGAAAACCCTTCCAAATAGTGCTTTTGTCAGTGCAAGAGAACAAACCCTTACTAAAGTCATGCTAATGCCTTGGAAAGAGCAAATAAGCTGATTGCACCCCTCCATAGGATGCGACCCTGTCACATCTGATTTTAGACGGGTATTCTTGGTGTGTTGAAGGTGTGTGATCCTCAAGATCAGGTTTTTGTATTTCTGGAAATATGCACAGTTGAATATACAAAGAGTGAGAAGAACCACAGGACCTAAGAAAAGGGAGAGGAGAGGACAGAGACGAACTAGTCATATTCCTGTTCCTCTCCATCACCGCGTTGGGACTGTATCGCAATCTCATTAACCTGGATGATTTCATCGACTGCTCTTCATTGCTGCACCATCCAAAGTACTTAACTATAATAAACAGCAGCACCACAAAACACCAATAAAAATCATTAAAGCATAAGTCTCGTAATTTAGCACAAAGATTAGCTTCTCCATCCAGATCTGCAGCCTGCTGATTGCAATTTATTTCTCCCATTTATGGATGTCATATAAACATGCGAGTTGGATTCATTGCTCGGACCTTCCATCCATCACCAGGACTGCAGCAAGTCCCTCTTGTTGATGCGCCAAGTGAGCAGCACCAGAGACACAGGAGACGCTTTAATTTAATTTTAATTCCAAATAAGTGCTATTTGCAATACTGTTCATCTTAAATGCAATGAAATTATAGAATCAGAGAATTGTTTATGTTGGAAAAGACCTTTAAGATCATGGAGTCCAACTGTAACCCCAGCACTGCCAAGTCCACCACTAACCCCTGTCCCCCAGTGCCACATTTCCACGTCTTTTCAGTCCCTCCAGGGGTGGTGATTCCACCGCTTCTCTGGGCAGCCTCTTCCAATACTTGACAACCTTTTCGGTGAAGAACTTTTTCCTATTGCCTGTTATTGTATTTTTAATTTATTTTATTTGCAAATGCACTTTAAATACAGCCACCTAATGGGCTGCCTGGTTTATTCCAAGTTTACAGACAGCGTGCTGTGCCTGGTGGTTGCTAGAAAGGTGCCTGGCTCCTGCTGAGCAATCCCTCTGCCCAGCTGTGGGGCAGCTGGCCATCGAGAGCTGGGGGGCTTGGGGAGCATCCCTACAGCTGGGCAGCCACGGGTGGGAGTAACTGCAAGAGGCTGTTGGTCAAGCAACACTGACCAGATTAGGGAAAAAAAAAAAACCAGAAGTCTACATTGCCTTTATTTCCAGGGAGAACACCCCCTCTGGCTGTAATTTATGTAAAGTAGACACAGTCTAAAAACTATGGTGGTATTTCTCAGGGAGAAACCAAAACTGTAATTAGGAAATAAAGGAATGGCTTTCACTCTGAGTAAATATCAGGTTGATGCCAGGTGTTAGTGAAGCATCAGACGAGACGTAAAACTCATCAGTGGCAGCAGTGAAAGGCATCTTTAAAAGCACCCGGGGAAAAGGACTGGAAAGGGCTCTCATCTCCACCCTGGCAATTGCTGATAATAAAGTGCTGCTGTTTTCTACCTGAGAAATGAGGTCCCAGAGGTACGAGTCTTCCCATGTTTCAAAGGAGGGTTTCTTCAAATACGGAGACACGAGCATCCTCAGTCATTGGCAACTGCTACTGACCCACTGCCCGGGAAACTAATGGCCTGTGCTCAAAATATCCTTTTGTTTTGATTTTAAAGTCGTGTCCTTGGTCTTGGAGGGATAAATAAAATGAAATAGAAATCTAAGAGCCACTTCTTTGGTTGTCTCCTGAAGAGAAGGATGCAACAGCAAAACTATTTCAACTTCAGTGCTAGATGACCTGAAAAAATGACAGGGCTCTGCCAACAGTTATGAGCACGCAGCTAAATTCAGACACCACTTATTTATTGATGTGTTTGTACAATAGGAGTGGCTGGGAAGGCTGCAGACTCCCAGGTACCTTCTGATGGCACATAATAAGCACAGACAACACAGACCTACAGTGAATAATAGAACAAAAAGCTTCCAGTATCACTGAAAATCAAAGCGCATATGCAATCAGATGCTATCCAGTGAAACCTCCTGGGAAGGGGAGAGAGGGGCATCTTCTGAGCCTAGCTCTTGCCACGGAGGAGGGGGTATTACAGGACACTTGCATTAAAATATAAACATCTAACAGTATTAGCATCTAAAATTATAGTCCTATTTCACCACAGAAATTATAGTGTAGCTCATATAATGCTACTGATCAGGTCCGTCTAAAGAACAAGCATAAAAATGACATCCAAATTGTGGACATAATCCCAAACGTATATTCTCAGTATTATGATGATTGGGGGTGGGGGGATAAATCTATTTATGAGGTAATAAAAGATGCATTAGAAATGACCAAGATGAATAAACTTCCCACAGTAACACAGAGTTAATGACTCTGTTTTTCCCCAGAGCTGTGGGAGGCCAGAGCAGAGCTTTCCAGACACAAAACCTTTTTCCTCTTCATGCTCATGATGGGACCTCCCTGGCCACAACAGGGTGCCCAGACGCAGCGGGGATGGTCCCAGCCTCTCTGCCCTGTCCCCACCAAGGGATGCAGTCGGACCAGCCACGGGGTTGTGGTTAAATCCTCCCATTTCTGGTTTGGAAATGCAGGTAATTTCACACATGGAAGCCAAAGCTGGCGAGAAAAAAATGCTTATTATTTCCAGTCCCTCCATGGGCACCTACCCATGTTTCTTCCTACCCATGTTGCTCTCCTTGTTTCCATGTATGACTGGTGTTAGAGCAGGTTCCTACGCTCACTGTGAGCCTGGGCATGGGCTGAGACACAGCCATGCTTCCATCCTTCCACCCCTTTGCCCGCTATTAATAAACACTCTAGTTTCTCCAGTTACATTTTTCTTTCAGATGTTTTTCTTCTGAGCTCCATCAAATGCATTTTTTCCCCCCGTGGTACCAGAATTACCGCTGCTGAAGGTCCTGACACGATGCAGAACAGCCTCCGTCAGCTGTTTTGTGAAGAGCAGAACTCTCCGAGATGGGAATATTTCTGGTTTCTGCTTTTAGAAAAAATCTTTTCTGCAAGGATCTTGGGCAATTCTGATGAACAAAGAGCACCTTCATTTTATACACACAGAACCCAGGGGTCCATTAAGGGGGAATAAGGGGAGGCCCCAGGGGATGCTGCGGAGCGGGGCTGGGGCAGATGCTGCAGTGAGGATTGAGGGGAGCAGGGTGGTCCATGGGCACATCTGGATGCTCAAGAGCAAAGAGCAGCTCCCTGAGAAGGCCAGCAGTGCCCAGCCTCTGCTGGGACAGTAATTGTGTTTTCCTGTGATATCCCAGGCAGAAGGAGGATGGCAATAGGCACAGCCTTAGTGCTGCTCGCCATGACTTTGGCTGCGGCAATGGGAGGACTGAGGGAGTTTGGGCCGTGAGTTCCAGATGAGGAATGCTACAAACCGGCTGTTTTTTCCACCTCCAAGAACTTTTCCTCCGACCCTTTGGGACGCAGCCCCTCTCAGCAGCATTTGTAATCTTGGGGAGAGCATCGGTGATGAGAAGTGACGCTGCATCATTTAGCTAAAGCGCTCTGGTGACACAGGGCACACGATCGATACGTGGAGGCTGAGGCTCCATTACTTATAAGAAGTGCTTCAGAGAGCGCTTTGGAAACACAATCCCCCTCCTGGGACCTCTCCTGGATGGTTTCAGATTAATTGTTACAGGTTTGTTGGTTTGTTTTTATGGAAGAAAGAAGATTTGTTTGCTTTTTTTCCCCCTGGAGTTTTACCATCATCTTTTCTCATTAGGATGGTGGCGGGAGGTCAATAGAGTCCCCTGTCTGAGCCAGGCGCTGCTGTAATTCGGAAGGGAAACTTTCAGAGCTGCAGCCTTCAAGGTTCTTTCCCCAGTGTGTTGCTCTGTGTTTCAGAGAAAGCCACGGAACACTCAACCACCTCCCCGCTACCAGGTTCTCCGTTAAATACAAAAGCTTTATAATTACTACCAAGGCGTCCGAGACAAATTGTGGCTGTGCTGTTTTCCAGGCTCAGACTTGCTGGCTCGGTGGCCTCCCTGCCGTGCTCCTGGTGGCATTTTATTACCAGGCAGAGGAACAAAGCCGAGCAGAAAGGCTCTGCCGCCGAGGTGAGCCAGTCCTTCCCACCCAGAGGACAGGTCGAGAGCTGCCTCCCCTCCCTCTGCCCATCCTCCTTCTCACCCTTCTCTCTGCTTTTTGGTTTTCTTAATTATTTTGGAACCTAGAGAATAATCTGCCATCAAATCCTGCAGAACAAATTCAACGTCAGGTCTTCAAACCATCCTAATAAAGCAGATGGTATCACAAGCCTGTAAATCTCCTCCCAACTTCAATGCCTCTAAACGCTGACAGATTATCCATTAATGGGCAGATTAATCCTGAACAGCAAAAACAGTGGGAAGGAAAATACATGCTTTTGTCTCCGTAACAGGGAAAATGAACACGCTAATATGTACAACTCACAGGAGAGGAGCAGTTACATCCATTACGAGCAGACGGAGCGACTGGCAGAGCCCGGAGGCGCTGGAAGATGCGCAGCCGCCCAGCACAGGGCGACGCTGCCTCCAGTGCCCAGCAAAAGAAAAATAACTTTATGATGGAAAGGACAGGGCTGACTGCCCCGATGTTGGAGTCTGCTTCCCAAACGGGCCCTTACTGTCAGCATTTCTGATTATTTCCCTTCCCTTTCCTTTCCCACCAGGCTGGGATGACACACGGCCCTCCCGCAGACCCTCACCCTAACACGAGCTGTTTCGCTGATGAGTTTTGGCCAACTCCTCTTCGTCAGCCTCAACGTAGTAGCCAGTAGCCAGTGGCTACTTCACTGGCCATTGTACAGCCAAGTAAAGGATTTTTGGTCTTCTGTGTTGCAAGCGGTGCCCCCCGCACTGGTGTAGCATCCCCTTCTCAATGCCATCCCCTCCTCTCCCCACCGCTGATTTGCTTGGCAGGTGTGAAATATTAATTGCCTCACATGGGAGCTTGGCTCACTGTCTGTCGCGTTTGACTGAAATATCATTCTCTGCTGCAAATATAATTACTGGGGGTCTGGATTTTAAAAATAGCCTCTCGCCTGTCTGTTAATTAGGAGCCATGCTTTGCTACACAACGAGATATTTTGGTTAATTATAAAAGAGAAAAGGACAAATTTGTCACGTCTTTTGTTTTCGTTCCACCATGTCTCCCGGTGACAGCAGTGCCGAGCCGTGATGGACTGCTCAGCCGGCAGCACCAGATGCTCCCACCCAAACCGGGAGGGGGTCAGCGCTGGTGGGGGTCTCACCACGGAGAAGTTTAAACAAAGGAGAGAAAAAAATCAGACAAAACCTAGATCTTCACTCCAATGCTCCCCGATCAAATGTTTAAGGACTCCCTGGTTGGAAGCACAGAGATACTCTCATGAAATCTGCCCAAAAAGCCGATTTGAGGCACCCTGGGTGGCAGCTCCAGCATCCAATGGACCCTCTCCTGGCTGTCCTCTGCTGGGGCTGGTGACACGGCAGAGGTAGCACTAGAGCATCCTTCACCCACCATTCCCAAACCAAGACCTATCTTCTCAGGCTCACTCAATGCTCACCCCAATACTCATACACGTTTCTGGTTTGTTTCTTAAAAAGAAGAGGGGGAAAAAAAAAAAAAAAGCCACTTCATAGGTGTCAGTGCAAATGGAGGAGAGTGATGACAAGTTTGGAAGTGGCAGATGAAGGTGCTAACAAACCTCCCCTTGGCCTCATGTGCTAATTAATAATGTGTTAATAAACCTCCAGAAGAATAAAGATCAATAGAGCTGTTGCATTCCCAGCCCGCCGGGCAGCAGCAGCCACAGCCCCGCAGAGGGAAGAGCTGAGCGAGGCTTTACCAGCCACAAAATTCCCGGTTACGGGAAGCAGCACCCACCCCTGGCACACGCCAGACACAAGACACCCTTCTGGGTTAAGAAAGCTCATTTTAGCAGGAGTCATGGAAATAACCAGGTGATCCCGTGGTTTGAAGGATGCGCTTTGCCATCGGGGCAGGAGGAGGATGTGGAGGAGCTGCTGGAGCTCGTAGCCCAAGGACAGGGACCTGCCATGACCCCCTCATGTTCTTGTCACAACCCCCTCGTGTTCCTGCCACCCGGCCATCGCCAGGACACAGAGATGCCTGCACTGTGGTCCAGGTTTTGGTTCTGCTGCTCTGCCTCATCATCCTAACGCCCAGCATCAGAGAAAAGCATCAGCTCAACCACATTATGGGTTCTCTGCAGCTGAAAAGAGATTTTCAGGCACCTGGAGGCGGAGGAGCCTCCTCCAGCTCTTCCCTGTGGGCTCAGGCAGCGGCGACCGGGAAACCGAAAGGAGAGAGAAGGGAAGCAAGAGGAGTGGTGCCGGTTTGTTTCTCCAGCTGATGCTCGAATTGCCCAGTATTCAGGTACGTGCACGAGGGAAACAACCCGTTCAGCGCGGTGCCACCCATCCCCTCTTCTTTCCACAAATGCAGGTTTTAGTTCTGTGTTTATAAAAGACTTTGCACTAAGATGCATTGATAGAATGTTTCATAATTATTTATGTAATTATCCAGCATTTCAAAGAACCCGTGATAACAGCTTAAATTGATGTATTAAATGAGCATAATAATTATTCCAACAATATTGAATGCCATTCTGTCAAATAATCACTTCATGTATATGAAGAAAGCTTTCAGAAATAGCACCATAATTCAAGATACTACCAGATTAATGACACAAAAATCCCATATCCTTTCCCTGAAGACAGACAGAACTTTGTCTATGAAAAATTAAATATGTATGTACAGAGCATATATGGAAGTACCATACATCAAACCCAGTACGAAACAACAGAAGAGGGAGAGGAATAAAATTGCACATATTTAGCCCAGAATAGTTGTGCAAGGATTACACCACTTCAGAAACTTCTCCAGGTAACAAAATAATAAGGAATAGAAAAGGTCTTGAAATCAATAGCCTGGATGGTATCTTTGTGCCCCAAATTCCATCCTGAGCCAGGTCCATATTGTCCTCCTAGTCTTACTCTTCCCCCAGTAGGAAGATTGGAGAAAATAATAATAATAGGTTCCAATACAGCACAGGAAAATCCAACTAAATGAACTGCAGCAAATCTGTGCTCCCCTTTTCCTTCTGCTGATACTTCAGTAACACTTAGAAGAGTGGTACAAATTTTATAACCTTGTGATTAAGATTAAAAAATAAAGCCCAGTAAAAATCCTTGTGAATTATTGAACTGTAGCTCATTATAACAGAAGAAGTGAGCCTTTATTTTCAGTAAGTGACATGGGAGCAGAAAAATGGCAGGATAATGATGCTCAGGCAGAATAATCATTTCATTCTGATAGAGAAGTGTAAAGTTTATCACTTCGATTACTACCCTGATTTTTTTTTGTGTGTGCGCGCACCCAGTTTAGAGACCTATAAATCAGGAGAGTTTCTGATGCTCCATCTCTGCTGCTGGAACCTGCTCAGACACAGAAAGCACCTGCCAGGGCGGGTGCTTGGTGCTCCATCACGTCGCTGCATCCTCAGCCCTCCATCCCATGCCCTTTCCTGCCTAAAGCACCGGTTTTGCAGCAGCCCTTTATTCCTCGTTTCGCAATACAGAGCTTTGAGACAAAAATTTCGAGCTTGGACAAAAGGCGAGCTTGGGATTTACAAGGGTCCCACCCTTGGACGTGTCCGAGCTGAGGGTGTGACGCTGTTGATAATGACCAAACCCAGCTGCTCTAAGGCAGAGAGGAGAGAGGGATCTGTTTTTTCTTGACTGTGGGAAAACGGACAACAAAAAAAACCCCGCACAATCCTTCTGCCCGGAGCAGTGAGGAACACACCTCCTGGGAGGAACCCAACGCAATGGCCAGAACCCAAGCAGCAGGAGAGGCTTCCAGTGGAGAGAGCCCCAAGCCCCGAGCAGGGAGCTGGTTGCCACCTGCCTGCTGCTCCTGCAGCGCTGCTGTTTGCGCTGCTGTTTCTGCTCTCCTTGGGGTGCGTTTGCGTGACACTTTGCCCATAAAACATGTCAGTGTGATGCACTGGGTAAGAGTGACATAACTTTTATCAAGGGGAAATTTAAGGCTTAAGTGCCTTTAAAATGCTGGCATCACTCACCATATGTGCTAGCTCTTTTTGAATATTACACCCATTATATGTAATTCTTTCTCCTCTCGGAGAAATATTAGCATGTACTTTTCTCCCCGTCAATCACTTTTTTTGACCTTTGCATCATCAGCTGCCTTTAAGAGGGTCACATTTACTCTGATGTCTGTGCCTTCCAGAGCCTCCGCTAACAACAGCGCCAAACCCGCCTGGAAATGAGATCCTTGTACATTTATACAGCACGTTGAACTCCCCGAAGGGAATTCAAGCTATTTCAAACTCAAATCACTCACTGGAGAAGAGCAGCCAGGGCGGCGATGGGTGAGCGATGCCTGTGCTCATGTGTGCGCAGACTGGCCCCCAGAGAGCTGATTTTTACTGAAATACACTTTATCCCACTTGTTTAACAAATCTCACTTCTTAAGTCAGTCCTCGTAAAGTCCTGGCCATACTGTTGTGCTTCGGAGGGGCTCCTGCCCCATCTGGAGTGGGGTCCTCTCTCTCAGCACCCAAATACTGGTACCAGGGGCTGCCCCCCCCCAGCTCTGCCCAGCTCCCAGTGCTGCAGGGTGCTGGGGTGCGGAGCTTCTGGGCAACTGAAAGCACCGACCCAAAGTCTCTAGAGCACTTTGGGGTAAGGACCATACCACAGGGCCTCTAAACTGGGCACTGAGTTTGCAAGTTCTCGCTTCTTGCACTTCTCTTTCAAACAGGGCAATAACCCTAAAGCTCAGAAGAAGAGGGAGCTCCATCCAGGCCCCCAGTTTAGCATTACAAACAGGACAAGCTTTTCAGATAGTTTAAAGCCATTCCATTTACAATCCACTGCCTCTAGATATAGATTGGGATTTGGGCTTTGCAAAGCCAGGACACAGACAATAAACCAGGCTGGATCCCTCAGCCTTGAGTTCATCACTTCTTACCCGGAGAGAAAGGATTGCATTTCATTGTTTGTTAATTGTCGGGGTCAGAAACACATTCAAGGCACAAACAGTGAAAAGCTGAACCAGCCGAGGCACAGCAAAGTGCTTTACAGACATAGAGCCGGCTTCAGTGTCGTCGTCCCCCCCCCCGCAGTGCTAATCCCGTGCAATCTGCTGTTATTTTATGTCCCTCTGACCCCTCCAAAACTTGGCCAGCACTTCATTTCTGCCCCGTCTCGGAAGCGAGCCGCAAACTGCTCCGGGAGCTGGGAATCCAAGGAAACCGAAAAATCTGGAAAAGCCACTAGATGGCAGGCAGACCGCCGGGAGCTGGAGCATCCCCCCCCCCACGGCCGGGCTCCTCCTCACCTCGGCCCTTTTCCTCCCAGTAACAACCCAGTGCCCCCTTCTCCTTCCTCCTCCTCCTGCGGGGGGGACACACCGGGGGGCGATGGGCACCGAGGGGTTGAGGGGGGGCGAAACCCTGCTCTGGGAACCCGGGGCCGGCAGCAAGCGAGCTCCGCTCTCATCACCTGCCTGCATAAATTATCCCCGTAATTACACCATATGCACAAATTGCACTATATTAATCACTATAGAATGCTAATTACCCTGCCCGTTGCCCCGGGGAGAGCACCCCGGGGGTTTCGCTGCCGGAGCTGGTCACCCTGCGCCTTCGCCGGGGAGATGCGCGGGAGATGCGCGGGGGCGGAGGCGAGGGGGGGGGGGGGGCGCAGCGCCCTCCCAAACGACAGCGATTAACCCAGCTGCAGGGTGTTGTTAGCTGAGAAATCCCTGTCACAGCCCTGAATGGGGGGCGTTGGGGGGAGCCATTTGTTTTAATAAGGCTCTTTTGTGCGCTCGGTGGCTGGAGCTGGAGGTTCGGGGCTGTAATTGTGAGAACAGATGCTTGAGGAGAGAAGTTTCGGTCCTGGACCTCTTGTCCTGCTCATTACTGCCTCTCTGAGCTGCCACTCGCACCCCAAAGCCGCTGTTTAATGAGCCTCGCTCAGCTGCAGGAATCAATTAATACTCAAGCACCTTGGCTCAGTCGTGGTAAATGCAAAGCCATTGAGTTAAAGCAAAAATAAAGGGAGAGCAAACCCTGGCGTGATTCCCCCGCCGAGGGGCACCCCCAGCACACCCGGACTCTGCCATCAGGAAAAACGTGTGTTACCCGTGGTGCTGGTCCTGCTCCGGTGTCCCCCCCCCCCATATCCCCCCATATCCCACACCCTGCTCCCTGTCCCAGCCATCTGCAGTACTTCAGATGGCTCACTCCTGGAACACGCGGCGAGAAGGAAATTAAAAATCCTACTGTATGTAAATGGGAACCTGTGCAAATGTGCTCAGGAGCTCTGGGGAAGGAGCAGCTGTGATTTGCCAAGCCAACCAGAAAATTAAAAAGATTGTTTTTACCAACATGCAGAGGGTGTGTGCATGTGTGCCCACATGTGTGCCCACGCGTGTGTGTGTGCCCACATGTGTGTGGGGGTGACAGGGCCAGGGTCCCCCCGATGCCTGGCAGCCCTTGCCTGTGCCGGAGCGAGGGCAGCGGAGGCAGGAAAGGATTTGCAGTCCCTTGGTTCTCAAATCCCTTCTGCCGGAGACAGCTTTCATCCTGCCAGCAATGAAAGGCAATTGAGGGGGACATGATGTGTAGCTCTGAGCCGCAGGGTAGGTAATAAGGCAGTTGAAAGTCTCCTTCCCTTCTAGGTCAGTGCTTTGCAGACAGGTCAGGGATCCGTCTGCACGTTTAACCCGCTTTTTGAAGTGAGAAGGACACCTGCGTTTTTCAGGGCTCAGCAGAGATGGGAAAACTCAATCCTCTTCAGAACCCCCACGCCCGGGGTGGGATGCTTTTGCATCAAGGAAAAGCATGTGCTTCTGCTCAAGACTCATCCCGCAGCTGAATGGAGTTCGCTGAAGGTGATGGAGCTGCAGAGAAGTGACTGGTGCCTGCGGGCAGGAGCGGTGCCGGAGCTGAGCAGGGTGAAGAACAGGGCAACAAAGCTGATGGAGGGATTGGAGCATCTCCCTGATGAGGAAAGGCTGAGAGAGTTGGGAATCTTTAGCCTGGGGAAGAGAAGGCTGAGGGGAGACCTTATTATGCGTATCTAAAGGGTGGGCTGAAGGAGGATGGAGCCGGACTCTTTTCTGTGGTTCCCAGTGACAGGACGAGGGGCAACGGGCACAAGCTGGAACATGGGAAGCTCCACTCCAATCTGAGGAAGAACTTCTTTGGGGTGAGGGTGGCAGAGCCCTGGAACAGGCTGCCCAGGGAGGGTGTGGAGTCCCCTTCTCTGGAGATCTTCAAGCCCCACCTGGATGCTCCTGAGTGATGTGCTCTGGGCAGCCCTGCTTTGGCAGGGGAGTTGGACGAGATGATCTCTAGAGCTCCCTTCCAGCTCCAACAATTCCGTGATTCTGTGAAGGAGATGGCCCTGGAACGCCTGGGAGCGGTGCCCGGGTGCAGGACTGGCCCACAGCAGCCCTAGGACACATTCTCAGAGGCTCTCCATGGATCTCCTTGCATTCATCACCCACCAGGCCTGAGTACATTTCTTGCTGCGGGTTATAAGAATTCACTCTTACACTCTAATTTAATGAGGTGTCTTAAATGTGGATTTAATCAGAGCATTAAGGTAACGGTCACTGCATTCAAACTGGTGAGAGCAAACATCTTCCCTGAGCAGCCAGCTCTGCTGCATCCTTATTAATCAAAAAACCATAGCCATATTAATCACTCCACAGATTATTACTCAACCCATATCCATTACCAACCTGCTAACCCTCCCACCCCTGTGTTTCCCCCCGGCTGCTCCTCTGTGAACGGGGCAGGAGATTCCGCCTTGTTTCAGGGGTGCGTCCTTGGGAGTGGGCTCCCCGCAGAGCTCCCCGCTTCACAGCTCCGTATCAAAGGGCAGTCACTTCATTAGCGTGTGTGTAAATGAGGTATTTGCTTGAGCCCTGCAATTAGCACAGTGCTGAGACCACTGCAGTGGGATTTCCTCGCCATGCCCAGTACGCACTGAGCCCCGGCAGCGCCGGCTCCTGCTCTGGTGGGAGGAATATCCCTCTCGTGTGGCAGACCAAGAATTGCAGCATCTCCAGGGGGATGACATCCTCTAGAAGCACTGATCTCTTGTATCTATCTCTAGCAGGAGAGGTGAATCCCACCCACTAGCACGTTCGGAGCTGCTGGCCAGGGCCACTGTTTTGCTGCCAGCCTGGCCCAGCAGAGCTTATAACCCTTCTGGGAGCACTGGGCCATCCTCCTCTTCCTACCTGTGTAGGCAAAAAGGCCAGACCACGCACAGAGCAATGCTTTGAGTTCTCTCCCAAAGTGGATTTGAGCATTTCTGGGGCTTGATCTATTTGTTTGGTGTAGTTGTTCCATGTCACTAGCCTTGAGCCACTTCCCTCCCGGGCAGGGGCTGGCACTCTGACCCCTGCTTGTCAAAGGCTAAGATGTTATTCGAGCGCATATAAAATATGCATGAAGTCTGTGACCTAGTCTATAAACTCCTGTACGGCCTGAGGCAATGCCTTTGTGGTGAGCTCAGAGAGATTGCAGGTTCCTGCTGCAGAAATCAAATGAACGTCAAAAGAATGCTTAAAAACTCATGCCAGAGCAACTCTCCCCCCCGAGATCATCCCAACACTTCCCCTTGTGAAAGCCGAACATGGGGGTGAAAAAAAAAAGAAGGAACTTTTAAGCATTTATATCTTCTCCTCAAAGCTCAGCCTAATTGAGTGCTAACAAAAGAGAAAATGCTTTCTCCTCTCTGGGCAGCCGGCAGCGGCTGGAGCAGAATGACAATGTCGGCTGTGCACAGCCAGCCAGCATCCTGCATCCCTGCCTGCATCCCTGTTTGCATCCTGCATCCCTGTCTGTGTCCTGCATCCTTGCCTGCATCCCTGCCTGCATCCCTGCCCGCATCCTGCATCCCTGCCAGCATCCTGCATCTCTGCCTGCACCTGTACCAGCATCCTGCATCCCTGTCTGTGTCCTGCATCCCTGCCAGCATTCTGCATCCCTGCTGACATCCCTGCCTGCATCCCTGCCCACATCCCTGCCCGTATCCTGGTGGCTCCCACACGGAGGGTGCGTGTGTCTGGAGCCAGCCCCAGCACCCAGCGGGGACTTGGCTAATGAACGGCTTAGTCCCCGGTGCTTCTCCAGTGCCTTTCATCTGAGGCTCTCAAAAATGTAATTAAATCTCCCCACACCTGCACGAGGGGTGGGAATCAGCTCCAGTCTCTTTTTCAGAGGGAAGGAGGCCGGTTGCTCATGCAGCAAAGCAGCAGCAGAGCTGGGAGCGAACCACAGGGGAGAATAATTCTCTCCGCCGCAGGAGTCAATGGAGGTTATTTATTGCTTTGAAACACCAGGAGGACGTGGTATTTCCAGCTTTTGTGTTTGTGGAGCCAGAGGTCCAGTTCTGGGCTTGGCTTTAGCCAGGAGCTGGCCCCCAGCCACCCTTGGAAGGTGACAGGGAGGTGGGGAGAGCTGGGGGGGCTCTGCAGCCCCACAGCAACCCCTGTCCCTGCCCCAAGGGACGCTGCTGAGGACCAACGCTGCACACCAGGGGATGGAGAGGGGGGCCTGGTCATGGCAAGGAGCACAGCACATCCCCCCAGATCTTGGAGAGGGCTGAGCAACCATGGAAAAGGATCATTTTCAATGATGTTTTGAAAAAAAAAAACATGTTTTTTATCTCCTACTGCTGAGGGAGCCTCCCGCTCCCTTCCCAGCCCTGCTCCCAAAGAGGGACGCTGTGAGAGAGCACAGCCCCATGGGGACCCAGTTACTGAGCTTCAAGATTTGCCTTGAAGTTAAGTCTGGACAAAAAAATAAAATAAATACATAGTTTTAACTAGGAAAAGAACAGGATCTATTTATAAACCCCCAAACATTATTCCCGGTGCTCAGGCCATAGACAAGCCTATTTCCAGGAGCAATAAGGGCGAAATTGCAGCCATAAAACTCCAGTAATCAAATGTGAAAAGAACAGCCCAATTCATTAACACCCAGACAAGCTGATAGAGACAGTCTTAGTGATCAAATATTACCGTGGAGTTAATTTTTACCTGAGCTGTTTAAGCCTGGCCATCCTCCTTCCCTTTTCACAGACATTTTGCCATAGGGCAGCATTGAACATTTATAATTAGATTTCTTCACTGAAGTTAATTATGAAGCGACAATAAAGCCTGAGTGCTTTCCATTTTTATAAGTATTATTTTGAACAAAAAGCAAATCCTTTGTTTTGGCATTGATATTTGTAATTTTAAGTTTAACATGAACCCTGGGGTGTATATACTCTTGAGATAAATAGATATAGACACACTCATGTTGTATTACGCTGTACATCTATTTTATATGGTGTTAGAATACTTTCACATTATTTTATATACACTTGTCTGCACAAACATCTCTATATACTGGCGCAGAAACATGATTTCTCTTCTGAATCTCTAAATTAATTGGCTACTTTTCACCCTGTTGATGTCAAACCAGTATCCCCCACTGGCAGCACCAGTATTTTGCAGGTTGCAGATTGACCCGGCACCTGGGGACACCGTGGGGGGCATGGGGAGGGGTCCTGGGGGCCCTGGGTTAGGGAGGAGAGGTTTTAGTGTGGTTGTTAGTGATGGGCTCCGTTTTAAGCCATGAAGTGTCCAATCCACACTCAGCTGAATTGCCGTTACAAATGTGTGAGTTATTTGGCCACTTAAACATACACACACTCTGCATCCTTATTGGGACAAAAAGCAAGAGATTCTTGTGGTTATCGCTGCCAGTTTGAGGCACCTGTCTGATTCCATACAATTATATGTCACCCTCCAGCAAAGTATTCACGAAGGAGAAAAGATGCTGGAATTTAAACAGGTCAATATTAATGCCGCGATTGTATTTGATAATTGGAAGTGTCACCTCCATTAGCTCACGCTGATAACTGGGCTTGAAAAGCCAGCTCCAGGATGTCCAAAATCCTTCCCACTATTTACAAAGCAACGGAGCAATCCTGTATATTCGGGAGGGGAAATAGAAGCTGGCCTAGGGGGTGCGGAGGGTGGGCACAGACAAAACTAAAATGGGGGGATGGAGGATAAACTCCAAGCTGTTCTGCTGCTGTTTCAAAGAGAAGAACCACCCCCGGAGGCTGGCAGAGCTGTGGTACCCACCTCAGTGCTCCTTTCAGAGGAATGTTTGCTCCAACCCACAACCTTACCCCAAGTAAGGTCCAAACCTGCTGTTCCAGTGATGCTTCCAACGCGTGTCTCTCTGGCTCTTCACTCTCCTGCTCTGGACATGGGAAACGATAGAGGGATCGAAGCCATCTGCATTTTGCATAACCTTTATCAAGCATCACTTGACCTTGTCAGTGCTGATAAAGCCCTGTGAAGTGCATGCCAGATAAAATGTAATTTTTAATTGAGTATACTTATTATATTAAATATATTAACAAGGTGCAGATGAATACAAATGACCCCATGGTCAATGCTGTCGATTTACATTGGAATTTCTTTTGCCTTTGCTGAGCTGAAGGAGTCAATAACCTCTCAAAGGTCACACGTGGAGTGGAAAAGCCTCTGACCAGTGGCCGTCCTCCTGCCTCCAGTGACCCCCACAACGCAATGGCCATGGGCAAGTCAGCACAGAGCTCAGCATCTCCGGGGGTCCCCATAAAACATCGTGTCCCACTCCTCCAGCCTTTAGGAAAGTGCTGGGAATCTCAGTTCCGTTCATATTTTATTCTTGGTACAAATTTACAACAACCCAAGGCACAAGGGAAAAACAATCATCTCCTCTTTTATTCCCTAACTTGACAGATCATGTGAAAATACACTCAATATTGGGTTGACACACCAGTTCAGCACTGGAATGGCTATAGGACCACTAGTGTCAGGGCTAAGGCAGCCCATGGGATTGATCTGTCGGGGTTAAAATCTACTGGTTTAAAGTGGGGGATGGTAGGATGTGGCCCAACTGCCTTCCTAAGCTTCATGTCAAGCTTTGCTCTCAAGTTGAGGAAAAGAAGATCAAATGAGCCGCCTGAGGAGCAGAGGCTGCACTGACACAATGTATTTGCATTAGCTTCAAGTAGGAGTAGCTCCCCATCACCCTGTTAGCACTTCACCCAAACAACCAGGCTGTCTCAAATGTCTGTATAAAAAAACCTACATCTTGGGGCAGCACTGAACTCCCCGCTGTGACCCGCAGCGCGCCGTGCCTTCCCCTTCTGGGTTAGATTTATCCTTTTTAGTACCTCATTTAGAAAGACAAAAACTAAGACCCTTCAGAAAAAGGAGGAAGACCTCCTGTTCGGATCCCCATGTTTCTTTTTTAATGCTTCCTTAAGGGTCTCCATTTTTCTGTCACTTATCATCATCCAGAGTAATTTTGGGCTGTTAGAGAAAGTTCATTGCTGTAATTGCAACCATATTGGTCATTAAAGTTGACAGACAGCTGCTGAAGAAGTCACTTGCTGATTCCCACGACTCAGCAGATGCCTCTCAGCGTTTGCTAAAATGTTGGCTTGAATTTATGAAATGGAAGCAATCGCCTTTTACCTTGAGGACTGATCATTTCAAGGAGGGGGAAAAAAACCACGCAGAACTCATCCAGGCCTTGTATTTGCAAACGGCGTTCGCCTGCTCCTTCCTTCCCCAATTAGCGAGGAAAACTCGTTATTTCCCACAGCCCATCAGGCTGCCCGCCCTCCCCTGCCTGCTGGGATGGATGCTCTGCCGAGAGACAGCTCGGCTGCTTTTCCTCCCTGCATCCACCACACTTTGCTTCTCCTTTACTACCGGAAAATCCTTCCCTGCTGCAATGGCAGAAGCTCTATTTCCAACGGCTGGGGGCCGGGGGCAATCCCAGAGTCCCAGCTTCGCCGGACAGACCTGGCTTCCAGCTCTCCAGTTACCCCTTTATTGCTGGTGCCATGCAGTAAGTGAGCATTTCTCACCAACACACTCCTCTTACACAATAAACGCCACACACAACCACAGGCCAGAAAACAAGGACCCACTCAGGAGGGCTTTTTTTTTAACCAGTAAACTTTATTTATATATAACAACAGTACAAAGTGAGTCCTTGGCTTGCAAAATAGGAGTGTTTCATATTTACAATAGGTACACAATAATATATTAGAATAATAACAAAACCCCCTTTTTTCCTTGGAACATTTTTAAATACTTAAACTTTCTTACATTTTTCTCCACAACACTTGTAAAAACAACAAAAAAACAGACAATCATCTTAAAAAAAAAAATATAATACAGAACTCCAGTGTGTCAAGTATAACGGGGAGGGGAGGAGCCAGAGAACGACACGGTGGAATGGGTACGGATACAAATCAATTCCTTATTCCTGCCAACACACAACCCCCCCCAAACTGGCGTGTGTTTATTTTAAGGAGGGAGTGGGGGGGCAGAAGAATTTAGAATCTGCTCCACAGCCTGTATCTCTACATTCTGTGACATTTTTGGGGACTCCAGAAGTTTTAGTACCTGTACATTCCCTTCCCCTTGCTGCTTCCCACCGCTTCTCGTAACGGCCCCCAAGGTGCCATTAACACAGAAACACTCATCGAGAAGAGAAGGATGTTTTACTGCAGTATCTTCTGAAGTTGGGAAATAAGGTGGCAAAATCAGCTCAGCAGCTCCTTGACTTTCCGCCGGCTCCTCTTGCCTTTCTGCTCTCCGCTCCGTGAGGTGCAAACACCCCATGGAGAAGCTGTTGCATAAACTCTTCCAAGCTTATTCAAAAGAGAGGTATTAAAAAAAAAAAAATCTCAAAGGAAAGGCCATACAGGAGATCTCGTGTTTGATTTGGCAGCCTCGGGAGGCCCAGAGAGTTTGGGATATTGTCCGTGCAATTGGATGGACCCTGCAGGGCTTCTGAGCACGTCCTCACGCGCTGCAGGAATGTCTATTTTTTTTTTTAAATTATTATTCCATTTTTACAGAGACAGGAGAGGAACGGGGAACACGGGGGCAGACGGGGATCTGAAAGAACAAGCACACAGACACCGCCGCGCTGGCAGCACGGACAGAACACCTTCGGCTGCCGTCCAGCTCCGGCGCAGACACCCGGGGGGGACGAGGAGCTGCTTCTCCTGCAACGAGCAGCCGGTCCCCCCCGTCCCCCACCACCTTCCCCTCCCCACCCTGCCCAGAATGGGACCCCCCACCCAAAACCGGGGAGTTTTCATGGCAAACAGAGGCTTTGCACAAAGCCTTCCAGGCGGAGAAAATCAGTTCAGAGACTCCCACCCTCTTCCCTTTCGGAAGGAATCTGACCAACCCACGTTTAAATTGCACACTCAGCTCGGTGGACTTCTTCGCAGTGCACACCGGCATCCTTCACTCCAATTATTTCCCCACCGGGTGTCTAATTAAACAAAATAAAATAAGCACCCTGTCCACACAGGTGCCGGGTGGCCTCAAAGCTGCCACCAGCGCTTTGCCTTTTGGCCTCCCACCCACCGGTTTTGGTGGCCCTGGGCGAAGGCTGGGGGGAGGCTGGGGCGATGGGGGAGTTTCCACCGAAGACACACTGACTGCGGGACGGGACGGGAGGGCTCTCCCAGCTCTCCCCAGTACACAGCTATATACAAGGTCGCAGCTCCCTGCGTTATTGGCTTGCGGTTAATGGTACAAATGCGGTTCTGGACTCGGATGGCTGAAGCTCTGTGGCATTTCAATGCATCTTTGACGTCTGTTATTTATCCTCCTCTGAACATGGTTTCCTCTCTCCAGGGCACAGTCACTCGTGAGCTCTCCCCGATGTCCCGGCTTATTCAAGTCAGGCTGCTTTAGTTTCACTCGGTTTGGCGAGCCCAGTCCCCGTGACAGGTGAGCTCTGACAGCGCTGCAAAGGGATGGAGAAGAGCCAGCCAGAGGGGAGAAGGCGGCTGGGCTGCTGCCAGGGAATGGGCTGGAGCCACGGCCTCGGACAGGAGCATCACGGGGACCCTGCCGGGACCTGCTCTGCCCTTTGCCAACCTGCTGCCCCGGGGACAAGGCGAGGGCAGGTTGATGCTCCCCATCCCCGCTGGCTGCTCGGGACTTCTGGAAATAAGCCCCTTTCCATGCAGACTTAAACAACTCGCACCGAGGTGCTCGGAGTCCGCAGCATGCAGGAACACAACCCCAGAGCTTCAAGCCCTCTTGCTTTTGTCCTCCACGTGCCCACCCAAATTGTTTCCTACACCGTGACTTTTTTGGTGAAGTCCAGCAGAAGGCAGGAGAGAGAACTTAGGTGGGGACGGGCCGTTAGGATTTTAAGACAGAGTGTTGAAGGCACTGCTGTGATGAAGGTCTCTTGCACTCGCCATCCTCGCTGTGTCCCAGCACCAAGACCCTGCAGGAAGCCACGGCCACGTCCAGCCTCCCTCGGGGACAAACCTCCCCGATGTGCACCGCCAGGGATGCTGCCCACCAGCAGCCAGACCCTGGCAGCTGCTTTATTTCTCAGTTCTGGTCCCCGTGGTGGGTCTTCAGGCAACTGTTGGACTGGTCCATGCTGGGTCCTTCAGGGTCTCCAGCACTTTGGCCGTGCCGGTCTCTCCTGCCTCCCTTTAAATGTAAATTCATCCTTTATGGCAAAGCATGGACCACTCCACGTCCACATCTTCTGTACTTTGGTGGGCTGCAGCGTTGTGGTGCCCACAGCGGGGCTCGTGCAGAGACAAGCTTGCCTAGAAGTTAGACTCGTAGATGGGTTTTTAATAAAGGCTTTCAAAGTGGAGAAGCATTTGATTAGCACCTTGCTCCCCCTTGGAGTGGGTGCTTTGATAGCTCATGAGCAGAAGATTAAATGGAATTATTTAAGCAGTGACACCAGGCAGAGAGATTCCGGAAAATGACGTCTCCCACTTTGATGTCGAAATACCTGAAACGAAGTGAACTGGAGAATCAAACCACCGACCGGCCTTGCAGGAGGAAGGGGGCAACGAGAGGGATGTGAAATCGTTTCATCTAAGGCAAAGTCACTGCCCCCTCCTGACCCAGCCCCGAGTCCAGTTTGCTGCAAGTGCGAAGAAAACGCCATTTTGAGATCTGAAGGTTCCTCTTCCCAAAGGAGCAACAGAAAAGCAGGATGCAAACAGGGCAATAGATTACAAGCGCTTTGCCCCAAGGGGATATGTTGCTGCATTCCATACAATTGCCTGTAAAGATGCATAATTGATGTCAACCACCAGGAGTAGATACTTGGCGGATTATTTATAGGCCACCCCTTCCGGCCAGCACCGTGCCCTTCCCTGTGCCATCCTCCCAGCGCCTTCTCAGGGGATGGATTTGCTTATGGGAAGCTCCTGGCCAGCAGGCAGAGAGCAGGAGGAGCAAAGCAGGCTTAAAAGCAGCTCTGCAAAAGCCTCTCAAATAGATGTGAAGAGAAGAGGACCACGGGGGCCTGGCTCGGGCTGTTGGGCAAGCACACCTTCACCAGCACCCAGGTGGTGAAAAGCCAGGTCTTTGCTTTGGGCAGTACTGATATTTTGCGAATCCTGCGGAGATAACTCTTCAGACTAATATTTAGGAGTGTTTGGAAACCACCTGGAGGGATTTCTTTGGGTTTCAGAGTACCATCAGCATTTGGTGAACAATCTGAGTATGACTACCCAAAACAATAACCACAACTAGAATATAGATCTGGAAATCTCTCACATAAGCTCCGCGCCAGATCACTGTGAACAGCAACAGAAACCAGTAAAAAAATGAGACCTGGAGGATTTCAAAGCCTGACACCCTGCAATCCCCCGAAACACCAGCAGCGAAGAGCAGGGCCGGATGGTGGCTGCTGCAACCACGGCTCCTCCACCAGACTTCCATAGGACAACCCCCCATTCACACATTTTCTGTCTCTGAAATCAGATTCACAGAGCAGGAGAAGGATCCCCGGGACGAGAACTCTCCCGATAACAGGCAGTACGAATCCTGCTCTGCTTCTCAGTCTCTATTCCTCCCAGCTCCCTCCGTCTCTCAGTAAATCTGAGCCCTCCAGTTACAAAGCTCAGGCTGTTGTAAATGTCAAGAACTTATTGCACAAGGTCGATCATTACTATTTTTCTTCCAGAGCATTAATAGGGCCCAGAGAAACTCACAAAAGTGGATTACCAAAAGAAAGTGGGCTTGGCATGGCTTTTACTGAACGGTAATTAAACCAACAAGTTTCCTGAGTATTTCTCTACACGCTTCTCCCCTCCCCTGTTGCTGGCTCCCCTTCGGACTCCACCTCCAGACCAAACGCTGGCGGCTCTCTTGGTGCAGGGGGAGCCCGGGGTGACCCCCCCAGGCTCCTCTGGGCAGGAGGAGGGGGACGGATATGAAAATGGATTTTCCTTCGACGCACACGGGCTGCAAACTGAGGTCCCTGGCATGGCACTGCCCAGGCAGGGCTCCGCAGACGCCCCGAGCTGTTTCGCCACCACCGCCAAGCTCACGCAGCCGATACTTGTATTTCCATCAGACCTAATCACCCTGTCCTCCCCACTGCAGCCTGCACGAACATCAATATTTATTACAGAGAGAAATATTTACAGCGTTCCTACCCCTCCTGGCACTCTACAAAGGGACACACATAAGCTTTGGTGTCTTTGAAAGGAATAACACTCACAAACATTTGCCTGTCACTGGCCACAAGGACACGTGCCGTGGGGGCCAGCGAGGAACTGAATATAAGGACGAGACGCCGAGACAGAGACGAGAGAGCGGGGCGAGCCGGCCGAGGGTGCTGGCTAAGGGTTTCCCTCTCCTACAGCAAAGATTTCTTTCCCCTCCCCACTGGAAATGCAAATCCTGTGCCTGACCCTGGGAGACACCACCAACGCTGGCAGAGACACTCAAAGGGAGCCTGTGCTGACCGACCCTGCAAGTCAACCACAAAAGCAATAAATACTTCATCTCGCGACGCCCAGTCTTTTCAAGTATCGCTCACTGTAAACATTGGGGGGGTGTGTGTGTGTTGGTTTTTACTGCAAGGAATCAGAGGTGGCTGCCAGAAACCATCCACCAAAACGCACCCGAGGAGGTTTCATCCCAGCTCTGAGGATGGGGAGAGGGCAGCGGCTGCTTCTGCTCAAGAAGTGTGGAAGGGACCAGCACCGCGTGGGCATGGCCACCACCACGGCCACGGCCACCGCCACGGCCACTGCCATGGCCACGGCCACCGCCACGGCCACGGCACCATCCCGGCTGCTGCCCCATCACCGCGCTGGCACCAGCAAGACAGAATGGGGGTGGAAAAGGAGAAAGCATTTAAAATCAGATCTTTCCTCGTTCAACAGTAAACGGGACTTAAAAAATATATATATATATTGACACTATATAAATACATAGATAAAGCTGGATTTCAAGACAGGTTGGATGATCTGATGGTTTTGCAAATTCAGGTCAAGTTCCTCCTAGTGCCTATAAGTTACTCAGCCACTGAACTATTTTCTGGCTAAACTGCTATTTCACTTGTGTAAAAAGGTGTGGTGCAAACTTGTGCTCATATTTTTTGTAAGATCCCAAAAAAGAAGGAAATTTCAGTTTTCCAGACTTTCCAATTGGCGTAAGAGTCCGTTCGCAGAACGCCTGAGCCGCGTCCTCGGGAGC
>QJSC01028971.1:1475270-1594219 GCA_003697955.1 Calidris pygmaea
TCCTTGGGCCAGTCTCTGCTCCCTCCAGAAGAGCCTTGGTATTTAGATGTGTCCAGCGCCTTCCTTGCTTCTTCTCCCTCTTAATTCCCGAGAGTCCGTGCGATCCTCTGCCCTTTGCCGTCCGCGAGCGCCGCGACCTTTCTTCAGCTCTCAATAGACATGGCACCAATAAGTTGCTCTACTTTATATGCCAGACGCTGCCTACGCGCCTGCTCGTCCTGCTCCAGAGCCCCGATGAGCTGGGAGAGAAAAAATTAGAAAGGGAGACAAAAAAAAACAAAATATCAAAGGAGAGAAAGAAGCGAGCGTGCGAGAGGGGGCGGTGGGAGGTGGGTGGGCAGCGAGATGCCAGCGATTTGAAAGGTGGATGTGAGAAACCGAAATCAGGGCTGGCAGAGGAAGGCGGTGAGCGCTTCGCCTGAGAGGACAAGAGGAAACGGGCACAAAGTTGTACATAAGAAGTTCTATCTCAATGTGAGGAGGAACTTTTGCACTTTGAGGGTGGCAGAGCCCTGGAAGAGGCTGCCCAGGGAGGTGGTGGAGTCTCCTTCTCTGGAGACATTCAAACCCCACCTGGACACGTTCCTGTGCGACCTGCTCTGGGTGGCCCTGCTCTGGCAGGGGGTTGGACTAGATGATCTCCAGAGGTCCCTTCCAACCCCATGTCATTCTGTGCCACAGCCAAGCCTCGTGGACTTGTTGGACCACTCGGTCCACATTGCCCACACGCCATCACCGTTCCCACTCTCCTATCTCGGGCTCCACATTTCTTGCCTCATTTAGCATGTTTAGGAAGTTATGAGATTTTTAAACTCTAGTGGGGAAATAGCTGGGGCATTGTATCACAGAGGCATCCATACAATTAAATGACAAACCCCTTCCTTTTACCGGACATAATTGCAAAATAGGTTCTTCTTACACTGAAATGAAGGGGTGGAACAGATGGCGAGAACTTGGTTTCAAGTGATGCATTCGTTAAAGGAGCTCAGGCTGCCAGGGAGTCTCTGCAAGCAGGAGCCTGCGTCACTGCGACATGGGATTTGTACCCCCAAAGCCAGGGAGGTTTCTGGGGACCTTCACCGGGTCATGAGGATTTTCCACTGCGTTTAGGAGTGGGCTGCCCTGGGTGTACGCCCAGGCTGAGGAATGGGGCTGCTCCCGCAATATTTTAGCTCTCAGTCCCCCAGGAAGCGGGTGACGGGCACAGCCAGGGCCCCAACCAGTTTGTGGGTGAACAGAAAAGAGTGGGGGCAGCAGCGCTGCGAGCTGCGGGGGTGTCGCACCGAGGAGGAGGAGGAGGGAGGAGGATGGAGCTTGGGGTGGCAGCAAGGGGGATGTCCCGGTTTGAGCGACACAGGACTGATTTCTCTTCTAATGCTTGGGAAAACTCCACTTTTAGAATCCTTGAGTGCCTGAATCTGTGAAAATATTTCCTTTCTAGCCAGCCAGGCTCTGTGGGATTCAAGGTCTTGGTGTTTTTGAGCTCCCCAGGTGCAGGGACGAGGAGGAGCCAGCCCGAGGCACTCAACCCAAACTGCCAACAGGACCATTTCATACCACAAATGGCACATTCAACATAAATTAGAAAGCTTGCTGAGGAGTTCTCTCTCTCTCCCTTAATGGCGTCAGTTCAGAGAACTTTTTGCCCTGCTTGGGTATAATCCCTGTATATTTTATATTGGTATGGGGATCAATACTGGTTCTTTAGTATTATTAATGTTAATTATTTAGTCTTATCCTAATAAATCTATTTATGTCTCAACCCTCATGTTTCCTTGCTTTTCCCTGATTCCCCTTCTCGGGTGGGGAGGGGTCATTGGGTAAGAGAATAATTGTCTAAATGACAATAAATTGCTGTGCGTTCCTCAAACCACCCCAGGGGCTCGCTGCCTGACCCACCACCACACCCAAGAGGGGCTCCTCTCCCAGGCTGTGCGTTCCACGGGGACCCACCTTCTCATGGGACACTCACCTCCTCACTGTACTTGCTGACGTAGGAGTAGATCTCGTTGAGGGCGCTCAGCATGTTGAACTCGGCAGAGTGCAGGCGCGACTGCTCCGCGAGGTAGGCGTTCATGTCCTGGTCGCTGATGGCAGGGAGCTTGGCGATGTCTGCGTAATACCTGGGGGGAAGGAAAGGGTCAGGGGGGCCTGTGAGACACACAGCAGCTCAAAACGCCCTTCTTCTCCTTGGGATTTAAACTAAGCTCTGTAGGGGAACGGACAACATTTCACTTCATGCTTATAGCAGCAAAATGGGATCCGGGTCTGTAGCAAGCTCCTCTTGAGGACAAGAGGGAATGGCCTCAAGTTGCACCGGGGCAGGTTTAGGATGGATATTAGGAAAAATTTCTTCACTGAAAGGGTTATCAAGGCTAGGAACAGGCTGCCAAGGGAAGTGGTGGAGTCACCATCCCTGGAGGTACTGAAAAGCTGGGCAGACGTGGTGCTGAGGGACATGGGTTAGTGGTGGCTTTGTTGGTGTTGCGTTGATGGTTGGACTCGATGATCTGAAAGGTCCCTTCCAACCTAGAAGATTCTATGATTCTAAGCTGAAAATAAGAGCAGCGATGCTCAGCAGGGGTTGCTGCCACTCACCTCTCCACCCAGCTCTTGTAGCTGGGGATGTCCTTGGCGTACAGCAGCTTGTTGGAGGGGGAATCCTTGCCCAGACGGTGCTCTGAGGTGGAGCAGGAATCCATGAAGGTCTGAGCCACGACTGAGAGGCAGGCGTCCGTGATGCTGCCTTTGTGGATATCGAACACGAACTGGGGGTTTTTGATGACGTTCACCCAGAACCGGAGAGGGAGGCTGTAGGGAAATCAAGAAATGGATGAGAGCCCTGGGGCTGTTCAGCTGGAGAAGAGCAGACTGAGAAGGAATCTCATCGATGCTGAGCAATATCTAGATGGCAGGTGGCAAGAGAACAGGGCCAGACTCTTCTCAGTGATGCCCAGTGACAGGACAAGGGGCAACGGGCACAAGCTGGAACACAGGAAATTTCTATCTCAACATGAGGAAAAACCTCTTTACTTCAAGGGTGGCAGAGCCCTGGAACAGGCTGCCCAGAGAGGGTGTGGGGTTTCCTTCTCTGGAGAGATTCCAAACCCTCCTGGATGCAGGTCCTGTCCGACCTGCTCTGGGTGACCCTCCTTGGGCAAGGGGTTGGACAAGATGATCTCCAGAGGTCCCTTCCAACCCCTGCCATTCTGTGAAACAAAATTAGCTGTTAAGACAAAAGCTACAAATGGACATTTGCCGCATTTGTCTTCCCAAGCAGAATGCAAACGGTGGGAAGCAGCAATAGCCTGAGTAGTAGCTGGGCCAGGTCCAGCAAACACCAGTTGGACCAGTCCTGCCTGGATTGCTTGTGATGGGTCCCCTCTGCCCGGGCTGGACACTGCTGCCCTGCGCACCCTGGGGTCTGATCCTGCATGGAAAGGTGGAGGATGCCAGGGGCTGGCGGGCAGCGGGGACCAAGGACGGGCTGGCTGTGCCAGGGCAGAGCTGAGCAGCCTTCGGTGGCACCGGGTGAGCGGCTCCATGAGGAGCCCATTAAGGCAAGTTCATTAGGGTGGGACTCTGCGGCGTGGGGCCGAGCCCGGGGCAGCGGCGCTGCCGCCCCCACACTCATCAGCCACTGCCCGGCCATCGCGCCGTCCATCATCCACCAGCATCACAGGCTTTGTCCCCAAATCCCGAGGCCTTTGGAATCAAAGGGGAATTATTATTCCCTTTTTTCTTTGGCTGTACAGCAGGATCAAAAAAACAGCTGCTGCTTTCTATTACCTTTCAAGTCTCAGCTCTCTCTGTCTATCCAGCACCGAACGCTTCAGCCTTAACTCTTGCTGCACTGGGGGCTGGCAGCTCAGCCGCCTCCCCGAGCTCCCCTGACCCCCCCCCCCAGCACCCTGCTCTCTCATCCAAGCCCCCATTTGCTTTGACCTGCTCCAGAGGCACAAGCCTTCTCCCTGTCTCCCCACCAAAATCCCCTTTCTGGGAATGCTGCAGCCGACCAACGCGCTCAGCAGGGCACAGAGACCAGATTTTCACCCTTCTCCCGAGCCCCCCGTGCCCCGGGGCAGAAGGACAGACCAGGGCTGGTGGGGTCTGATGGCTCTGCCAGAGCAAACTGCTGGTTGGCACTTTCTCTTTGCTGCTTTAAGAAGTCTCATCTTTTTTTTTTTTCTTTTTTTTTTTTTTTGTGTGATTCTAGAGATTTTATCCTAATAACTCTTTCTTCTAAGGCTTTCAATAAATTGTTTTTAGCTTCCCACAGCCTTAGCGGGGAACCCAGCTTTTGCAGCCGTGATGATTAGAGGCCTTTTAAACCGTGAGGGACTTGGGGGGAAAATATGAAGTCTTCAGGGAGCAACCATTTGTTGTGCTTTTTTTTCTTCCTCGCAGAGGTAAATTTCTAACCCATGGAGCTTTTAATCCTAAAATAACAGCAGAGGCAGAGACGTGAGAACTCCCGTTGTTCGGAGGAGGCTGAACCTGGCTCCTTCCCCTCTTGCCGCCTCCTCCCGCTGCCCAAATGCTCCAGCTCCTGCCCGAAGTGAAGGGGAAGGTGCAGCCTCTCACCGAGCTCTTCCCAGTGCTGGGATTCTGGGATTCCTGCCCCAGCACGGCTGTGATGCCGGGATGGTGCTGGGATGGAGCCCAGCTTCCAGCAAAAGACGGGTTGATGTAGTGCTAGGAGGTATGGTTTAGCGATGGTTACTCCTTGTTTGTTGTGCGGGTGTCTATTTTTGTCAAAGTTAGGTTGACGGTTGGACAAGATGATCTTTAAGGTCCCTTCCAACCTAGAAGATTCTGTGATTCTGTGATTCCCGCGAGCAGACCAACTCTGCAACCCAGTGATTCCCAGTGTCCAGGGCTGTGGATTTACAGCCTGAGGCCAGTGCCCAGCTCCCACCCATGGAGAGGACTCAGAGACTGGTGGTTTCACACTGGCACCAGGGGTTTCAGCTCATGGGATTCGGGATTTCGAGCACGGGGAGCAGCTCAAACCAGTATCAGACCACATCGGCACGGGGCACTGGGACAGCAGCTGTGCTGGATGAAAAGCATCAACACGTCTTCATGGTTCATCTCATGCTGTGGAGCTGCGGGACTTGGTTGCTCCCCAGCCTTCCCAAAGCTCTTCCCCATCTTTGTTTTACCCCAGAACACAGATAATTGCTCGATACTGGGGTCTGCCCCCCCAGCCTCTTCCACCCACTCCCCCTCCGCCCTCCCTTCTGTTCTCACCAATTGCTCTTCCACGTGTGCCGCACGTCCGTGTCGTGGATGCCGTGCTTATCTGCCTGCTCATCCAGGAAATCGAACATGTACTTGATGGCCAGGGGGAGGGCGCTGCCGCGGTGCACCGTGCTGAACAGCGTCTCAAACAAGTCGTCCACGAATTTCTGCAGCGTACCCTGAAGAGGGGAGCAGCCCCCCAGGAGGTGAAGGGAGGGAGAGAACGATGGGCGCACGCGTGGCCGAGCCGTGGTGGCAGGAGAGGACACCAGATGGTGTTGCCAGCTCCATGCAGCCCCACAGAATGGCACCATGGACCCCCCCCCCCCAGGAATAAGTAAGGTATGGGGGCTTTAGGAACACCGACTGCGCTACCAGAGGACCCCCGGGGAATGCTCCAGCCTGCAGCTACTCACAGCTGCACTTCATCTTTATTTCTAACCTGAAACAATTTTTTTTTTTTTTTTTTTTTGCTTTCAAAACCAAGTCTGCAATATCTACAGAGTGAAAGGCTGGAAAACTCCCTCTGGTCGAGGAAAATGGTTTACCATTCGGAGGCCCTGCTGCATCCCTCCAACTCTGTTTTAATGCCATGCAGAAGGATGAAGCATCGCAGCGATCACCTTGTGGTGTGAGGAAAGGTGGGCTGTGGTCTTGCTGCTGCTCCAGGAGCCACCCAGGGACAGTCCCCATCCCCCGGGAGCTGAGCATCACTAGGGACCGTGCAGGACCCCCGGCAAGTGCATCTAGCTCGACCTCCCGATGCATTTCCCAAGGGAATTTCCCGCAGGGCGGTTACCTTAGTAGCTAATAGCCTGGTCAGGTAGATCTCGGACACCATCTTACTGCCCCGGTCTCCTTCCTTCTGGTCTCCGTGGTCATGGTTTTTGACCAAGTGCCAGACCTTGACGCCGCTCTCCAGGTCGGGGGTGATCATGGGGGCCCGGGAGCGCAGGCTGTCGGGGCTGCCCGTGTAGCGGAAGGTGGAGTCTGGACGGTGGGAAGAGAAGTCGGTCACGCTCAGAGCAACCCCCGTTTTCCTTCCCCTGACCCTTGGCAGTGACGCTCGCTAATGCCAACGCCAGAATCACCTGCAGCGGCAGATGTCACACCACCCAGGCACCACCAAAGACACGTCTTCACTGAATGGAGCCCCTCAAACTCCAGCCTTTCTCTGTCCACACTCAGACGTGGGGCTTTTCCACTTCATTCACATCCTTTACCTACATCAGTTCAATAATAATAATGCTGGTCCATGTAAGACAGCTCCACGAGCCACAGCTCATGCTCATTAACCCTGAGCACCAACTCCTGCACCACTGGGGGCCCGATACCAGTGTTTTGCAAATAATAACAAGCTGCCCAGCACCACCAGCACAAAGGGCAGGAGAAACTGCTGTTCCTGTTCTTGAGGCTTTCATTAGAGCAATCGACTGCAGAGTCCAAGGCCAGTCCTGCATCCGCAGGGCTCCCTGGGTCCAGCATCCCTCCCGTCCCTGCCTCTGCCCTCCTCCCGGTGGGGAACAGGGAGTCCAGAGGGGAGCAGACAGAGGGTTTACCCTTAATTGCTCGGAAACCAAGGAGGGATGAGAGACATATTTAACTTCCCAAAGAACGTGCCTCCCTGGATCCCATCCACGGAGCCTCCAAGCTGAGACACGGGGCTGAACAGCACAACCGTTGCCTCCTTGGGTTTTTTTTTCTCTCACTAAATTTCTTTGTTCTCTAGGAACCTTGTGCATTTTTTTTCCTCAAGTTTCGCCTCCAATTTGCGGCTCAGCCTCCTCAGCCAGAGTAAGGGGATCAATCATAAATCAGCCCAGGGAAATACGCAAGTCATTACCAAACTAGCTAGATTTTCATCCCTGATTAAGGCTTAGATAAATGAGTACTCCAACTGATATAATTAAGGAGACAGACAGTGGGACAGCTAGGGAAGCATCTAGTAATTCTATTTTTAAACGTAGCTCTGTACTGATATATAATGGGGGAAGTAAATAAGTATCTCATTTAAATTCTGTCTGCACAATTAGAAGTATTAATCTTAAGGTGAGCAATGATGGCTCATATTGGTAGCTTGCAAAAGCTTTTCCCTCTGACACAGAACAATGAGGATTCGGGTTGTGGGACCCAGCCCTGGGTTTTCCACCACCTGAACTGGGGTGATTACACCTCCCGAGGAAAAATGCCTTTTCTCCCGGCTTTTGCCTAAAGACCCTCCTCAGAACCCTCGCTGGAGAAAAAAATCACTTTATTTTGGGAGCAAAAACAAGAGGAGGAGACGGGTTTGTCAGGAGACCTCTCGTTTGTAAAACACTCTGTAAAATGAAAGATAATGAAAGATCAGCGCACTAGAGATTTTGCCACTGCTGCCTTTTATGGAAGCATATTATTACTATTATTGTGGATTTAGTGCTATAAATGCACACCTGGCACCTCGCAGACTCATTTACTCGGGCTGCAGCGTCTTCAGGGACCCTCTGTAAGTGCCGAGCCCTGCTATTATGCACATAATGAATTCCCAGGTGTGCACATCGGAGCACGCCGAGTTAAGATTGCCGTTACCCATTTTTGACCCATTAGCTAAGAATTCAGGATCCTCCACTTAAAAGAGGAAATAGCTGAAGGAACCAGGCTTTGCTCTCTCCGTGCATGGGACACAGAGCTGCTTTCCCGCAGCGGGAGCCCCATGGGAACTCTGTCACATCCATCCCCTGGGCCAAAAGCTTTTTCCTGGGCTCTTCCAAAACCTGCTTTTCCAAAGGCTGCTCAGGTTGTGCTTGGCATTTCCCTTTCCCTCCTCTCACCTTCTCCGGTCTCTTTGCTCATAGATGGAAAAGCCTTTGCAAAGAAAAACAAGTAGCCTGCCCAGGGAGGTGGTGGAGTCGCCATCCCTGGAGGTATTTAAGAAACGTGTAGACGTGGCTCTTCAGGGCATGCTCTAGTGCCTGAGATTGTTGCTTTGTGTCTGTTTGTGGTTTGTTTTCGTTTGTGTTTTTTGTTTGTTTTTGGTTTTTTTTTTGTGGTTGGACTGGATGATCTCAAAGGTCCCTTCCAACCATGAAGATTCTGACTCTGTGATTTTTGTGTTTGGCACATGAACGTACTTTCATTTTGGCTGACGTGGTGTGGTTCTTTGGGGGAAGCCGCTGCTTTTTCCCCACCTCACTCCCTTAAGGTGCTGCCACCAGCCCCAGCGGATAATTCTCATTTCAAGCCGACAGCTGCACTCCCGGCGGTGCCGTGCCTGGCTCCAGGCTGGGTAGGAACGTTCAGAGCAGCAGGAGCAATGCCCAGTGAACGTTCCTGAGCCACCGTGCCCCAGCCCTTGGCTCTGCTCCTTACCGTATCTGCTGATCGACGTCCGGGATATACTGGCCGAGGCGGGGATGTTGTAGGACGAGGTCTGTTTGGGGACGAGAGCCACGACCGAGCGGTCTGACACCTGGGGAGGGAAAGGAAGAGAAGAGAAGAGAAGAGAAGAGAAGAGAAGAGAAGAGAAGAGAAGAGAAGAGAAGAGAAGAGAAGAGAAGAGAAGAGAAGAGAAGAGAAGAGAAGAGAAGAGAAGAGAAGAGAAGAGAAGAGAAGAGAAGAGAAGAGAAGAGAAAAGAGAAGATCAGCCAGATCTAGCATCCACGCTGCCATCACCAACTGCCCAGCACCGCGGGGCTCCGAGGGACGGGGAGCGATCCTGCCCCCCAGCCCCTGCAGGGACCGGTCCCGAGCCCTGAGCTGGGGGGGCAGCAGCTCTACAGCAAGGCACGGAAGGAAAGGAGTGATAAATCAAAAGACACGTTGAAGATGTTTTGGGTCGTTGTGATTTAAGCTTACGCTTTATCCCATAAAAATGAGAATCTCAAGAATTGTTGTGATCCAATTAAAGTAACAATGCAGAGGGAATAAAATGACTATAATAACGTTATGGGCCATAAAACATTCCTATTAAACCATTTTTTATTTTAGCAATTTTTACGAACTTTAAAAGTTTGATTTACAGCTGAGCAAGTCATAAAGCCATCTTTCAGGGTATTAAATTGCCAGTCTCTCTACTACACCAGAGAAGGAATTAAACGCTGGGAAGTCAAACTATAAATGAACATTAGTGCTAACAAGATTTTGTTATAGCAGATTTTAGTAGCCATGTTTAATTTTATCCTCCTTATAAATCTAGGAGTCACTGGAAGTTTTTTAACTTATTTCCCTTAATTAAGAATCTGCAGGTTTCCAGGGAATGAGCCTGAGTGTCTTTTAATTTTGAAGTCGTGGCCCGTGGTGCAGCAGAGAGCGGAGTCACCGCGTCTCATGGGCTGAGGGACATGCCAGGGCCCAGCCAACACATCATTTAGAGGAGCTGCACGAAAGAAATGCCTTTTCATGCCAGAGAAATTGCTTCTGGGGCTAAATCCTCCATTATTTGCCAGGAGTCCTGCAAAGGACACGGCCGCATCCCTTTGCAGGGGGAAGCTTGGGGGAAGCAGCTGGATTTTGCTCCCCAGCATCTCCCCCTGCACCATCCAGGGAAGGGGTGATGGAACAGCACGAGGTGACCCACACAGGGATCACCGCTGCCTCCACGGCTCTGGGTTCCATCCAGATGAAAGGTTTCATGTAAATGTGAGTTGTTATTATTGCTGGTGATAGTGGAAATAATAGTCACTTGTGTTTCACAGTACAAAAGTGAGATTTTTCTAAGCCAAACACTTCAAACACCTCTGTTATTTCCCCCTCTGCTCCTGCCTCACTTCATCCAATCTATTAAGTCGATGGAGGAAACGCTCGGTGGTGACATTATTTTCGGAGGCTGTCATTAGCTGCCACTTCAGTTCAATTTCCCTTGGGGGGGAAACCTGAGCGTGGAGGAGCCCAGGGAGCTCCCCGGACACTGCGCCGGGATCTGTTTCCACCAGGGCTGTGGTTAACTGGGAGAGAGGCATTAAAAATTACACACACACACATACACAGAGTACTCTCACTCTCTAAATTTTGGGTCGAATGGCTCTTGTCAGCTAAAAAACACCAGCATGCAAATTAGCATCAGATGTAACACACATTCGTTTCCCATCTCCCTCTGCTCTTGCCACACTCCCATAAAACCCCAGAGACGCCTGCGAAGCTGGCTGGCTCTTTTACAACTTTATAAATATTCCAATTCTTCTGCGAGCTGGAAACATGCTGCACAAAACACCTTAAAGAAAAGAAAAAGAGAAGCTGGAGCAGGGACCGCAGCAGCCCAGACACTGAGAGCGGGTTTGCGTGGGGAGGCGGGGGTGCAGTGAGGATGCCGGCTCCAGCTCCGCGCCACCCTCCGCTCCTAAGTCTCATTTTCCACACAAATCTTCCCTCTCTGCTTCTAATTTTTCATTTAAAATAGTCTTCTAGTCTCTCAGCCTTCCCAGAGTCACAGCGGCTGACAGGTATTCATGCTCTGCTGCCTCTGAGTTAACCCTGCATGAGCCACTGTAAATCATTTGATATTAAATTCAGTGTTTCATTTTTCTTGAGTAAAACCATGCAGAGTGAGACTCTCCCATGGAGTTTAATAGGCATGAAACCAAAAGGATACTACACAAATGTAATACAATTCCTTACAACATGGTTTAAAAGCTCCAGAGAATTTAACAAAGAATTATGCCTATTTAACCTACACATCTATTTTTATAAATGAAGAAATAAGCAGCAGGCATACAGTTCTCTCTGTAATTCTATAAAGAGGTTCAAAAAAATATTACAGAGATGAATATTCCTTTTTAAATGCAATCTGGCTTTTGCGTGTGAAGGCTTCCCATGAAAAGCATATTTTCTGGGTTGACGCAGATGTATATTGTACTTTTACCGTCCTAAACACCCAGAAAACAAATGTAATCATGTCCAAATCCAGCAGCCAGGTGTGGAGCTGAGAAACCCTTGGAGTTAAATAATGTGGCAGGAGCTCGATGGGGCCCAGGAGCTGCAGGGATTGGGGCTGAGGAGCAAAGGGACCCCAGGAACGGGGAGCGGGGACAGGGCTGTGAGGACCAGGCAGGTTCTGGTCCTTGCTTGGGCACTTGTTCCCGGGTGACAGCACCCCCGAGAGCCCCCGGAACGTGGTATGGGATGGAAGCAGGGGCTGTGCATCCCCAATTACTGTGTGCAAATCCACAGACTGCTCTGCCTTCACATCAGCAGATACAAGTAGATGGCATCTGACCAAAAACCTGGACAAGCGAGCTCTGAATAAAAGATGGAGAGCACTTTACAGAGCTAGCTTTTACGTTTTTCCTAGAAATTTAGAAATCATCTTCGCTAGTCCTCCAGAAGCCAGAGAAATCTAGATTTCATTTTTATGGCTCAAACCACGCCTGCTCTATATGTGACACCCCTGGATGAAATGGTGAGGCAGCAGCGCTTGAAACTCAAATGATTTTATACCCTCTTCTGCGCTGTGCCTTTGCCCACATATTTGTTTTATTGTGTAGTCCTGGAGCATCTGTATTTTTGATACCTAATAAAAACATTTATTACTCAAACAGAAAAAAACCCCAAACTAGTAAGAATGCAAAAAAAAAAAAAAATTGCAAAGAAAAAAATTGCTGTTTGTTTTTGGCAAAAGCCCTGCCTTGACAAGATTTCTGTTGCAGTGCAGAGAACTTGGCTTCTTTTTACGGCTGGAACAGCTCGTGGGGCTGCGCAGAGCCTGGGCCAGCGCGGGGAGAGACGTCTGCCATCCCTACCTGTTTCGATGTTTGGCAGCAAACTTCTGCCTTGTTCCAGCACAAAACTGACAGTCAAACGGCAGGAATAGCTCCAACAGCCCGAGTGCTGTGAGGATCTTGTTTATTTTAAGGGTAAACTTGTGGCTCAGATTCTCCCACAGGCGCTAAAATGAAAATACTCCCTCCCCCTGCACCCGACACACATCAGACAAACACGGCTTCCACTTGTGACTTCCTTAAGATGACTTTTAAAGATCAAGGCATAATAAAGTCTCGCCGCTTCCCTGCATGTTGGTTAATCCCTTGCAACTGTCAGGTAAAACAGATTTTAGAAACAATGGAATTCATCTGCACAGCTCCTATGACATTTTACAGTAATCGGTCTTTAAATCCTTGGGGCTGCTTGGAAAAGTTGACCCTCGAGGTGCTTTTTTACATGCACTTTGCATATTTATGCCTTTCTCTCTGCCTCGCTCCCTGATTATACGGCTCCTGTCAATACTGGCTCACATTCAACTTACACAGCATGAGTCACGCTGATGGACTCGAGATGGTGTATAAACAGGGAAAGATGCCAGATTAAATACTAAACACTTCTGTGTAGGTAGTGATGGACAGGAGTAGGTTACAGGTCCCAATTAATGCAGTTATCCTCCGCTGCAGACAGGCTTTGAGTAAAAGCCTTTGATTCCCTTCAACCAAACCTCCCTCAGCTCCATTTTTACCTCTCTTCTCATCTTCCACACACCCTAGGAAGCCCTTTCCAACCTTTGCATCCCCATCCAGAGCAACGCGGGCTGGGCTGGGGCACACAAACTGCAAAAGCTAAAGATGGCAACAACTCCTTAGGTCACCTGGCCCGCCCTGGCCGATGCCCAAGAGAGCATCTTCACTGTCCAGCTCTGTTTTATACGCCCTTAGTGGCAACACTCCTGGTACTTGCCTTGGAAGACTAGGTCTGGGACTTAGGAGGTTTGATGTCACCCTGTCAAGAAGTAACCCCTGATATTCACCCTTTCTTGACTTGGCCTCATCCCGTACCTCCCTGCAGCACTCCCAAGTGACAGTATTTAAAGTATTTGTTCTGTTTCCCTTCTTGAGGCCTTGCATGATGCTCAAGAGTCAACATGTAGGAAGGTCACAAGCAGGAGAGATGAGCTGCCACTGCAGCAGATCATCTGATCGTGTGGGGTTTGCAAAGCTTTGAAGGAAGACAGAGAATCCTCTTCCTCCCCTGCTGCACTCCTGCTTGTCCCAGACCCCCTTGTGAAGACCCGAGCCCCTTGGACCACCCGACCCGAGCCCCATCTGTCCAGCAGAGGCAGCTCAGCCCTCTCTGTCGCTCCCTCTCTCTCACCAGCACGGCTGGCGGCTTTAATTTAGCCAATTTTCAACTCTGCTAGTTTCTATAAGATCCACGTCAAGGTTGCTTTCCCGTCTAATGCATAAGCACATTGAACCCTTCTGGTTTATCATACAAATGTGACCTCCCTGTCTGTCTTGGTAGACGAGCTACTTGGGAATTAAATTTCTGCTTTGCTTTTCTTCCCTCCCGGCAGCTTTCTGGGAACTGTCTGCTGGGGCTGCTTTCTTACCTGATAATGCATCAAGGTGTTCAGGCGCTTCCAATCTCCTTCAATCTTGGTGGTGATGTCTTCATCCTGCAGGACCACACGAGCTATCCGGCCCTGCCGCCACTCTGCGGGAGAGGCAAAAACCAGGCAGACACCACGGTCAGATGGAAAAAGGCACCAACAGGCTCTATCCACTTCTGGCCCAAGCAACCACAGGACAGAGGAGCCTGTAGAAGAGCCCAACTCCCGAGGAAAAGGCACCCAGAGAAAGCTAAATTCTGCTCTTAAATTTTAGAACTTCAAGGAAGGTCACACTGATAGTTTTCCTGCAGCAAAGTGCAGCATTTTAATTCCCATGCAGAAGGTTCTGTGGTGTTCAGCTGAACCAAGGCACAGGACCTTCCCAGCCCCTCTGTCCCCAACCCCGGCTCTGGCAGGACACACAACCTGGGGGAAAGGCTTTGCTTAGCAGAGTGAAAGAGCAAATGACTCCTGAAGCCTCCGTGATCAATGGACAATTAGCTGATCCCATGGAGTTCAAAACCTATCTGGCCAGAGCAGCGCCCATGATTTCTAGGGGCAGAAAGCTCCAGGTCATCATGCAGCCTGAGCTCTAGCTTCCAAGCTCTGTAAAACCCACGGAGAATCACCAATAACAACACCCTCTCTCATCTCCCCCTTCCTGCGAGGGAGGGAAGCTCCTACCCAAGTCCATGTCAACAGCTCTTGGTCTCTGAGAATATGGGACGTTTTTGTACACTGCATCGAGGATCTTCTCTTTGACTTGAGTGATGGTGTCACAGTTCAGCACCTTCACGGGGATCTCTGGACTGTTCTCATTATCTGGGTTCACACAGTTTAGGATCTGGAAGAGAAGGAGAACCAGAGTGTGCTCTCAAGGGCTTTGGGCAAGCAGCTGGGAGAACTGTAACCACATCTGGCACAACCTGGTCTCATAAAAAACCACCACATCCCCATTTGTGTCATTGCTGCTGCAGCCAGTACCTCTACAACATCACTAGAGGAGTCCTGGATGGCCCTTTCCATTTGCTAGTGGGAGGGCAATGCTCAGGGAGATAAAAGGCTCCCCGCAAACCCTGCCTTTCGAAAACCTGAGCTCAGGCTCTTTGTACCTGCAAATTCGGGACATCCCTGATTTGGGGATGGGTCTGGCAGCGCGAGGCTTTGCTGCACCGGCAACACTTGTGCTTCTCGGGAGTGTCCTCATCACTGGCCTAAGGGTTAGAACATCTCACGGCCACGCGGGGAGGACAGAAGGGATTCTCTGGCAGCTTCTGCAGCGATCACTCACCAGAGTCTTGTACTCAATTTGCTGCCGGATCAGCTTGTCCTCACTGAGGGAGTAACGGGCTTCTCCTGTGATGGCATCGATGGGGCCTTTCTCCATCTGCTGCTTGATGGCACAGTAGAGCATGAAGAGCGGTTCTCCAGCACATTCCTACACAACGAGACAGCAGCAAAACTAACACAGAGGTGAAGGTGCATCTCCTCCAGGGCCTCTGGCCTGCAGACAGGCTCTGCTCATGATTCAGCTCAGCCCAGGAATAGTCCCTTTGACTCAGTCATTGCACATGTGCAATCCAGGCTCAGCCCCCAGCAGCTCCAGGAGAGGACAGCCAAAACCATGAGTCCCATTGCTCGATGGGTATGTTGTCTTTGGCTTGGTAAATCTCTACTGCATCTATATGGCTGTAAAAAAGGAATCTGAGATGTTGATCTCATTGTTCGCTCCCATGAAGCAAATTCTGACGGGCTTCCAAAACCACAAAATAAAGTTAAAAAATATGGAAGCCCAGGCACAGAGATGTGAGTGAGGATTTCTCCTAAGTACTGAAGAGGTGCAACAGAAACTCCATCACATGAGGATTACACCAGGTGACCTGAGGGCTGAAGAAGGCTGAGCGTGGAGGCTGTGTGAGCTCGGCTCAGCCCCTTTAACAGCAGCTCCAGCCCCGAGCAAATTTCCACCTCCCCAACTACATCTTTTGACTTGGAGTCTGACTGAGGAGTTTCAAGCCCAGGTCCACCCCGGGGAGGGCTGGTGGGGGGGGACAGCAAAGCGGCAGCAGGGTCTCAGCTCCATCCCTCCTTACCTTGAGGAACCTGTGGAGGAGGAAGGCGAACCAGTTTGTCAGCATCTTCTCAGCCACCGACTCCGTCCTAGGGAAGACGGGAGGACACAGACATTACATACAAAACCAAATCATGTATCAGAGGCTCCAAATCTCCCTGGAGCAGGCAGGCAGCAGGATGCAGCCAGCGTTGTCCCCCCACCCTGGCTACATGGAGCTGACAGCAGCTTGCCCAGCTGACAGCCCGTCACGGCCCTGATGGGGCTGGTGACAGGGAGCCTGGTGACACTCAGCTCCTCGCACGTGGTGCAAATTACAGCCTGGCTCAGTAAATCACTGGGATTTGCAGCGGTTGCTGGCAATCAGGGACAGCAGAGTGACAATGGCAGGGAAATTGCAGCTTTCTCCCCAGTCCCACCCAGCATCCTCTCCCCACATTGTGCCCGACATTATCTCTAATTTAAATACAATACCTCCTAATGATAGTTTTTAATGCTGGCTCTGCAGGACCCGGGAGACTTTCCTTAAAGCACCACAATTTTTATATCCTGGGGCGGGGGGGGGGGCTGTGCTGGTGGCAGGGGGTCTCACGGGCCACGTCTGAGCCCCAAGCACGCAGCTGAGGCTGGGGGTGACAGGGTGGCAGGCAAAGCCAGATGCCAACATGCCCCTGGGCAGCCTGGCTTTCTTGCACCATTGGCTTTACCGTTGCAACCAGCCTCATGCCACATGCCACGCCAGGATCTGGTCCAAATTTTGGTGAGCGGAGAGGGGTGGATCCAGCACCTTGCCCTCTGCAGCACCCTCTCCTCTGGGGACCACGGCTCCCTCCACCTTCACCCTGAGCAAGGCAGCATCCCTGCTGGGCCTGGCCACCTCTCTGCACCTTCATCCCCTTGACCAGCAGCTCTGCTCCTGGTGCCGTTCTTGGCAGTGATGCCTTTTTGACCGCTGTGCCACCACCCCGTCCAGGAGATGCTCAGTGGTCACCACCGCACACCAGACCTCTATCTCCATCCCTACCCTGAGCCGGAGCGAGTCACCGTCCCGCTCTGGACCCCTTTTCCCCATCCTCCCCCGTCTGCTCTGCTGCCTTGAACCAAGGGCTGCCCCTCGGAATGTATTTATACAGCATCCTGCATGTTTGAAAGCTCTGGCATTTAATGAAAAACACACACTATTGAAGCAACAGGGTTTGATCCCAAAGTCAAGCAGATCGTGTATAAATGGGAGGCAGAGATTTCAGCAAACAAAAACCGACGCCAGTCGGCAAACGGACCCGGGGTCACATTATCCATCATCTCTCAGGATCACAACATCTGCCAGGAATTTGCGAAAATGTCTGCAGATCCCCAAAGAATTTAAGCCTGAATTGATTAACTCCCTAAAAATTCATCCTACAAATTGACACGCACATTGTTCTCCTGTTTAAAAATATTTCAGTCACCCAATTAAGGAGGAGAAGCACCAGCACACCGCTGTGCCAGCGAGCCATGGAAAACAGAGAGTCGGTGATACAAACTACAGAATAGGTGAAAAACTCAGAAAATGATACGTTCGGGACTCCAGGGTGAATATTAATTTAATTAACTACTTTATTAATAGGAAATTAAATCAAGAATTGGCAAGCCTCCCAATTAGCCCTACCAGTGAGGTCACTACCTGTGTCCCGTCCCTGTTGGCTGCTCGTGGCCTGACACCGACACCATAAAAATAACTGAAATAAGGAGTGACAGAGAAGTTGGGGTATATTGTGTGGGAGAAGGGTATCGGATACTCCCGTGCCGAGCTGTTCCCTTTGATTTCTTTAGCAGAAATACAAGATCAGCTGAATGGAACAGCAGAAAGAAATGCCTCGGAGCATCTCTGTCAAATCCCATTTCTCCGTACCTGCGAGCACTGAGTCTCATGGAATCTCCACACAGGCTGATGCCGGGAGATATTTGCAGTGCACCAGTCCCGGGGAAGGCCAGCAATTAAGTTAATCATCACTCTCCTACCCTGGCTGGGGCAAGGGGCTGCTTATAACCCGCATTGCAGCAGGGTGCAGCTGCAGGAGCCCTGTAGGCTCCTCACAAACAAGTCTGTGTATTTATTTTCCCTGCCTCCTCTGCCTTTGAAGCGGGGCTGGAGCAGGATGGCTGGGGAAGCCATCCCTTAAACTCTGCTGGTCACCACGGGCCCTGACCTGGCTGTCTCTCTGCCACGCTGGGAGGGCAGGCACCGCTCTTACTGGCTGGGCTGGTATCTGAACCACTGCTACAGATCTGTCTCTAAAAATAAAACATAAGCTCCTGAAGATTAACCCGGCAGGGGAGAATCCCTAGGCTCGAAGAAAACCCTTCTCATATTGACCACATAACAGGGGCAAGGCATGATCCAGGGATGGCTTTCCAAAGGAGCCTGACGCCAGCAACCAGCGCCTTGGCTGCTCCTCCGACGTTCTGAGGCACCGGGAATAAAACAAAACTAAACAAAAAGAGCTGAGAGGACTCAAAAAATAAATATGTATTTTATTAATTTTCCCTGCTATATCTAGGTCTCTGAACTGCTGTGTGCTGCTCTCTGTGCCAGCAACCAGAGCAGCTATTTGATTTAATGTCAACTTTTTTGCTGCCTCCCGTGAGGGGTAGTCATGGAAGAAAGAGAGAGGGGAAAACGAGGAAAAAAGAGAGAAAGAACTGAGCGCCAATTATCAACTGCTGCCACCAGAGAGCTCAAAAAATAAAAATAAAAAATATCTCACTTTGTGGCTGATCAGTCCTTATTAAGTCAGAACAAGACGTTCCGGCAGTTCTGTGCATCACCACCACCCTGGAGCCCACAGGGGACAGGGCTGGGACAGGGCTCCAGCCCCAGGTTTATCAGGGCTGTGGGGATAGGACTAGGGGGAAATGGCTTTAAACTGAAAGAGGGGAGATTCAGGCTAGATATAAAGAAGACATTTTTTACGATGAGGGTGGTGAGACACTGGCCCAGGTTGCCCAGAGAGAGTGGCTGATGCCCCATCCCTGGAAACATTCCCGGTTTCCCATGAAATGGCTAAATCCTGGCACAGGACAATCAGCCTGGATGCTGCTGGGGCTGCCCGTGGCCCCGACTCTTTGCCGGGGGCTGCGGGAGGAGCGGGCAGGGCTCTGATCACCAGCCGTGTATTTTTTGGAGCACGGTGGAAAGTCATTATTGATGGCTGAGGCAGAAGATGCCTTCCCAGCCACTCGTCAAACCACGGGGGAAATTAAGACGGCTTCCTTTTCTGAGATGAGTTATTGCCTCCACAAACACAGCCAGATTTAAAGCAATTTCCTGTCAAGTATATTCATTATGGCTGGAGGAATCCCTGAAACTTTCCTAGAGCTGTGAAATCCTCCCCTCTCCTCCATCCACCTGCTCCAGCGAGATGCCGGGTGCAGCCGACGGGGCAGCGATGGTCCTGCCACCAGCCGTAGCCAGGACCAGAAGGGACACGGGATGGAGGTGGCTCACGACACAGGGTAGCCTTTTACTTGTGGCCACTGATCTGGCCTACACTCATACACGCTTCTCCCCTTTATTCCTCCTGCTGCTTCCCTGCACGATCACGGGCGACTCACTCCATCCATCCCTGAGCTCCTTCCCAGCCGTGAAACTCAAACGCTGCTGCTCCATCCAGGCACACGGGGATGGTGTGAGGAGAAAGCCCATGAATAGTGCCAGGTAGCTGAGGCTCGTGAGGGTCTGAGGGTCTCCCGGGCGCCCCTGGGCTGCCATCAGGAGGGGGACTGAGCCTCGAGGGGCAGCCTGCTTTTCTCTGGCAGCTCCAGGGGCAACTCACAGCACTTTTCCAAGAGGTACTTTTCCTCCCGTTAATGTTTTACCACGGTAATGGCACAGCTCATGGGAGACAAGGACCATAAGTACTGTACAGACATGTAAGAAATCAGGCTCCTGCCCTTAAGAGCTTGAAATCCAGGAAGAACCATAGAATTGTTCTGGCTGGAAGAGACCTTTAAGGTCATCAAGTCCAAACGGCTGGAGGAGCTGCATCTCTGCTCTTCCAGACCCTGGATGCGCAGGGCAGTGGGTGGTACCAGCAACCTGCAGGTGATGGAGACCTCCAGTTTTTGTTCCATTTGCCTCCCCACCACCATGGGGACTAAACCCCTTTGCTGAACCGCTCGGGCACCTCTGCACACATGGGTGAGAGAAGCAGGAGCTCGGGCAGGCAGGGCAGGGCAGGGAGGAGGCAGCTGGATGACAGAGGTGACACTGCTGTCATCATCACCTGCTCTCAGCAAAGTGGAGAAGGGGAAGCTGCTGGGGCAGGGGAAAGGTAAGAGATTGTGAGAGGGAGAGATGCATCAGGGATAAGAGCTCTCTTGGATCCAATTTAAGGCCCTGTTCGGCCATCTGTGGAATCATAGAGTTAACCCTGTGTCCTGGAGATAGGCGAAGAAATGGATGGGTCATCCAAAGCCACCCATGGAGAGCAGTGTTTTCCTTCCCCCACCAGCGCCCTGGTCCCACAGAGCCCTCGGATGCCACCAGCCTCGTGGCCGTGCCAGCCCAAGGGACCGCGCTGACTTGCCCCCAGCCCCGTCCCCTCCCCATCGCCCCCCCGTTACCTGCGCAGGAGCAGTTTGGGGTGGTTCTTGTTTTCCAGGTTCTTCTCGATGAGGTCGGAGAGCAGCTGCTTCAGCACGTCGGTGGCGTACTCCAGCTTGCCCTGCAGCCCCGTCATGATGAGCGAGGCCACGTTGCCGCGATCCCGCATGGAGAAGCTGCGCTGCAGCTCCAGCGTTCGGATGAAGGTCAGCAGGAAGACTTTGTTGTTGATCAGCTGAGCGAAGAGCTTCAAGGCCTTCTCCACGCTCTGTTGCCCGTTCCCTTGGACCTGCAGTGGAGAGAAGACCCATCAGCCATGGCGTGGGAGGACAAGGGACAGGAGAGCAGCCCTGCAGCGCCGTGGGGTCACTCTCCCATCATGGGAGGGGGGGTGAATGGTTTAACCCTGGGGGCACGAGCATCTCTCAGGGTCTCAGCATCCCTGAACACGGTCTCTGGCCTGTCCTGACCAAGCATCACCTTCTCCACCCTCCCCCAGCACTTCAGCACGACTTGCCTTAATCATTGCTCCGAGCTGTACTCTCTGCACGCCATAAAGCTGCTGCTTTGAGGCTAACGGCCCCATAAATGACATGCAATTTTGCTTGTTCTGCACAAAAAGTGACACTCTTGTAAGTAAATTAAATACTAATTTGGACTATTGCTTTATTACGGGACAAGTGTAAAAAATTAATTGAGGCTTTCAGCCAGTTGCAGATTCAAGTAATTCATTACAAGTGAAAATGATGAACTACATTAAGCAACTCTTTACCAAACATCTTGGAGACTTATGTATTGGTTTTACTAACGTTACATAATTAAGCAACTGTGTAATTGGCAACACATTTATCACTTCTGCAATTCTGTTTTTCATGAGTAAAATAAATAAAAAGCACTCATATTTGTTTGCTAGAGCAGCAGCTTATTTGGCAATTTAAACAGCGAACATAATGTGTGGGGCTGGAAAACTCAGGGCATGGGAATGGGCTGGGGGGGCTGGTTCAAAGCTCACTGAGCTTTACCAACGCCAGGACAACTGCTCAGTGCTGGTGGCCCACTGGGAAGGAATCTTATTTGATGTATTAATGCTGAGTAGTGCTCGCCTGGAAAAGCAATGCGGCTGCATGGAACACAAGCGATCAGCACTTCGTCCTCTTACATCTCAGGTTTGGGGACACCTCCAGGGTTTGGGGACACCTCCCAGTCTGTGTGAAGGCACCAGGACCTGCAGGATTCCCTGGAGCAATACCAGCCTCCCAGAGGGAGTGCTGAGCCTGGTACCTCTGGGCATCCCGGACAGAGGACGGCAGCCCCACGCTTGGTCACAGAGAATGTTTCTTGAAGCAACATCTTTTTTTTTTATTGTCGCCCCCACAGGCGAGCAGAGCCCATCTGCAAGGGGGTCTGATGGCCCCTTATACGTTACCGATGTTTCTAAATCCTCAGCGAGGATCTCATCTATATATTTACATAAACTAGTGGAAAAACCAGGGAGATGAAAGGGTTTGCTGGCGGCTGAGCGGGAGGCCGGCCATGCCTAGGCACAGCGCTTGCCCTCCCGTGGACATGCCATGGAACAGCAGCAGGATGCTCCGGGAAGGATGCTCCAAGAGGGATGCTCCTAGGCTGGATGCTCCCGGGCACCCAGCCTGCCCCTGCATGGTAAAGTGATTAAGGAGGACTTTAAAAGTCCCCTATAACTTACCTGGCATGCTATAGCAATATAAAACCCCATAAAATAAACCTAAAGCAACACCGGGGAGACGAAACGGAGGGGAACGAAGCAATGTGTGATGGAGATAAAACACCAGCTTCTTAGTTAAAATGAGCTGGGGGCTCATCCTGCTAACCCCAGTGCCTCTAATAAGATTTGGTGTGGAAGGTGTGGAGGTGCTTCAGGGTTTCACGCTGGCTTCCCCGAGGGCTCAGGGAAACGCGAGGGCCGGAGCACAGCCTGTTCCTCACCTCCAGCTCCCGCAGGACGGGATGGTCCTCGATGCCGGGGAAAAGCACCCTCATGGCATACGTCCGATAGTCCAGGTAGGGGATCCCGGAGCGGTCCAGGTCGCTGGTTAATTCATTGATGTCTGTCTGCAGCTCTGCAAAAGCTATTTGGGGAGAAGAGAATAAGAGGGAGGAACAGAGGTGAGGTGCGGGAGCTGAGGGTGCGGGCAGGGGCTCGGGGGGCTCCCTGCTCTCCTTGGGGGCTCGGCAGCAACTGTAATGGGGCCAGCTCAGGAATCTGATTCAGAGGAGACCTTGGTGTGTAGCTCAGACAGACCCTCACCCTTGGAGACTCTGTCTCAGCAGCTGAGAGAGGGAGAGCACTTACTGCACAGAGCAGAAGCTGAGAACAAAAGATGCTTATTAATTTGTATGCAGCTCACACCTCTGTATACACGCCTAAAACACCTTTAAAGGCTGCAAAGAAATAAGGATCTATTTTCATAACTTGGTACCGCCCACATTTTCCTTTCTTCTTCGTGTTGTCCTCCTCTATCAACAGTTGACAAAATAATCAAATCTGATACAGATCAAATCCAAGTAGAAACTGCCTGCTGCAGGGGTCAGCAAGGAATTTATTCTTCCTCTCGTAACATAACATCACTGTGTTATACAGCTGCATGTGTGTCCTTGGGTCAATTCCCAAAGTAGGAAATACTGGCCTCAGAAGGTCTCTGTACCCCAGCGAGGCTGTGCCCACGCCGAAGCTGTGGTCTCTCCTGAATAGTTCTCATTTTTTTGTCCTGTGCTTTCAAGGCTATATCCTTTTAACATCAGCTGAACAAACCCAGTGCAACTCTCTCTGTATACACAGGTCACACTATGAAATTTGCAGCTTTCTATTTATTTGTCTTTGATTGACTAAGCTCCCTCCCAGCTGGAAGGATGGACAAAACAACAGCAGCACAGCTCCCCAGAAGGCTTTTTCTCTCAACTCACCAGCTACAGCAATGACTGCCCACCTCCACCTTGGCTCCCCCGTGGAGCAGCCAGGCTCGGCCACCTCCTTGCAAGTGTCAAGGCTTGTGTGTGTTGAAATGCACCAGCAGCAGGTCTGGCTGGTCCAAATAACATGCAAGTTTTCCCATAAGCAAATACCTGAGGAGCTTCTTCCTCTCCCTCAGACCTGCTCCTGCCACCCTGGGATCCCATCTCACAGACTGGAGGGACCGGACCAGTTTTCCAGCCCTACCACCTTCCATCTGGGATGCAGGCTGTTTCTCGGGGGGTCTGAGCCTCCTCTGCTCCCAATCTCGCTCTGCCTTTTTAAAAGCTCTTTACTAAAAGGCCATTAGACAAGGGGGCATATTGTGCTGGGCACCCCTGGGGCTCACGCCGTCCTCGCGGCGCGATCCAGGCACGTTGCTTAAGCAGGATCAAGCTCTAATCCTATTCTCTGCTCATCAGGCAGCAGAGCCGTGGCTGCCACCGATGCGGTGGGCAGGCGTGCAGACCTCCCGGGGACACCCACCCCGTTCCCCGCCAGAAAACTGGGGGAACTGGGGTGCTCTGGTAGGGAAAAGGCAGATTGTGGGGTGACAGCACACAGAGAGTGCCCAGTTCCAGGCAGCACTGACCCTCCTTGCACTCCAGGGCCACCCGGGACTCCAGGTTGTCCATCTGCATCTGCAGCCTCTTGAGGGTCAGGTCGTTCTCTCGCGACTTGCGCTTGTAGGCGATGAGGACGATGATGACGATGATGAGGAGCAGGCTGCCTCCAGCCGCGATGCTGACGATGGCCGGCAGGGTCAGGAGGCTGTCCGAGATGATGCTCACCGAACCGGGGGAGAAGATGATACCACCAACACGCACCTACAAAGCGCAACAGGGGGAACCAGTGACTTCAGTGTCAACCCATCCCAAAGCCCTGTCCTTCCCGACCAGGCCACAGACTCGTCAGGCTGTAGAGACCCCCAGGGAAGTACTGAGCCACCTGTTTCAGCCAGGACCACAGCAGCTCCGACACCTTCAGACACCGAGGGTGCAGCTCATGTGAACACAGGGAGGCTTCAAGTCATGATAAATGTGCCAGCCCTTCACTATCTGAGCTTTGTTCTTATTATCTGATGGCTCCATTTGACTTTCATTTTATAAGCTTTCAACTCCCTTTTGTAAAACGTGGACATTAGCAACCCAGCGATAATTTCACCGACAAGGAGCCAGAGCAACTGGGAAGAGAGAACAGTGAAGGGGAGAGTGTGGGAGCCACAGAGAGAACCCGCCGGGGGTTAATGCTGGGACGGGCTCCTCCTGGCTTTGCCCTGGCCACAGATGCAAGCAGCTCTCAGCCAGGCTGGGCTTCTGCGGATCACACTGTGATAATCTGAATATGCTTTGGATGCTGATCTTAAAGGGAAATAAATCACAATTACAATCTCATTTGGGCTGTACTCGAGCACTTCTGCAGCTGCGTGCTCGCTCGGTGAGCGGATCAGAGGAAGCAGCAATGCCCAAAAATCAGAGGAAGACACTGACTGTTGTCCTGGACGAGACCATTGAGCCAACCAGTGTCCAGATGTCCCCGGCTGCTTCTGCTGCAGGAAAAGGCATAACCTCTCCATCCCCTCAGCAGATCAGGTCTGGCTATGAAGACTGATAAAATCCCTTCCCATCCTCCAGGAGGGAGAGCAGCCCACTGAAAGCGGCCTCACCTACTCGGGGAAGAGCAAGCAGCAGCACAGAAAAGATGGTACTCGGGGCTGAAGGCACTGCCAGAAGGATCTGTTCTTTCCAGAAGGCTCTGATAGTAGGTGGTGAGTCTCAGGGAGGGAATAAGAAGTTTCTCCATGCTAATCCACATCAATATTTTAAGCTTCCAATTAGACAGCCATAAAGATCTAAAACCCTACCGATCCTCCGACAAGAAATTGCACTCAGTGTCTGAGTGAGTCAGGGCGATGGAGGAGGAGGAGGAGAAGGGATGGGAGGGAGAGAGGAAGGGAGGGATGCTGAGAGGAGCGTTTGGTCCCTCACCATCACTTTGTGCTGTCCAGTGAGATTTGGGGGCTCACACAGCAGCTGGGTCTCGGAGACGGTGACGGCGCAGGGTGTTTCTCCGATCAGCACGGTGTAGTTGAGCTTTGCTCCTCCGGGAGCGGGTGGGCACAGGTTTCTGCCCTGGGGGACAAGGGGAGAGAAGACTGTACAAAGACGCAGAGCACTTCTCCAGTTTCCATCTCATTCCCAGCTTGTGCAAACAACAGCATTGCATCTAATGTACCCCCTTCTCCGAAGGGATTGCAAAATTCCTCTCTCTGGGATTTTTTTTCTGCTTCCCACCAGCTAAGGGGCTCCTTACCTTCAGGATGATGGGTGACCCCGGCTTCTGCTCCAGCACCCCAGTGGGGCTCAGGAGTTCGAAGGTGGGGTTGGGGTAGTAGATGAACTTGGTGTCGTTGTAGACCAGCAGGGACTGCACGTTGTTAAAGATGAACCCGAACTCGTCCGGCCGCTCGACGGCGTCCAGGCCGGGCCGGTACTCGGGGGTGAGGGGGGGGGCCAGGCAGGCCAGCGCCGTGGCGTTCACCGCCTTGCAGACCTACAGGGAAGATGATGCTTGGGAAGACGGCAGGGAAAAACCTTACCCCGACCTGCACAACCATCTTCTAATTCCTTAAATACTCCCTGAAAAGTCCAGCGGATTCAAATTTAGCTGGAAATATTTAATTACAGCCATGGTTTGGGGGGATTTGCTTCCCCTCTGGCCAGTGCAAAAGCACAGGAGCAGAGACGGAGAGCAAGCTTCAAAATGAGCAGTGCTTTAAAGGCACTAGAGGCTCATGGAGTGGATCATTTAGCCCTTCTCCTCTGTTTTTTTCTTTTCTTTCCAGGTGCATCCTCTTTGGCAATATTGGCTTTGAAGCACAGCCATAGCGAATACCTGGTCCCTGCTACAAATGGGTGATTAGAGGCAATTCCCTATTCCAGGAACACCCAGCTGAGACTCGTGGGCTGGAGGTAACACGAAGGTCATCTCCCACCAGGCTGAGGACACCCCCAGCTCCCCCAGCCCTGGAAGCAGGGAGCTGGCTGATTTATGAGACTTTTGCCTTATAAAGCAGCAAGAGCCCAACCGTTTGCCCTCCCTCCATATGGGGAAGATTTAATTTCACTCAATTTCGTGTCTTCAAAATTATTTTTGTTGCACTGTAACTGCAACTGCTAACAACAAAATTAGATGTCTTTTTAAAAAGAGCTCAGAAGAAAAAGGTCTTCAGAGGGGAAGGGAGAACAGGAATAGGAAAAGACTGCTAAGTGATTTGCCCTTTCCAAGATGATACAGATTCAGTCAGAAAGATCACTGCATAGAAACAACATTTTTCAGTTTTACCTGGTCAAAATAATTTCTATGGGTCCTGGAGGTACAATTCTTATTTGTAGCACACAGGAGCATTGCTTAGGTCCCGTTTAGCTGAGGATTCATTTCAGTTTCTAACACTTAGACTGAAAAAATACAGAGAGGGGAAGGAGGTGGCAAACCTCAAATTCTGCTAGCAGGTCCTTGCTTCAGGAATTTCAGGGTGACAGGAGGGAGGAGAGGAAGGAGGCATAAAAATAACACCCAGATTCACCAAAATACCCAGCGCCCCAAGCCCAGCATCCTTCACATGGCGAGGAGGGCGCAGGGAGCAGCATCTGGCCTTACCGCAGTGATCAAGCTGCAAAAGTGGCCTGAAAGCTGCTTGTTCAGAAGCGGTTCCCCCTCTCTCCTTCCCTCCCGGGGCTGGTACAGACTTGCCGGGCCCCGAGCTGCGGCAATAGGAGGTTTATTTATAGAGAGGCAGCGAGGGAGAGACTAGTTAAACATAGCAGCCTTGTAGCTGGCAGGTCCCAGCGCTTAGCTCCGGGCTTTTACAGAAAGAGGACTAAAATGGGAAGCGTGGAGCAGCTGGGGATGGGCACAGCTACACTTGGACTCTCCATCACAACGTGCCTGTAGAGCTGGGTGAGGTACGGGGAGGGATGCTGGGGAGAGGAGAGCTCTCAGGGGCTCTGGCAAAAGGGGGAATTTCAGGAGTGAAACAAGGTTATCTGACCCAAGACAGAATTTGAGGTGATGGAGATGACCTAAAATGCTTTGAAAACTCCTTGGCAGTCACTATGTGTGTGTTGGCACCCCTCTTCCCACGGTCCCCAGGGTTTGCTGCCAACACTTTGGGCAAGTCTAGGGAAATACCCCAGAGAGGCTTTTGCCACAGCAAGTCAGATTGGATATCAGGAAAAATTTTTACTCTGAAAGGGTTACTAAGCATTGGAATGGGCTGCCCAGGGAAGTGGCTGAGGCCCCATCCCTAGAGGTATTTAAAAGATGGGTTGACATAGTGCTTAGAGACATGGTTTAGTGATGGTTTTTATCAGAGTTAGGTTGATGGTTGGACTAGATGATCTCAGAGGTCCCTTCCAACCCAGACAATTCTATGAGTCTAAGTCTCACCACGCAGGGAGCAGTGGTACCAGTAACCCTACGTGTTACTGCTGGCAGCAGCTACTTACGTTGACAAACTCCTTGCCGTTGTACTTGACGCGGATCCTCGGCTCCTGGATGACGTCCAGGTTGGAGCCGGTGACGGTCAGAGGCGTGTGTCCACTGCGGAGAACGAGGAGACACCGATTAATGCCTCGGGCTGGAGGGGTTGGGCTGTGCAGAGAGACTCTGCTTGACAATAAGGATGCCTGTTGATCTCAGAAAGATTTTTTTCTGCAGGCACTTCAGGCACCACGTCACAGAGTGGATTAATCCCCACTCCCCGAGCGGCTGGGGAGCCGTGTCTCACGAGCCAGCCCCATCCTCTGCTCCCACCTGCACCCTCTCCCACCTCACGGCCTTGCACGGCAGCGGGATGAGAAACGGGACCAAAGAAATCAACTGAGCTGAGACTAAACGCGTAAGACAATAAATTAGTCACAGTGTTTAATGATTTACATAGCGATGTTTTTAAGGAACACGAGAAATGGTACGTGCAGCAAAGGAACTGACGTGCGCTTGCATCTGGACTGCAGACACAGCAAGTTGTCACATAGAGCTGGGGAAGGATGAAGAGCACCCGGTGCCATCGGGGCCAGGGAGGACACAACCCCTCGGGCTAAAGCACCCTCATTCTCCTACAGCCAATGCCCCTGGGCAAAGTTTTTCACTCTTGGCTTCCTCCCTCCTGTGCTAACTGGAGCAGCACAGCCCGGATTCACCCGAGGCTCCAGCACCTCTGCAGCAGAGCCCAGCTGGACCCGTTAGACCCCTCCAGGACCACCATCAGACCCATCCCACCCAATCTTGGATTTGGGCTCAAAGGAGACATCTCGCAGAGCCTGCTGCGAGACACTTGCCTCTTTCAAGGGCAATTTTAAAAAATAATTGGGATTTGAAATGAATAGCTGTGTTGCAGCCCTTGCAAGCACAACCATTAAAGTAACACCAGGGGACGAGTATGGCCAGGGGTTTTTAGCAGCAGCGACGTCACGGTGATGTGACAGCGCCGGCCGCCCCGTTCCGAGCAGTGAATCTGGGACAAACAGTACATTTTGATTAGCATCAGCTTTTTCTTTTCTTGGTGGTCGCTGGTTTTGTTTTATTCCAGAGCTACAAGAAGGAGCCTTTAATGAGCAATTGTGCACTTCTTCAGCAGATGGAAGTGATCTTGGGGCTTTATTTGTGCTCCCAGAATCTCGGTGCAGACTGCTACTGCTGTAATTGCCTCGGTAATCACAACTACTATGGGAACTCTGGACCTGATTTTTGGTAAATGCAAATGCCGCAGACGCCCAGCACTGACAAATCCAGGACGCTGGGTGGGATGTGCATTTCCATATAGACCCCTTTTTGCGTTTGCAGAGAGAGAAGACCCAGACCAGGGGAGCTGGCTGCTTTCCCACCGCGGGAGCCCTGCGTTACCTGGCGATGCTCCACTCGGGTTCGATGTGCTGCACCTTGGGGTCGTCGATGTACTCAAACACCAAGGTCTGCTCCAGCTGAGCCCGGTCCACGCTGACGGAGACGTGGACAGCCCCCAGGCCGTGGGCCGAGGGGGCCGACACGCAGACAATCTCGTTCATGGACCGCCTGGGCAAGAGAAAAGCCGGGAAAGTGTTAATGGGCGGTCACGGCGTGGGGGCAGAAAATGAGCCTTGGTGCTGGCGTGGCTGCAGAGGGGCAGCTCGCAAAGGGGCTGAGCCATCACTCAGCCCCAGACCCCGACACCTGTGAAGGGGATGAGGTCCCGATGGGCAGAAGGGTTTCACTGGCACGGGAGGGAGGGAACGGAGCTCCGCCGGGGAGGAGCTGCTGCCTGCCCACCGAGAGAGAAGCTCAGGCTGCCTGAAATCCCTCTTTGTGCCAAACTGCAGCCGCCCGCATCCCTCTGTGAACCCGCTGCCTTCTGTCGGGCGTGTGAAAACAGATGGCTGCTTTTGAAACGGGATGCATAAGCTCACTCAAAAGCCAAAATTCTTCCCCTCCCCACCCTCACGGCACACACGGGCCCTTGTGAGCGGCATAAAGGAGCCCGGGAAGCCCCCGCCTGGGAAGGGCGATGCCACCGTCACCGCCGCCTTCCAGCTTTGTCTGCCCGTCAGAGCAGGGTGACCTTGGCCCCGGCGCTGCCTGGCCGGACACAACAGACCATCTGCTTCCATCGCAGCCCTGGAGAAGGTTGCGGCGCCAGGATAACGAGGGGCTGTCAAAGCACAAAGGCACCGGTGGGTGGGTGGGTGGGTGGATGGATGGATGGATGGATGGATGGATGGAGAAGGGCAATGAGATACAAGCGGTGCCGTCCCTGCTGCCAGGACAGAGCCATAAGGAACAGTTCTGTGGTCAGCCTGGACACCGTTCCTACAAAAAATGCTGGAGTGACATCCCTGGAAGGCCAGTGCCCTGCTCGGCCACCAGCCGGTCATCCTGCCTGCCCAAACCTGCCCCCAGCTCACCAAAAAGGCCATGCTGTTTCTGTGGCTCGTTTAGCTTTGGGCAGGCAGGTCTTCAGCACCTCGCTGACAGTTCAGCTCTTAAATCAAAAGCTGGCACTCCCAAACGTCCCATCTTCACCATCCTCACCCTCCCCAGAGGCTGCACAGCTCCTGGGGGTGCCTGGAGGCTGAGTCCAGCCATCCTCCTGCCTGGATTCCAGCAAAGCTCCTGTGTCTCCAAAAGGGCAAGGATGCTGCCCTTTTAGAGCCCTTACACACCCCCTGCCCTCCCCAAGGACTGTGAGCACATCCCTTGGCACTGGGCACTTCAGGAGGTATGGAACAGAAGGTACCACGACGTTCCCAGCTCACACTTTGGCTCTCCCACCCACCAACAACCGAAGGAACTGAAACAACCTCCTAAAATCCCTGAAACAAACTGGACCTGGCTGCCTCTATTGATGCAATTACATGTCTACCCCTTCCCCCTCCCCTCCTCCTCCCTCCCTCATGTAATTCTCACTCTCCACCGTGGGTTTAATTTAACCAGGAAGGCATCCTTGTGCGAGGAGGGTGTTGCTCCACCTTCCTTGCTGATTCTCCGAGTGTTGCCGTGCGTGCCCGTGCAGCCGAAGAGCTGCCTGCTGCCTGCCTGCTGCCTGCTCTGCCCCCCCAGACCCCACCGCGCCTGCTTAGCTCTGGCGTGAGATGCAGAGTGACGCATCGCTGCTGGCAGAGCTGCTCCCAGCTCCCTGTGATCAGTTAATTAGCTTTCTGTGCTATTATTATGTCGTCATGGTGAATCTACCCACTCCTCCGATCAGAGAGGGGAGAATGGGGGAAGCTGTAATTAGAGTGAATCTCATTAGAAACTGCTTCATCTAATCAGGCTCCCCCCACACCCCGGAGTACAATTGAAGTTCATTGCCTCAAAACAGTCCAAGCAAAACAAAGTGCACAGCGTGACCCCGCGTGAAGGATGGTGCCATTCATACGCTGCCGCTCGCTTTGTTTAAGTTTCTGCTCGCCCGCTGTAATTAGAACATAGAGAGAATTCAAAACTCTTCCAGGTTTGGCAGGTCAGGATCTGCAGGTTGCCTGAATATAATCATATATTTACAGGATTACGTTTCTGCTCCCAGGCCGCCTTGGCGGCTGCTTCTGCCCCTGGTAACGCCGATACCCGTCTGGATCCGAGGAGGCAATTTGGCATCTCTGCTTCGGGTATGGGAAGAAATGTTGACGGATCAGTTCAGCGCTTGGCACTCGCAGAGTTCAGCTGTGCTTGGAGACCTCAGCATGTCCAGACCTCCCGAAAAACTGTTCTAGGATGGGCGTAGAACAAGCACCGCTGATTTGGAGGTGATTCTGCCCCTCTAATCTGCGCTCGTGAGACCCCACCTGGAGTCCTGTGACCAGCTTTGGAGTCCTCAACCCAGAAAGGACATGGACCTGTTGGAAAGGGTCCAGCGGAGGCCACGAAGATGCTCAGAGGGCTGGAGCACCTCTGCTGTGAGGACAGGCTGAGAGAGCTGGGGTTGTTCAGCCTGGAGAAGAGAAGGCTCTGGGGAGACCTTAGAGCCCCTTCCAATATCTGAAGGGGCCACAGGAGAACTGGGGAGGGACTCTTTGTCAGGGAGTGCAGTAACAGGACAAGGGGGAACGGTTTTAAATTGGAAGAGGAGAGATTTAGATCAAATACCAGAAAGAAGTTCTTTCCTGTGAGGGTGGTGAGAGCCTGGCCCAGGTTGCCCAGAGAAGCTGTGGCTGCCCCATCCCTGGAGGGGTTCAAGGCCAGGTTGGAGGGGGCTTGGAGCAACCTGGGCTGGTGGGAGGTGTCCCTGCCCAGGGCAGGGGATTGGAACTCGATGATCTTTAAGGTCCCTTCCAACTCTAACCGTTCTGTGATTCCATGATATCCCAACGTGCTCCCACCTCTGAATGCCCACAGCTCCTTCACCGGAGAACCTCTCGGTCTTCCTGATGAGAAATTCACCTCCAAGGGTCTTTGCTTTCCCAGAAACTTCCTCGGTTCCTCCTGGGAAGCCTGGGCGAGGATGTGAGAGGCAGAATCCCCCTGCTCATCACCCCGTTCCCACACAGGCTGTGCCCACGCCGTGAAACACTGCGCCGGGGTGCCCGTGGAGCAACGGGGTGCACACAGATGTACACCGCCTGTATCTTTTTTTAACTAAGCCCCAAGAAAAACCCATTAAAGCCTGCAAATGTCAACTCAGTGTTTACACTGCTGGGTAAAAAGCAAATTTGCCAGAGCAATCCCGGAGGAGATGGATGGCTGGGCGAGTTTTCCCAGCAGAAGGTGTGTGCAGATCCTCGCCCTGCCAACGCAGAAGCCCACCCCTCGCTCCCACCATCTCCAGGAGGTTGAGGCACCTCCAGCAGCGGCTGCGACAAAAGCAACGCAACCTGTGGGTTTGGGAAAAGAGAAACTAGCTATTTCTTATAAACGTTACATTTTCTTCCCATCAGCCGGGCTGGGGGCAGGGACTGATGACCACTATAAACATTTTACAACCGCAGTGACGCCTGCCTCAGATTTTTGGACCAGTTAACATTGTAATGGCATTAAAATGAAATAATGGCCAGCACTAACACTGATGCAATCCCTCCCTTGCCAAGCACGGCTCAGTCACAGTCAGAGAGAAGATGGTTTCATGTAATAAAAGAGGGAATGGGTGTTTTCAGGGGTTCCCAGATGAATTTTTGCGGTTCAGCAAAAATTGCAGGCTCAGCTAGAGCAGAGACATGCTGGTGCAGCCCTGGTAGCTAGGAGGTGCACGGCAGGAGCCCAGGCTGGCCGGGCTCAGCCCCTTACCCGTAGAATTCGCAGGTCTGGTTTCCCAGGAGGACGGAGACGCGGCTGCCGGCTCCCAGGTAGTGCCCGGAGATGGTCACCATCGTCCCTCCCGACTCCGGGCCACGGCTGGGGCTCAGGAAACTCACCTCTGGCGTCTGGGGAGAGAAAAGGACAAACTCAGGGCTCCCGCCTGCTGCCAGCGATGAACCACCAGCTTTGTGAGGGCAGAGCCTGCTTCCCATTGCAGATGGAAATACGTCCTTGGTGGGCAAACTTAGATCCCACTCGACATTTTATCGGTGATATTACTGCAGCAATGCCACTTTTTATCCTGCCTTGCGCCATGATAGCTATTTATTCCCCTTAATAGAATTTGCAGAAAGCAGGTACCTTTTTATTTGTTTTCAATCAGTGGATATTACCAAATTGTTTTCCTAATGCTTTCACATTACCCTCTTTATGGCTCTCATCTGCGGCGGCTGGCAGCCGCCCAGCTCTGCTCCCCTGGTACCACCTGCCTGGCAGCTCGGAGAGTTTGTCCTGTTTTCTCTCCTGTTTTCACAAGGCAACATGTGTTTTCTGGGTGCCGCAGCATTTGCCAAAGCAGCTTAGACTGAAAGCCTGTTTGACCCTGACTCCTGAATAGACCAGAGAAAAACACACCATCCACCCTGCTGTGGGTAATTATGGAATAATATCACAGGAGGGAGAGATTCGTCCTTCAACTGCTCATGGTCAGGTCACAGCTCTTATCCTAGCTGGGGTCAGGAGTTGGACTCAATGATCCTCACGGGTCCCTTCCAGCTCAGGATATTCTGTGGTTATCCCAGTTAACAGCAATACTAGACAATATGGATGGTAATAGCAATATTTACACAAGGCAGGCTTGGGAGCATTTCATAGAACCAAGAGGAGTGATTCCAAAATGCAAAAACCCTCCAAAGGACGTTGAATGTACACACGTACTGGGAAGCACAGGCCCAGAGCCACAGGTATACTGGGAATCACAGCTCTCCTCTGCATTAAAAGGGAGTTCTCAGCACCTCCTGACACTTTTGGTGTGAGTACCACCTTGTCTAAGCGCTGCAAGCCTTGGAAATTCAAAGCATTGCCCCAAACTGAAAACTCAGGCTGCAACCCCGAGCACTCATTCTTGTACACAAGGAAAAGACAGGAGAGCTGAGGGCTCACCCTAGAGACCGACGAAAACTCCCCAGGCTGGGGCGAGGCCAGCGTCGGACGAGGGCCTGAAAGCTGAATAAGAATTTTCCATCTTCAACCCATGATTTGGCGATAATTATGACAGATTTACAGACCCAATGTAGCTCCAAGGTTCCACCTCCCCAGATAAAACGGGTGTAATTAAGGTGACAGCATCGCTCCCGCGCGGTGTCAGGCACCAGATGAGCTCACCAAGGCATGAACCCTCTCAGGGTCAGAACAGAGCTCTGCTTTAAGGTACCAATCAATTTTACTACTGACTTTAATGGCATAAACCAGCCGTAATGGAATTTGTGGCAGCGCTAAAGAGAAAAATAGAGGCCAGCTAACAAAAGGAAATGATGTGCTAGAAGTTTGAGGTGCCTGAGAAAAAGCAGCGATATAATCAGGGTAAGTGCTGGAAATCAGGAGCAACAATACAAAGGATGCTAATGCTCGGCAGACGCTCACTGGGTTGCTGCAAGGTACTGCTCCAAGATTCATCGCCGCAATTACCTTCCACCGGCTCCTGGTTATCATTTAACACAAAAGCAAGAGAACATCCTCCTTGTGGCGCACGGGAACCCGCCTTTCAACAACGGCAACTCTGGGGACTACGCTGGCAGGGCCCTGTGAGGATCAAGGGGGTTTCTGGCACATTTGAGCAAAACGTGGTGATATTTTGCACCCCTGGTATGTCGTTGAGTAACCGAAATCCCAGGGGAGGGTGTCGCTTCCAACGCCGATAGGGTGGCAGGGGCCAGCCTGATTTATCTCTCAATTAGTTTACAAATTGTGGACAATTGGTAAGTGCTGGCGTTTCCCTGCATACAGATTCCACTAAGCACAAAATCAATGTGGGTGGATGAAGTGCCCTGTTTAGGCAAAGCTGGAGATATGAGGAACCCCAGCTCTGGCTTTTCAGTATATGAAAAGGCTGCTAATTAAACAAGAGAAAGAAACGACCCACTCAGCCGATGGAAGCCCACCAACACCAAGCCAAAGGCAGAGAAAGCCCCCACTGAGCCAGCATCCTTGGAGGGGAAAAAAAATAAGCCCTGAATACTTAGATGCAGAACTACCCTTCCATCCCAAAGAGCATCAGGGTGAAAAAAATTAAATCTACAGGCACAGAAATTAACTCGGATATTTTTAGGTTTCACAGGGAGTGATTACAGCTAAATTTCTAGCAGGACCTCAGGACCTGAGCTGCAGTAGGATGGACTCTGAGGTCGCTCTCCTGGTGTGGGTTTCTGTGTTGATGCAAAAAGGTCTATTGGCACCTGTATTTGTACACACGTAGGCACAGAAACACCTTCAAAAGCAAGAAGCAGAGCCCCGGCTTCAGCCCCATTCACTAAGCACCAAAGTAACAACGTCCGTTACAGACGGAGGGAAATTCTGAGTGCGATTCCAGCTCCTTGACAATTCCTCGGGCACAGAAAGTCCTTGGGTACGGAACAAAGTTCCGCTTTGCGTAACGCTCCTGCTGGGATCACAACGATGGGCTTCGCGAGGAGCAGCCGAGCCCAGCAATCCAGGAGGGTGTCACTATTTTGGAGGTGCACAGCTGAAACCAACCGCTGTGGGAACCCTGGGCTTAGGTTCCCACATAAATCTTGTTTATTCTGTAACCCGTGCCAGCTCCAGATCTTGAAAACTGGGCTCGTTGACTGGGCTACCAAGGAATTGTGCAACATCATGGGGGAAGCATTAGAAAAAGATGGCAATTTTGGGAGTGTTGAGCCTCATCCACGTGACACGTGCACTGATTGAGCATGGACATTCCCGTGGGGGACGCGCGCTGGCCCCATAACCCCCCCTCCAGCAGGACACTCACCACGAACACGTACTGCTGCGTGGACTTGGCCATGAACTCGGGCTTGCACTCTCCGATGCACAGGAGCACTGGGCCGGAGCTGATCCCGGGAAGTGCCTGCCCCATTTCACAGACGATCCTGGAAGCAGAAATGCCGCAGTGAGGCTTGGGCAGGAGGTGCCAGCCGTGCCCTCCGCAGCCCCGCACAGGGCTGCCTGCCTTCTTCCTTCCTCCCCCCCCCTCCCTTTAACTTTGATATCTGCCTCTTTAGAAGAAGTTAATTACTGAGTCTATTTTTACCCCATGTAGTAATTTAAAGGAAAAAAAAAAAATCAAAATTAGACATAATTATTACAAGCTGTAAACTCCAGAGCAAAGCAGAGCACTAATGGCAATATATTAGCCAGTAGCAAAGTGAGTGCGAAGTCCTTAGAGTAACAGATGAGTTCATTAAGGGAACAGCTCACACTGCAGTCTCCCAGTTAATCAAAAATGGAGAAACCTGCTCAGGGATGATAGAGACAGCCGGGGAGAGCAGCCTCTGCAGGGGAGACAGGGCTGGCTAAGGCAGAACATGCTGATGCTGGTAAAAAGGAGCTGGTGGCACCGAAAGCCACCGATTTCACACTCCTCGCGTGGCCCAGCTCAGCCCCGTGGCACATCCCGAGGCAGGGAAAACCGTAAGGACGGGGAGAGCTGCCAGGGTTATTCACAGTGCACCAGGATGGAAGATGAGGAAACCCTCAATCCAAAAATGCCAGGGCACTGGGAATGCCTAGTGCCTGCTGCAGAGGAGACCAAGCAAACGCTCGCCGTGCCAGAGGGTTTGAGAGAGGGTCCCAAAGGGACAGGGCTGGCAGCGCTCTCTCGCTGTACCCAAAGGGGATGGTTGCTGCTCCCTCCCACGGCTGGAAAGACCAATTCCAGAGCATCCTGGAAACCTCAGGACAGGAGTAACCTGCCTCGGGGCAGGGGGATGCAGAGAGAGCGGTTGGTGTCTGAGACTGAGATGAGAGGAAGAGCCAGAGCATCCTTCCCCCGGTGAGGCTGAAGGTGCTTCTGCAGAGCAGGAGGGCAAACGCCGGCTCTTCTGCCAGTCACGTGCAAATGCATGAAATGCTCCAATTTGCGAGGGCAGCGTTTCAGCTGCCTTCAGCGGCTTTAAATTCACTACAAATAAAATAAAATAAAAAAGACTACAGGAAAAAAGAACCTGCAGACGGCAAGCACAGGTGATGCCAGGAGGCCTAATGAAATACACACACACTAGTAAAGAGCTCTAATGTGCAAGTCCTTATTACTGCACATCAAAACGGGTTGCCCAGAGAGACGCTGCCTTTGGAGAACAGAAACCGAGGCATCTCAGCTGTGTGCCTTCATCTGCCACGTGCTCCTCTCTCCGCCTTTAACCAGGCATCGCCCGTGCTCCTCTCTCTGCTATTCCATTCCCTCTCCTCCTGCGAGCCGGGCAGGAGGCAGGGTTTCTGTGCTGCCGGGCTGGGACTGGCATCGGGGAGCAGAAATCTCAGCTCTCACCAGCCCATGGACAACCAAAGTAAGGTGAAGTGATTCCTGACACCCCATGGGCAGGAGAGGAGAGCGGAGGTTTTCTTCCCCAAGCAGCAAGGGCACACCAAGTGCTGTATACAGGGGGAAACACCAAATACCCAACTGTTTGCCAGTAAAACAGCAGCTGCCGTAGGGTACCAGGCGTGATGGGGCGCAGGATGGGGCATGGGCGACCCTGGTACACCTGGAGCCTGATTCCCCGTAAAAAGCAAATTCCCAGCAGGTACCTTGTTACAAAATGATGCATTCGGCAGAGCTGTAGGGTGCTGATTGCTGGGCTAAGTGGCCCTTTCACCAACATTAACCTAATTGCTGGCTGATAGATTGCGTGGCTGGAGCATATGGTGAGTCATTACAGTCTTGGAATTCAGTCTGCCCACAGAACCCTTAAGAGGGTCCTTTTATCTGTATTCATCTTTAAAAGGCAGCTCTCATGCAAACGCTTGCTGTTATCTGCCCAGGGTAAATGTTTTAATGATGTTAACAAACTTTGAAAGCTCAAGAGCCGTAATTAGAGTCATGATTACAAAATCAGGGTTTCATACCATCAAAGGAGGATAATTTTATAACCTTCCATCCTGTATTTGAAAAATAAAATAAACCAAAATGCTTCTCAGCAGAACAGCCCAAACGGTAGCAGTGACAGTGCTACAGGTGCAGTGCTTGGAGCCGTTCCTGTGATAACACCATGTCCAGAGAGCCCTTCATCCAGTGATGGGAACATACATCCTGCCTGGTACCCTGCGCACAGCCCCGCTGCTCGGAGAAGAGATCAGTGTCAACTTCTGGCTTGCAGACAGGGAAACAAAGACGAGGAGCGAGCAAAAAACAAACCAACGCCGACTTGTGTTAGCGAGAGGTCCTTCCACTACGCTGGGGGTCAGGCTGGGACCCACCAAATGCATTTCACCAGCAAAGGACAACGTTTTTCAGCTGCTGCCAAAGCTGGGGCAGATCCATGCTGGTGGGACCGCTCACAGGGCCTGGGGTCCCCCCCACTCACTGCAGCCACGGCTCCGTGAACACAGGACACTGTCCTGGTCCCCAGCAGGTCAGATTCTACAACCCGAGGGGAGATGTCAGGTACTGCTGCTCTCCTGCCCCGCACAAATGAACCCCTACACCCCTCCACGCAGCACCTTGGCTACACCAGAACAACCTCCCCCCGCACCAGCGACGGGAGCCGTGTGTCACTTCGGGAGGTTTATTCGCCCATCCCCTGTTACATGCCTATTTTCTAATTTTCGGCTGACATTTTTCTTAGTGAAATAAATGAATTGACTCCAGTGGAGGCCCATTCGGATTAAGCGGCTGTCACCGCCTCACCCGCCTAACAAATGGCTGCGCGGAGCCAGCGGCGCCGGCGGAATTTCAAGTGCGCCTGGGAGAGGAGGGGGCAGAGAGGCTCAGCCTCAACAGCGAGGTGCTCATCAGGAAAGTTGCTTAGCAAAGCAAGAACCGCGGCGTGGAAGGAAACAAAACACTTAATGAAAGCTTAAAGGGCTGTTTAACACCCCCCCGAGAGAGCATCCGAGCACCTCATCCCCTTCTGGCGTAGGGATGGCGAGCCCTGCTCCAGGCACCATCCACCTCCAGACCCTTTCCCGTAGGTCTGCAGGGCTGGGAAGGGTGGAGAGATGATGCCTGGGGTTTGGATGAGTTATCGGCCTCCTGTGCGTTTGCTGGAGGTCAGGGAAGAGGCTTTGGGTGGCCCTGGGGACCTGCAGCGGGGACGGGTGAGGTCCTGGAGGTCACTCACTGTTCTGCGACGACGTAGTGCTCGGGCAGGGGCGTGCACTGCACCCCGGCCACCTGCACCCCGTGGGCGATCTCAGAGAAATCCAGGCCCAGGTTCACACCGCGGATGGTCACCCTCGTCCCTCCTTCCGGGGGGCCCGACACTGTCAGGATCTAGGGAGAAACAAAACACAGGGAAGTTGAGCTGATGTCCCCACAACACCCCTGCTCCTTCACCCCCACGTTTGGCTTCCCCAGCCCCACACTTCTGCTTTGCAGGCTGCCCAGGGAGGCTGAGTGCTGCCAAACCCAGGCCAGCACCACCATCTCATGAGCCCTCTAGATGTCTTGGAGAAGCCCAAACCCAGACCAACCCAACACAGATGGATTTGAGCCCAAGGATGCTAAAATTTATCTGTGCTGAGCTCCAAGAGAGGACATCAAGGTCCTGCAGGTGGCCAAGAGTTGTGGGCAATGCTTCCCCCACAAACCCTTGTGGAAGGATAAGACTGGCTCCTTTTTTATATGTATAGAAGATGGTAAGTCACCTTCCAGAAGTTGCCTGCTGCTTTGGAGAACTTTGTTAACTTCTTCCTTGGCTCTTCTCTGAACGTTAATGTCACATTTTATTAGTAAGTTGGCACCTCAAATGACTTACAAATGCTAAAGAGTGAGGTGTGGGCTTTAAAGCTGGCTGTTTATAGCCTGCCTCAGCCATAATCATCTCGGCTTCTATAGACTTTCATTAAAGACAATATCCTCTTCAATTAGGAGTATAAATTACAATAATGTATAGTCACAAAATTTGGACCCAAGACTCTTGTCTCCTGAATCTGCCACCAGTCTGTTGTTGCTCTTGGGCGAGTTACTAATCTTCTCCATGCTACAGCTGTTATTAATAAATAAACATAATCCATAATAATGCAATTCAATTAATTTAATGGATAAATCTTGTTTACGCTTGTTTGTTCCACCCTTGTCTTTGGCAAAAGACTTGAGCTCTTCAAACCTTTCACTTAGCGTTTCTGGATGGATGGCTGCTTTTCCCTCACCTTCTCCAGAGCTCGCTGCCCCCCGGAGCTGGTGGGGCTGGGAAGGCAGCAAAGCAGCAGCCCCATCACGAGAGCAGGTCCCAGCAACCTGCTGCACGGTGGGGTGAGTGCGCCCCAAAACAGCCCCAGGGGACCCCCTGCACTTCCTAGTGCCATGGGGCACGTCACCCCCTTCCCACCCACTGCGAGCTGCTCACGCCATCAGGACAGCCCTGTCCCCCAACCACTTCTGGGGCTCCCAGCAACCCCCTGCATCTCAAATCCCAGCTGAAGCCCTTCTCCCTGGCTTACACCTTGGTGTTTCTTGCTCTCCACTCTTGTTTTAGCTGCTGCTATTGAATTTGCTCCCCCCCGGTGCTGGGGTCCAGCCCGCTCCACGCACCCAGCAGAGCCAGGAGCTGCCTCATCCATCAAACCACCCCCCTCTTCCTCTGCCTTTGTTTAATTTTGGGCTCCCTCTCCCCTCGGCCGCGGGGCTGGGGAGATTTATTTCTGATTTATTCACCAGGCACTGCCTGTTGTGCTGCTGTTTTCTGTAACTCATACCGCGCGGCACGTCTTGTATCACTTAGCTCCGTGAAGCACTACGTGCCCCTAAAAGACATGGCAAAATCAAGCTGTAGTGCATTACACCCAGTCCTGCACTGGGAACGTTGACATCACTAGTTGGGAATCACCTGAACTCGGTGGTTCACCTACTTGACAGTTACAACTGTCCTTTGCAGCTCCGGATGATGTTAAAAGGTGTTTGCCGGAGCGCTTAACACCGCCGGGCGCGTTGTCTCATCACTGTTCATAAAAAATAATAATAAAAAAAAAAAAGCAGCCACAGTTTGCCATTTCCCGACCTTACCACAACCGGCGGAGCCAACCGGCCGTGCCAAACAAAGCAGAGCCCAGCCTGTATTTTGAAAATGTCCTGACCTGGAAAATCCCCAATATGGAGCTCCACTCGACCTAGATTTTAGTGGCCGCTAATTGAACAGTTTTGAAGTAACTGTGCCATAAAGCAGCCCCAGGGTTAGAACAGATGCATTCAATTAATTACAGCTGGAGAGATTCAGTCAAAATCGCAGAAAGGAGATAAGTCTTAAAGGTCCCGTTGCAGCAAGGGCTGGTGACCCCCCCCAGCAGCATCCCTGGGTCACCCCGACGCCGGGCAGATGCTTGGCCAAGGCTCCTCCAGCAGAACCAGCCCGTGGGCAACCTTCACCCCCAGCCTGGCCATGCTGGGGAGCTGCTCTGGCTGCAGGGCTGGCTGCAACCACAGTCTGGATTTCTGGGCTGAGACGGAGAAGTTTAAGAAGAAATATCCCCCAGTTTCAAGAAATGCACTTTACTACAGTGGCTTTTCACTCAGGGGTCTGTGGAGGATCAAGAGAACCTGGAAAGGGCAGCTAAGGAAAAACAAGACCATTACCAGGAATTGTGCATTTACTGCTGAGGGCTCTGTGCCTCTGCTGGAAGTTTTTGAGATTGTTTGCAAAACTGAAGCAGTTTGACAGTCCCTGAGATCCAGGGTGGGGTGTGGGAGGTAGAGCCTTTGGTTTTGCTGATCCCCCAAATTATTCTGAGCAGGTCACCTCTCCCCTCTGCATCATCCTGGCATGAAACAAATACCCAACCCACCGCCTCTAACAAAGCCCGTTCCTGCTCTCAGGGAAAGGATTCATGCCAGGGCGAAGCGTTGTGTTTTTCACAGAAAGGATCCCAACACAGAGAGGAGGTGGGTGGTGGCAGGAGTGTGGTCACCCTCACATCACGTATGGGATGCAGAGGCACCGCTGCATTTCTGTTGCTATTGCTGCTCACTCGAAGCCAAGGTGGGGATCCCAGGATCTCCAGGGATCCAGGAGCCCCCGCAGGGTGCCAGCAACGCCTCCCTCCCCAGCCTGCAGGAGACACGGCTGTAACGATGCAGGATCAATGTTCTCAGCCCCTCATCTTGCCGGTTGCAGGGTTCAGCGTTTCCGACATCAGGCGGGATTTAGCCCCGGGACGAAGCCTGTGCTGGAGACGGGGAGAGCTGGGACCGGCCGTGGGTCAGATGGGGCTTTTCTCCAGGAGCTGGAGCCAAGCCCTGAGCCTGAGACCACTTGGCATCTGTCAGGGAGGGGGAGAGGCGCCATCACCCCTGTCCCCCCCAGATGTCATCCACCTTCCTTCTCTTTGTCTTTTTTTTTTTTCATCCTGCTCTAAGCTGGCTGGATCCCAGCTGATGAGCCCAGCGGGGAGCCAGCACATGAGCATTGTCATCCCGGCATGATCCCTCCTCGTCTCTGCCGTAGCTGATAGCACATTCAGAACCTAATTGTTATCTCAGCGGAGCAACTCCATTATTCAGCCTGACACTGCCCCCCCTTCAGCTGTTTGTTGCACTGATGTTATATTAATGAGGCCTGCAAATAAATGAACAGGAGATCAGAGTGCCGCTTGTTCGCAAGAAAACTGATTTTTATTTATTTATTGCTAAGACCACAGACCGTGTGGAAGTTTTCTGCTGTTCAAGGGACACTGTTGGTGACAGCTGGGCCTCTCACTCAGGAAAAGAAAAGGACCGCCTATATCCTACTGCTCATTTACTTTTATGGCTATTAAAACACAATCCCTTCTTACTAGTTATGCATCCCCCGAAGGCACCGGCGACTGGGAGCAGGGCCCTCAACCTCTGCCTTGACAGAAAGAGTGAACCTGGCCAGATGATGCAAAAGGAGTGGAAAACAGCCCAAATTAAAGGCTCGTTTAGCCTGAGTGATGAGGGCTCAATGCAAGCCCCGGTAGGAGACCAAGTGCTGCTCCGCAGCCGCAATGCCGGGGTGCGCAGGATGGAGAGCAGCTCACCAGCACTCGGACGTGTTTCTGGAGGGGAAGGGGGATGAGAGAAGTTAAACTGTGCTTTTGAAAGGTTTGGGTTTAGGAATATTGACCCTGCGGGGTTTCTACTCACACTTTGCCATTTTCTATAGACCTGACCGCTCAAGAACTTAGCCAAATTCTGTAAGAGTTTTAGTCCTATACAGTGTCCTTCCCACCCATGAAATAGCCTCTAGTGGCCATGAAAAAAAGCCACTAGTTCCCTCTGCTTTCCTCCTCCTTTTTCTACAACAGGGAAACTGCAAGCTTGACTTGCATAAAAAATAAATAACAATAAAAGCTATGAATTCACAAAAAGGGCAGGAGGTGGAGTTCAAGAAAAAAACCCGAACATTTCAAGACCTGTAATCACATCACAAGAGCTCACAGAACCTCCAATGCACCTCCCTGAAACCTGGATTTTCTCTCGCTGACCCTCGCTGTGGAACAAGCAATGAAAGCACAGACATTTCCTACTCAATCCTCTCACCTCCAAACCCACTCGGGGCAACCTCCCGAGACTCAAAACATCCCCTGGCGAGGCACCCCGCGCTTCCCGCTTTGACGGCTGCGACACAGACCTGGTTTCGGAGACAAGAAATCTCTACCAGCAAAGCTCTGCTCTTTCCTCCTTGGACAGAGACCAAGAGTATTGCTTTCAAGTTGGACAGTGATAAAACGCTCGGTGGCAGCGCCGTGCCCGCAGCCAGCACCAGCCTGGCAGCCCTTCCATGCAAGTCACTCGGTGGCTGGAGCAGAGTGGTTTTCCCCTTCTCTGCTCAGCTCAAGGAGGGGTAAATAAATACATCTAAGACTTCTTCAACGTTACAACTGCCTGAGCTGTTTATGGTGAAGAAAATCTTAGGCAGAGGCTGTTTTGCAGCCTGTAGCATAACCGTGTCCAAGCAGAACAGCACTTGGGTAAGAAAACTTTGGTTTGTGACTACTGGCAGGACAAAGCGAGTATCCAGGCAAGTCTTTAAGGTGCATTTTCTCTCTGCAAAGATAGCTATGACTTGCCAAACAAACCCACCAGCCTAGGAAAGGACTCTCAACGTTTCTCAGCGCGTTCAGGTCTCTGCACAGCCACCACCATCTCTGCTCCTCCGCAGCCTTCCCTCTGCACTTTACAAAACACCACACATGAGAAATACCTGCCCATCAAAGGTACAACCGCGCTCTGCAGAAGGTCTAAGAAAGAAATAACAAAGGCCTGGAAACATCCCTGTGGGATGGATGGAATCTCCTCAGCAACACCCTCCTCCAGCCCTGACACAGCACCGCTGCCGCTTTCCTCCCCTCCTCCGTAACAAGGAGGCTGGTGCCTTCCTCCCAGGGGGGCTGAGTGTGAGCCAGTTTAGCTAAACTGGTGTAGAAACTACTCTGAGTTAAGAGGGAACGTCCACTGGGGTCATTATTCAGCTGGCTGAAGTTCGTGTGCTAAGCCCTGCTCCTGCCTTGCTACGAGCATCACCTTGGGTCCAACACTTTACACCCATTCCCTCCTCTGCCTTCTGCGGTAGGGACACAGTCAGGGCAAAGGAGGCTTTTGGGGGGAGTTAATTAAGTGAGAAACCAAAATCTTTCATCCCCACCTGATATGAGTGTCACTCCTAATAGTAACATTAACAGACCGAGCGCAGTTTCGCTGGTAAAAATGCTCCTGGGAGACATTCTGCATCCCTCAGTGGGCTGAACAGAAACATCAGAAGCACCAACTATAGACTAATTAGCTCCCTCGTTTAATTAGCATTCCTGCAACGGTCCGTAGCGGTCACCCCGATGCCGGCCGCGTCGTGGGCGAGTGGCAGCTGCTCGGGTGGGCAGCACAGCCCAGCCACGTGCCGGCGGATCCGCACGTTAATTTCCCAGCAAAGTAACGGAGCGTTTTATTCCCTGTTCCTCGGGGCCAGCTGGACGCTGGCAGGCGTTCAGAGGAGCGGGAAGGCAGGGGCAAAGCCACGCTGGGAGGAGTAAGGGGAGAGGGGTGAAGGATGGAGGCTCTTACCTCGGTGATGCGGGGGTTGGAGCACTTGACGTTCCTGCTGGACCAGTCGAGCCAGGGCTGGAGGGGGGAGGCGCTGCAGTGGGGCCGCAGCGTGCACTTGGCCTCGCCGCTGCACCACCCGCACTCGAACTTGGGGTGGGCTTTCAGGCAGAGCCCGCAGCTCTCGCGCTGGGCCGCGCACTTGTAGAGGTGCACTGCGGGGAAGAGGGGTCCGGAGATCAGGAGAGGACCAGGAATGGGAATATTCCCACCGGCCACGGCTGCTCTCGGACCCCCAGCAAAGGCACACCACGGGTTCTGACTTAACGAGCCACGGAGAGGACTCACCCAGTCGGTTCCCAAAGCCACAGCTGGTGCTTAGCGAGCTCCACCATCAGTGGAGCGGAGTGAGTTGCTCCCACCCCAAGCAGGACCCAGAATCATAGAATCGTCTAGGTTGGAAGAGACCCTTGGGATCATCGAGTCCAACCATCAACCCTACTCTACAAAGTTCTCCCCTACACCATGTCCCCCAACACCACATCTAAACAGCTCTTAAACACATCCAGGGATGGAGACTCAGCCCCCTCCCTGGGCAGCCTCTTCCAGTGTCTGACCACTCTTAATGTGAAAAATTCTTTCCTAATGTTCAGCCTAAACCTACCCTGTTGGAGCTTGAAGCCTCATTCTGTCATTAATTACCTGTGAGAAGAGACCAGCACCAACCTCTCTACAGTGTCCTTTCAATTAGTTGTAGTGAGTGATGAGGTCTCCCCTCGGCCTCCTCTTCCTCAAACTAAACAGTCTTCATGGTTGGAAGGGACCTTTGAGATCATTGAGTCCAACCACAAAAAAAAACAAAAAACAAACAAACCCCCCAAAACCCCACCACCACAACACACCCACAAACAGACACAAGTCTTGGGCACTAGAGCATGCTCTGAAGTGCCACATCTACACGTTTCTTAAATACCTCTAGGGATGGTGACTCCACCACCTCCCTGGACAGGCTGTTCCAGTGCCTGATCACTCTCCCAGTAAAGTAATTCTTTCTAATATCTAATCTAAACCTTCCCTGCCCCAACTTCAGACCATTTCCTCTGCTCCTGTCATTATTCCCTTGGGAGAAGAGGCCAACCCCCACCTCTCTACACCCTCCTGTCAGGGAGTTGTAGAGGGCAATGAGGTCTCCCCTCAGCCTCCTCTTCTCCAAACTAACCATGCCCAGTTCCCTCAGCCTCTCCTGGTGTGACTTGTTCTCCAGACCCCTCCCCAGCTTGGTGGCTCTCCTCTGGACACGCTCCAGCACTTCAATGTCCTCCTTGTGGTGAGGGGCCCAGAACTGACCACAATCCTCGAGGTGAGGCCTCACCAGTGCCCAGTCCAGAGGCACCATCACTGCCCTGCTCCTGCTGGCCACGCTGTTCCTGATACAGGCCAAGATGATGTTGGCCTTCTTGGCCACCTGGGCACACTGCTGGCTCCTGTTCAGCTGGCTGGCCACCAACATCCCCAGGTCCTTTTCTGCTGGGCAGCTTTCCAGCCACTCTACCCCCAGCCTGTAGTGTTGCCTGGGGTTGTGACCGAAATGCAGGACCCACCAGGACCAGCCCCAGCAGCCGCTCCCCAGCACCCCCCACCGCCCTCCTCCCCGTGCCTCGGGAGCCAGCCCTTACCTTTCAGATCCTCCGGGTTGTCAATAACAAAGTTCCCGTTCCACACCACAGCAAAGTCCACGGCCAAGTTGCTTATGTCCATCCCATCGTAGAGATACTGAAGAAGATGGAGAGTGAAATGCTTGGGAGGATGCATCAGAGATACTAACAGGAAAATAACATTTTTATTTCCAAGAAACCATGGTTATTCTCTGCTTAAAAACATGTGCTGATGTCTGAACCACCACACTCCATCTCCAGGGTCCTGCTTTGACTCCCTCCTCCTCACCAGGAAGAGATAATTAAATCAGATCTAGTCCTTGTGAGAGGTAATAGATTAATTATTCCACTCACAGTGGTTGCTCTTGTCACTCAGTCTCTAGCTTATCAATACAGCCCCTCTAGTTAATCATACTGGAAGGACTGCTGCCTTCAGGCTATCTTCTTACACAGTCACCGTGCACCCTGGTGTGACTGGGAGCTTAAAAATCAGGCTGCACAGCTTTGGCTGATGAAATAGGCAACAGCTGAGAAAAAATAGATGGTGCAGAGAGGTCCCTTCCCAGTCTCTGCTTCAGCCTCGGCCAGGACAGCGCTGCCTTGAATTATTCACCTCCTCGTGGACATCCTGGGGGCCGTGGCAGAGTCACTCTGGATGCTTTAGGTGAATTCCCAGTGTATTCTGAAATCCTCATTATCACAATTAGCCCCAAAGAGGCCTCATTCTGAGGCTCTCTTTAAGTTGATCAAGAGCTGCTAAAAAAACTTAAAAAGGCGAGTGAAGGCTGCCATCCTCTTCGGGATGAGGGAATGATGATTAAACCAGAGCAGACTGCTTCGACTGTGCCCGTGCAATAATTGTACAGTTTTCACTTAGGTTTGGTTGTACTGATTCACTTTGCCTGGGTTTTACTAAGTCGGTGTGAAACTAGACCTTCTGTACGAGTGACAGAGCTTGTGAGTACAGAATTGCCCTTACATTCTCTACCTACCACTCCCTATTAGCCTAACAGGAATAAAAGTGCTTCTCTAGTGTTTATAAATCTCTTTGGATAGGAAAAGTACTATATAATATTAATACATTTATTATCCACCAACCTGCAAGGCCCAAAGATGGCCAGTGATATATAAATATCCAGTGAAATTTTTAAAAATTCAAAACTTCATTAACAATTTAACACCATCTGCACTGAATATTAAAGCCAGACCCTGTTCTGCTGCCTAAAACAAACTGCATGTGCCCTGTTTGCCCACGGGCCTCTGAATTGATGGTGAGAAGGGGAAGGACCACGCTCTTCCTCGCCTGTCCAGCAGCCTGAGCGTGTCACGCCAGACCCAAACATGGCTTCAGAGGGTGGCTGGCATTTGCCATCTGTGTTTTGGCATCCCTGAGTACCTGATTTGGGCTGTTCTGGGGTAAAATCCTGCCAGATCTCTTAGCAGGGCTGAGCCCCATCCTTCAGAGGAGAGCCATCCTCCCTTGCCCGCTTCTCCAGCAGCAGCATTTGGATAATTTCCCCCTCCCCGCCGCGCTGTGCTCTCTCCCCTGGCAGGTCTCCTTTCCCCCTCCTTCCCTGCACCACGCTGCTTTTCAGCATTACTGTATTCATCCAGCTACCGTGACCTGGAATTCGACAGCTCCCCGATAAGGGGGCTGTGATTCGCCTTATCTCCCCCGCGTGAATTAGCCTGTCTTAACACCTTCCTCGCGCTCCCTCCTCCTCCTCCTCCTCCTCCCCTTCCCCTGGCTGACCCCCCCGCAGTCAGGCAGGGAACCGCCAGATAACGGGATAATGAACCACTTCGCACACCCACGGCGGGTTCCCACCTGGAATTCGGGATGCGTTTAACCCAGGGATTTTTCACACCTCCCCAAGTGGTTGAGCCCACCCTATTCAGAGTTTACCCCCATTTTGGGCCGGTTTTGCCCAGTTTCCCATCCCGGTCCCTCACCGAGCTGTTCTGGCACTGGACGCTGGAGCTGTTGAAGCGCAGGGCGGGCACGCGGTGGATCACCCCCTGGATGCTGAGGACACACTCGTACCCACGCTGGCCAGATTGGGGCTGGGGAAGGTTTCTCGCTTTCAGCGTGATGGGTTTCACCTCTCCCACCGGGATCAGGATCTCCTCGGTGGGGAAGAGCTGGGGACAGTCCTGGGAGGGGACAATAAAAGAGAGGGGGAGGTTACAGCGGTGATGGTGCGGCCGTGGGTCCGGCCAGGACTCCGGCAGCAGGGCTGATGTCCCAGCACATCCTCCTCACCCAGGACCAGCCACTTCTTGGTCCACCCATGCTGCAGGTTAAGCACAGAAATAAAGAAATCCCCATTACAGCCCCCCCCCCCCTCCCCAATTTTCTTATGGCAGAAGAAGGAACTTCGCTACTTGGGGAATAAATGGAAGGTTCTATCTGCTCTCAGCTCTTCCCATGGCTTCTCCCTGTGGTGCTCCCACTGTCCTGCTTTTCCCTTCACTGGGGGGTGCCCGGGGGGGTGCCTGCCTCCACCGGGTGGGCAAAGCAGCAGCACTAAACTGCCCTTTCCATCTCTAAATCAATGCTTTTCCCTGCTCTGTGCTCCTGGGAAGCAGAGGACATCCAAGGATGGGAGGATTTGGTTGCAGTCAGCATCCAGAAGAGCAGGGATGGGGTTTTACACCGATGGGATTAAGCACCCTAATCCTGACCCCCCTGGGCCTTCCGAAATTCTGTCTATTCTGCAAAGCTGGCCTCTTCTCTTAGGAACCGTAGCAAAGGGCTTGGCATCTGCAATAAACTCAGAGCCTCCTCCAGCAAACAGCAGCTTTCAAAAGAGTGGCTGCCCTTGGATCTGAGGAGGAATCTCTCCCAGAGGAGGGAGGACTGAAACAAAATCTAATTAATTTTTGTACAACTGTATCTCAGTGCGTATCAGCGGGGCGGACGCTGGGCCATGACCAGGAGGGCCACACGGCATTTCATGAACAGCAAAACCAACAAAATTGCCACCAAGCGATGGCACCGGCACATCTCCTGCCCCTGGGTCTTCACTGGAGAGACCACTGAGGAGGAGGAGGAGGAGGAGGAGGAGGAAGAAGGCCAGCCCAAAAGATGCCAAACAAGCTTGGATGCCCCTGGTATCTGAGGCACCAGGTCTCTGCTTCCTTCACAGCACCCTTTGGGCTTCAAAACCTTAAATCTCCAACTCTTCTGGACACAGTCCCTTCGGGTACCCCAAGCCTTTTTCCATCAGCCTGGAAATGGGAACCCCAGCCCCACAGGGACCCTGCCAGCCCCACGGGCAGGAGGAAGGTGACATCCCAGCCCAGCTCAGCCAGATTCAAACAAATGGGCAGCGGCTCAGATCAAAGCCTTTCTGCACCTCTGGGATGCAATCGGGAGCTGCTCCAGGAATGTATTTTTTCTGAGTCAAATGCAAATGCAGAAGTACGTGACAGCCAGAGCCTCCCAGCACTATCTGTCACCTGCCAGGCCACAGCAAAGGCATTTGGGGAGAGAAGCAGAAGCAGCGAGGGATGCTGAGCTCCAGGAGCAGGGAGAGGCTGCTCAGCGGGAGGCCAGAGGAGGAGAAGGGAGGGAGGGAGGGGGGGCAGAGACAAAACAGCACCAAAGACATTTCACTTTGGGCCTTTCCTGATGAGGAACTGAAGCCTCTTGCATGAGAGAGGAGATTAAACAGGTCCTGCTCCTGCGACACGGGCACCAGCCTGGCTGACAGCCCTCCTGCAGCTCTACCATCCCCTGCGGGAAGGGAACCAACTCCTCCCGAGGCCTAAAGGCTTCCCAAACTGACCTAGGGGCGAGGAAAAAGCTGGCATTAAATAAAGAACAATATTTCATCCTCGATGGTAATTCCATAAACAAGTTAAGGCTCAGGAGTTCTCAGCCAGAGGCAGTGAAAAAACGGGTGAGGATAGTTCCTCAGTCCCTGAAAACAGCCTCATTTTTGAGTTTACAAAATGCCATGAAAGTGGAAGCAGCCCATTAAATTTTCCATTGAAAACCATGTGAAAATATTTCAAACATCTGTGCGATTGCAATAAAGGAGCAAAGAAAAAAGCAAAATGCTGCTGCCTCCAAAACTACATATTCTGAGAGCTAAGCACAGCAATTAAAACATCAAGTGAAGAGAAGCGTGATTTGTTTCCACTTCTGCCACTATCTGGCCAAAATAATGCAATTGTAAATTAATAGGAAATTTTAATATTGCAGCAGCTTAAGAGTTCACTGTGGGAGATGCTGTATGCCAAATAAAAGGACACTCTCCCTGCAAACATCATTCCACAGACGAGCAGAGCTCCAGTTCCCCACAGACTTGATGTCTAAAGGGTACTCTGAGATGAGCCACAAAAAAACAAGACCTATCGGTGCCTGGTAATTGTATGACATCCCTCCCATAAGACCTCAACATCCCAAACATTATCTCTTCATAACACACTGGGAGACACAGGTTTTCCCCACTTTATATACCGGGAAATGCAACACACAGAGAGAAAGGGTCTGACCCTCAGAAGCATTTACATTCTGTTTAGCTCTAATTTGCTTTGATCTAATGGAAGTAGGTACCTAATACCTGTAAGTATCGGACACCGAATGATTAATCCCAAGCTAAAGTAGAAGTTTTAGGAAAAAAACGGACTGACGTCTCCCTCCCCTCTGCCAAATCCCAAACTGGCATCCCAAGCCCTTCACCACCCTGCCCAGCAATTCAAGTACATCACCCGGATGGCAACGCAAGGAGAGGTGTCCTCGTCCCTGCATCCAGGGGGAGAATCCCCCTCTCCCACTAATGACCATTAAGCCCACCGAGCCCCACTCCCAGCCAGAGTGATGGGATGTTGTTTCGCTACTGGCTCAGGCAAGTTGTAAATGAGAAACAGATGCTCCCCCAGTTTGGAGGAGCCAGTAGCTTAAACTGCTGCCTCATAAACCCTTTTAGTGGCACTTTTCCTTATATATTTTTTATTTTATTTCTAACAGGGACTTTCACGGATTAACAGCCAAGAGTGATTTTAAACTCCAACAGCCAGAAAGCGGGCCACGCTGGGAAGGAAAGAAAAGCCCTTTTTCTGCAGCGGAGCAGGTTTACAGGCTGGAAGGGAATTCCTCCGTGAGGCTCAGCTTTGAGTTTCCCACAGACCCTGGTACCACGGATCCAACCCCCAGCTCGGCCCCTGCACCACCCCCAGCAAGATGCTGAGAATCCCGGTGTTTTCCATCCAACTTCCAGCTCTCCCGAGCCTCCCGCGCACGTTCCTTCCTCCTCGCTGTGCCCCGCGCTGGGGTAACACCTCCCGCTCGAGATCTGGCCGCATTTCAGGTTTTGCATTTAACCTCAAAGTCACGCCGAGGACCGACGGGAGAGAAACGGCTCCGCTCCAGAGAGGTGCCCAGCTCCGCGGAAAGCCCGTGTTTGGGAGGAAAGGCATCCTGGAGCCGCAGGATCTTTTATCACATTATGATTGAAAACAAAAAATCTCCAGCCACACCACCGGTGGGAGAACCTCAGTGCACAGTCCTGAAAATAATGAATATGTTATGGACCATTATCCTTCCTGGGCACTGCCATTCGTGAGAGGACTGTTAAAGAAATGGTTCTTGCTTTAGAGACATGGGAGAAGACTTGCATTTTCAAACGTAAGCTCTCCAGTGCTGAAAACGCTGGTAGCAAAAACTGTTCTGCCATCATTAGAGATGAGTGGGACATAATAGATTTTTTTTTTTTTTTCCTTTGGTTTCAGTGGGAGAAAAATGTCACATTGAGATTCTTGTAAAAAAAAAAAAAAAAAAAAAAAGGCAAGGCAGCCTGTGAGTGCACCCCGCTCGGGGGAACAGCGAGAAAGGCAGCCCCTCCGCGCTGGCTGACAGCTACAGTGATCACACTAATAAGGGGATATACATTTTGGGATGGAGTGATACGTAGGAAGATGCCACGCTACCGAAAGCCCCGGGCGGTGGTGGGGAGCCTCGGTGCTGCTGGCGGTTGCTGCTGAATTTATCAGATGAGTGAGTGAAGCCGCAAATGCTGTGGGGGCTTGTGGGGGGCGCGGGGCTCGCTCGGATGATGCAGAACGTGCTGCTGGAGGCCCCTCTCCTCCCCGATGGTGCCATTGCCCATCCAGGGCCACGGTTCAGCTTTCAGGTCTTCTTTTTGTGTGTTTTTAAATTTCGATGTTAAATTGCTGCCGCAGCGATGTGCTCCCACGTCCTGTGGAGGGTGGGTGAGTGGGCAGGGGTCCCACGGGGGTGATGCTGCAGGAGCACCCAGAGCTGACGGGGTGATGCCCCATGAAAGCTCACCTGCTTGGTTCATCCATTCACCACCTCTTCTGCCTGCTCCTGGATCTAAATTACTTCGTTAGAGATGTATTATCAGCTTTAGCAATGCCTCTGCCAACGCTTATTCACTTTATAGGAATCCCCTGATGAATTGCAGCACCAGTCCCGCTGCTGGGGTGGGAGCTGGGTGGCTGTGGGAAAGGTCCCTTCATGGTGGTAAATGATGAGACCATCCCTGGTTTGCAGGGCTCAGGTCTGGGTGCTCGATCCTGTGCCTTCCCGTGCTAGAGCCAGGAAGGAGGAGCTGAGCATCCAGAAAATCCAGAATAAAAGGGAGACTGCAGCCACTGGAATCTACAATTTGTTCCATAATCAGTTTACTTTGTTTTTTAATTCATGAGAAGTAAATCCTGCGGTGAGCTAGAAAGGCCATTATTGCTTCCTCTCGCTAAACAAACACACGCTGAATCCTCTCATTATCCTCCTTGACTTCTGTACACCAGAATAAACACAAATCAGAAGATCTGCTGGAGGAAGACAAGACTCCGACGCATGAGTGACACGGGCTCTGGGGGAATATTCTGCCTATGAAGTATCATCACACACAATTTACAAAGACATTTTATGCTTCTCCAACACTTTTTAGCCTCAAAGACTCTAAGGTCTATAAATACCTTAAAGACCCGCGATACGCATCTGCCTCTGGAGCAGAACAGAGCACCCATGGTTATTATTTGTGTTTAACAGAGCAGTTTTAGTAGGTCAAATCTTCTTGCTCTTATTTGGAAAAAAATTGCCTAGAAATGGCAGGCGTTTCTTTTGACTATGGGATTGAGCCCAAGTGGAAGAAAATATAATGTTTTCATACTTCTCATCTTAGAAAAAAACCCTCCACAAATGTTAACTTGCTACACACATTTTAAAGTTATAAATATAAACGAATCTGGCACATGAATGTAAACCGCTGGCTCACAGTTGTGTTCCCAATGATATAAATTACGGTGCCCATCACTCACGGAAACACATTATTCTTCATTTATGCTACTGGAAAGGAGAGCAGACCTTGCTCCTTAGAGACCAAACACAAAAAGAAAGGCAGCTGGAGCGAGACTGGTCTCACTGGTAAATTCCTGCCCAGTGCCCCTTTGTCCCGAGCTCCGTGCTGGATGCACGTGCTGTGACCCGGGTCTGCCGCCTTCATTGACGAAGGTCTGGGGGATTTACAGCCACGCAAAAAACCACGGAAGGCTGGAGAGCCTATTTCTCACCCATAAACAACCATTTGTGCACCAGAGGCGAGGATGGCAGCAATTCCCTTGAACACGGCTACCTTCCAGGTGGGAACATCTCCCTCCGGAGCACCTTCCCACCACCAGACTCCACACGCTGCAGGTTACACACACCATAAATCCACTGATGAAAAAAAAAAAAAAGGGCTGCCAATAAGCTCAAACCAATCTTCTCAAACTGAGATGAGCTAATCTTGCTGCAAGCGGGCTTTTTGCTACTATTGGTACTTTTCCAGGCAAACACATCTCTCCAGAAGTTAGCTGTGACCCAGCAAAGTCATTTGGTGGACTTAGTGCTCTGAGTTACCTCCTACGCATCAGAGTTCCCATCCAGGTATTAAATGGTGGGGAACGTGAGGACAGATATGAGGAAAGTTTGATTTTGTTTTATTTCCTTCGAGGCGCATCGAGCAGCACTCCAAGCATCCAAGGGCACAGCCAGGGGCAAAGGTGTGACTTTCAAAGCAATGAGAATTTAAAGGAGTCAGACCGGAGCCGAAACCTGGCTCCGCACTGAACTGCCAGAATCTGCAACGCTCCGTCCCCGATGCAGCATCTCACACATGGAAATGACATTATCTACACACAGTGGACATCAAAGAGGGACGGGATCCCACACTCTGGGAAACTAATAGGATTTATTTGGTTCTAGCTCTCCATTGGGACGGGGTGTAACAATATATTTATGCATCTAATTTCCTCTTCATCTGCATGTTTTATATATTTAGAGAGGGACATCTTAGAGCCTTACACACACACAAACCCAACCACCTCAGATACATTAAGATGATATTATAGGCCTGATCTGAAGCTTTGTAAAGCGAGACAACCAGTGGCACACACCCACGAGACCTCTTCTTGGAGAAACCCTGCTTTTGGGGGTGCAAGCCACCCACAGACAGACGCCTTCCCCTTGCTCTTTGGACAGCAATGTCTACACAGGCACCTTCTGCGGGGAAATGAAGCCTCAGGCTAAGCAAAGGCTGAGAAAACAGAGCTGCTTATCTAATTATTAACTCCCAGAGAACTGGCCACCTGGAAACAGAGGCCTCAAAAGATCAGGGTTTACCTCACATCAGAAACTTCCCACCGGATGGAGGACATCAAGAACAGCCAGTTCCGTCCTGGAAGACATCTCTGCTCTCAAGGCCGTGAAGGTTCTGTATTTATCTACCCACCACTCCGAACCAAAAACACGCTTTGCGCATTTTCACTTCTGCAAATACAACAGCATGATGGGAACCAGAGACCTGATGCTCAAGGGGCACCTCCTCTCAAGCATCGCTGGTGGTTGTCACTTACCGATGGCTCCACAGGCCACTCGCCCCAACAAAGCACCAGCCCACCTCCAGGGGCTGTCCTCTGTGTCACCACCTCCACCACCCAGCCCTCAGATGCTAGCAAACAACTCCTGTTGACAGGGCAGGCAGAGAGACCAAAAAAGCTCATTCTTTGGCTGTATCGTCACCGAAAGCAGGGCAAAAAGGCAGCATTTAGCTCAGTCAATACAGCCAGAAGCACGCAAGGAGCAAGGGTACAGCTCACGAAGAAGGGCTTCCTCTCCCCCATCACCTTGTAAAGTGGCTGAGGCTTCGAGCTCTTTTCCCTTCTCAAGACAGACGACTCCTGGCAGCATCAAAGGGAGCTCGTTACACATCAGATCCCACTGGGACACAAATTCTGATGGGCCAGGAGTAAAAGGGAATATTCAAGATATTTTCTCTTAAATTAAACATAAAGGCAGGAGAAAATCTCCAGCCCCATGTGAACACGTGTGCCAGTCTTCCTTGAGGAGAGGCACAGGGGACCGAAAGTAGGGCAGCCCATACCAGCACCACCATTATCACCAGTATCACCACCCCAAGGACAACCCACCCTCTGCTTGGAAGGGAACAGTGTTGTGAGCACAAACATTTTGCTCATCGGCCAGGACACAACGAGAACATTATGATCTGAGTTGTTTCAAGAGAAGGAACTCTTTATGAGGCATTTATTCGATGTCTTGTGTTAGCCAGAGTGAAATGCCCACAATAAAGGCATTAGGGCTGCGCTGTGTACACAAGTTGCAATTCATTTGCCATAAATAAGCAAAAAATGAGGTTTTGGTGGGTGGCTTTGCCCGTGTGTTCAGAGCTCTGGAGAAGTCATGATGAAGAGTGGAGCATCTGCATCATTATCATCAGCCCTTATCAAAGGTAACTACCAGGAAGGTGTTAGATATCCCATAACAGCCCCTGGTGAGAAACCACCTCTACGGGATGAAGACGACAGAGGAAGTTCTTTGGAGACGCGACAGTCCTGTGATCCCAGCAGGAACTGGCAGATACCAACTCCTCCACTCGCTCCCTCTGTGTGATCTCAAGGCAAGTCCTGCGCGTTCCCAGGAGAAAAACGGAGATAATGGGATTGTCCTACTTTACCAGAGACTTGTCAAACACTTCTGAGATCATGGGGTTGAAGGCCCATAAAACGGAGAACTACAATTGTAAAGCCTGGGAAGACAGAGATGCTTTGAATGTGAAGGAGAAAAAACCCCACATCATTCAAGAGAAGGAAAAGCAAAGGGTTTTGCTTCCTCTTGTTACATTGAAAGGAAGTTTCTTGACTTTGATCTGGACTGAGAAAGCTTTTGGGTTGTCCCCAGGGTGGATGCTTCTCCTTGGGCATCTGACCCCTCTGCCACGTGGAGCAGCTCTCTGAGGCTGCTGCAGGAGCCCCTCTCCTCGTCCCTGGTCGGTGGCAGGGGACAGCCACTGGTGGCAGGGGACAGCCACTGTCCAGCCTTTCGCTCTTGCAGATTCCCACTGAGGTTTGTGCACAAGCAGTTCATTGACGTTCCTTGCCTTGTCTCAAAGTGCCTCCTGGCAGCGTTTTACCCAGAAAAAACCACACGTTACGTTTCAAGTTTTCTATCGTCGCGGCACCAGCCTGGCACCTTCAGTCACTTCTTTTTAACGCCTCAGTGTTTTACTCCACTGACAGATCTCTCCTGCTTTTCTCTATCTCCATTACTCACCGGTAAGGGTTTCTCTTGAGGCTAACCCTACTCTCCTTTCTTTTTCCAATATCTGTGCATGCCCTCACTGCTGCCTTTCCCACTTGCCAAGACACTTGGGATTTTCAAAGCACCTTTTAAACTTTTTTTTTTCCTTGCAGCTTTAGGATCTGCACCCATTTCAGGTGCTACAAAGCTACGTGTAGGAGCAGTATGGGTGAAAACCAGGACCCCACCAGCACTGGAGGCTGTGCCTGCTCTGCACTTGGTGAACCTGAAGCAGACAGCAGCATGAGACCGAAAACGGGTGCAGAAACCCCAGACCAAGGGTTGGAGGTAACCTCTGATGAGGAATCTCTGCTAACAAACTCCTTTCCTCCATGGATCTCTCCACCTCGGGACGCACAGGAGATCTGGCAGAGCCGTTAGCGGGCTATGCCTCCTTCCAACTGTTAAAAGCATTTTTGGACTTGAGCCCCCCACCTTTTATTAACTGCTAAGAGAGATGGCTCCTGGTCCATAGAGCTGGAACCTGAATCAATTCTCTCTTCCAAAGTCTGAGGCTGTTCACGTCTGTAATTCCCTTCTTAATCAGTTTACAGTCAGGCTCCTGCCATAAATTTCAGACCTGCCAACACAACCCACTGAAGGAGTCCCACCAAGAGCTCTGCACTTGACTTGTTGCTGCCGTCGGGCAAATCCCCGCTCGTCTCTGATGTGCTGGGCTGCAGGAGGCTCTGAGACCCCTGAAGGAAGCACCACAGCAATTACAGTTATCACCGCACCTGAGCACACCCACGTCTCAGAGGTGGGATCAGCTTTGGATTCAGGTCAAGACACATCCTTTTTGCTAAACTGACGCTCCTTTAAAGCTGTACCTGCCCCTTTCGAGACCAGCCGAGAGACGAGCCCTGACCCATGGAAAGTTGGAAAACCTCACAAAAGCATTGGTTATGGTAATTGTATCATAAAAAAAAACCCAAACAAACCAAAAACCAAAAACCAAGCAAAGAAGAAAGAGCTCAGGAATACTGAAAGCCCGGTCTGGTACCTCAGAGACGTTGATCCGTCCCTCCTGGAAGGAGCACGTGGTGGGGTCGTGGGTGCAGAGGTTCCGGTACTTGCACCAGTGGCAGCGGAAAGCACTGTTCACACAGGACAGGCACCTGCGGGGAGAACGGAGGGGTCAGGGAGGGGGGTGTCACCTCGGGAGGGCTGCACGGTGACGGACAGCCCGAGCCAGAACTCCAGGCTCAGCGTCCTTCATTCCTTCATGGGAAAATTATTTCTTTGGAGGGAGGTTTAGATCCAATAACAAAAGAAAAAAAATAGATTTTGGAAAGCGCGCACTCGAAAGACAGTCTTGAAACAACCTCACAATTCATTCAGTAATAAAATACAAGCTGGGATTTATTGCACAGCATTGCAGCGGCGTGAAATAAAGCACAACACTGCACAGACACCAGGCTTGATTTTTAGTTTCTAGAGAGTAGAAAACAAGGCAAGCCTGGCAAAAATTGGATCAGTTGTTTTACAAGTCAGGAATGCTTCAAGTCAACGCTAACACTTCTGCTTGGCCTTGGAGTGCAGAGTTCAGCGAGCGCTTTTGATTCATGTTGGAAGAAATTAACTGTTTATGAAATGTTTCTGAAAGAAGGCAGACCCTTTTCAGACAGGGGGTGGCCCCAGCTGCCAGTGAACCGCCTGGGTGGCTTTTATTCCACACGAACTGGCTGCCAGCGAGATGCACGGTCCATGACAGATGCTGGTATTTGCAATAACCACCTCCTCCATCTCTGGGTCCAACCCTCCGTGCCACGCAGCAGCGTTCTGGTGGCCGTCTGCTGGCCTAAGTATAAGCTGCATCCCACGGAATTCCATGCATCCCATGGGATTCAGCTCCCTGTAGCATCCTGTGGCTCCAGAGACTGTGGTGCTGCCTGGAGCGGGCAGTGCCAGGGACAGGGATGCGCCGGAGCGAGCCCAGGGTCCGTGCAGAGGGATGAGCATCACCAGGGGAGCAGGGCCTTTGGGAGGAAACTCGGGAAAATGAGGGAAGCAGGAAATCCAGGCAGGACCTCTCTCACCGGTTGGGCAGAAGTGCCAGGGTGATGGCTCTCACGGGCTGCTGCCAGGAGGATCTGTGTTTTAATAACTCAATTGTATTTTCCTTCTGATGCATTCACAGTGACCTTAATAGCCAAGGAAGCTTACCCTAATCATCCATCTACAAATCTGGGGAATGATATCAAGTGCTGAAAGCTTATTTAATTACTCATTTGTTTGACCCATTTCTGTCTCCGTTTCGGTCTGTAGCCCTTCTCCCACCTGGCCTGGCCTCCAGCTTTCCTGTCTGGGGCCACCAGAGCTCTTTGTTGCTCTGGTGGGAGCAGAGGGAGGAGACCTCTCTGACCACCCAGGCCAAGGGGTTCAGCGTCACTCGCTGCACCATGGTTTTCTGGCTGCTGCTTTCAGCCCTGGCTGAGCAGGACAAGGAGCTCCTGGCAGGATCCTGAGCTCTCAGAGGCTTACACAGGGTCACCACCTCTTAGCCTAGTGCGTGCTTCACACACCACAACCACTTCTTGTGCTGCCTCACAGCCACAAAGGGCCCGGCTGCTCCCCTGCCCTCCCCAGACACCCTCGTGGCTGCAGTGAGGAGTCTCAGGATCAATAGGTTTCTCTTCTCCACTGGCTGAGACCTGTGTTCCTTCCTCCTTTTCGCTTGCTGTGATTCATTCCTGCCAGGCCAGCTCCTGCCCTTGTTGAACCCGCCGATAACGAGTCCGGGATGATGTAAGTGCTGCAGAATTTACCACCCCGTTAGCACTTTATCTCCAACCAGGAGCCGGTAGAAAGGCACGGCCAGATGAAGCCAAGTGACAGCCCAGGGAAGATGCATCGCCTCTCCTGATTCAAACCTCTGCTCCTCACTGAAAATAGGGCTCCCCGAGATGCCATCCCTCATGCAAATTCCCAAACAGGAGGATGCAGAGGAACTGCTGGACTGCAAATGCTGGCAGCCGGAGGAGAGGCCGGTGCCCTCAGCCAGCCTGAGGGACAAGGACAGAAGGACAGAGCTGTGCACAAGGATGCAGGGATCACCGGGGATACGGACCACCAGGAGAGGCAGCACGGGGCGACTGAAGGACTCCCAGGGCTCCTTTCATCCCGGTTCCTCTGCTCTGTGCTATGGCTCAACCCAATACTTCAAAAAGTTGAATGCATGCCTAGAAAAACTGCCGGCCAGCCAAGCCCATCAGCGCACACTTCCCAGTGCAGCAGGGAAGGGCTTGTGGCTTGAGGCTTCAAACCCAGTGGAGAAAGACGGGGAGTGACCCTGCGCTGGCATTTCTTGAGTCCCACGGGCAGCTCAGCAGCAAATCAAGCTCCCGAAGCAGAGCTGGCCACCCGAGATGTCATCCAAGATGCCACCCAGCCCTGTGGGTCTGGCCTTTTGCTATCCACCTTCTGGCAGGTCCTGCCCACCTTTCATTGTGGTGCTTTGGGGCTTGCTGTGTTTCCAGAGAGAAATCCATAAACGCTTCAGGTCTGTAAATGTGTTTTTTAAGGCCAGCCAGCCGCGTGCCGCCTTCCCGCAGCAGATGTGCCCATGGGGGATACGTTTCCAGCAGCACCGAGCCCCCCATGGAGCCCCTCCTGGGAGCACCCCACTGTGCCAGCCACACGCCTGGGCAGCTGGATGGGGGTCTCAGGGGGTGGGCAGGCTGCAGGGAGCTCCTGCTCACCCCATCTAAAACACAACACGCGCAGACCCCAGGGCTGGAGACCTCCAGGTCAATGCCCCATGCTGGTGGCCATGCCCTCCCCTCTCACCCTGGGGAGCATCCTCGCAGCACCCTGCAGCCGGGAAGGTCCCTGCCTCCTCCGGCTGCCCATAGCCCACCTCCCCGCTGTCCATAGCCCACCCCCCCAAGCCCGGACCCTCTGCTGCCTTCACCAGCTGCTTGTGAAGATGGATCCGAGTTCACAGTTGCGGGATCGCGCAGCTTGGGGGCACCAGCAGGTTAAGGTTTTTTTTTTTCTCTGTCTGACAAGGCAGAGAAAGCGCCACAGGCACCCAGAGACGGGCAGGGAAGGCAGGGACCTGTGGGCTCCCCTTCTACCCTAGGTGTCTGCTGGCTGACCCAAGCAGCGTGATAACCCCCCCGAGGCTGGTCCTGGCATCCGTTCCCCAGCCCGTTCCCTTTTCAGCCAGTGCTTGGCTGCGCTCGGAGATGGGGAAGGAGCACTCACAGTTGGTGGGCGCTGCAGTTGTAGAACTTGAACTCCGTGCTGACAAACGTCCTCCCCGTCTCCCGCGACTTCAGCTGCAGCACCACGCCGAACCAGTCTGGGGACAAAAACCAGAGCCCGTCAGTCCCAGCACCGGTAATGGAGGAGGCACCAGCAGACGCGGGGGCACCCACTCCCCCGCCTGCCAGCCTGCCGGGCCATCTGCTGAAGGTGCAAGTCAGGTTGCTTCCATCTCCCTGCCATCAAAACCCCCCACCCCTGTGGTGAGTCTGCAGCCCTTCCCCAAGCTGGGGGCTGAGCATCCCCCTGGCCGGACCCTGCCCTCCAGCACCCCAGGGTGCTCCAGTGATGCCTCCAAACCAAATCAGGCTCGATGGCAAAAGGCACTGGAGATACGGGGTCTAACTGCTCCTTGGGTCGCAGTCGAAATGAATGTGGGATCTCATCCTGTTCCCTAAAGACTCTCTCTCCAGTATAAAACCACTAATTCACTCTTCTCTGAGAAGCAGCCCACGACTAGAATAGGAGACAATGCTAGAAACGAGGGCATTAGTGAAGCTCTTTAGGAGCCTCAGCACTGGGTTAATTAAGAACAGATTGCTCTTCTGGAGCTGCTGTGGGGAAGTCTACGCTGGCCCTGCGACCACGGTGGCTCGTGGCCCCCAGTGTTCACCGAGTCTCAGGCTCCATATAATGCCTTAGAAATACAAAGATATCAGCACAGTTGACACCTGGAAGGACGCCAGGGAGAGAAAATGAGTTTTAAGCAAGTAGCATTTTGGTTATGGGAAGAGAAAATATGACAGCAGTGACATTAATGATGAAACAACCCAAAGATCAGGACTGAAAAATAGAAACTGCATCCACCTACTCGTGGGTGCCGAGCCAGGCTGAGAGGGGAGGGCTCCTGCTTCCACATCCACCCAGCGTGGCAAGGATGTGAGTCCCTGCCTCGCTCATGAGCCACCCCAGGGGGGACAGACAGCTCCTGTCCTGCCTTGGGGACCTGTTTGGCAGCAGAGAGAGGGTGCAGGGACAGGGCAAGCACGCGGTGCTGCCTGCTCCCAGCCTGTCTTTCCCTGTGTGGGCTGCATTTCTTAAGGACAAAGCGTATTTAGCTCCCTGGGTTCAATGGTCTTTGACAGGAGCATGAGTTCCTCCAGCAGCAGCCCCAAAGGGTCTGCTCCACCCGGCAGATGCTTCCACTTTCTGGTGGCACAGACGCCTCATCGCTCTCCAGAAGCCAGTAACTTACCCTGATCCACAGGTATGGCAGGAACATCTTTTGCTGCTGGTGAAACACACACCACCCGGCTGCCCGAAACCTTCCCCTCCACCTCGGTCAGGTTCCCGAAGAGGCAGGTGACCCCGGCCGCCAGGTCCGGAGCATCGCTCACCAGCAGGCTGAGCTGCAGCCGGGGAGAGGAGGGGGACAAAAAAACAGCCAGCGACCTGTTAGCAGGCAGAGCTGCCCGAGTTTCCTCTGTATTTTCAGTACCTGCTGTTCTCCCATTCAATACCGACCCCCTCAAATTACCCGTGCGCCCACAGGAGGGAAAAACAAAGCCAAGGATGCAGGTTCTTTACCCACACAAAACCGCCTCGCTGAGCCTTTGGGTACTGCAGCTCAGGAGAGGTGGCAATGGCAGCCTGCTGTCCCCCTGGTTGTCCCACAGAAGCGTTGCCACCCTCTGTGCCACCTGTGATAGTGGTGGCAGCATGTTTTTGTGCAGGAGAGCGGCAGCAAGTGCCCCCAAACCCTCCCGTAGGCACCACAGCTCCAGCAACCTGCCCAGCAGAAACAAGGGAGTCCCCACTGACCCCATCACGGATGGGGACGGTCCCCACTGATCCCATCACGGATGGGGACCATCCCCACTGACCCCATCACGGATGGGGACGGTCCCCACTGACCCCACAACGGATGGGGATGGTCCCCACTGATCCCATCACGGATGGGGACTGTCCCCACTGACCCCATCACGGATGGAGACCCTCCCCACTGACCCCATCACGGATGGGGACCGTCTCCACTGACCCCACAACGGATGGGGACCGTCCCCACTGACCCCACAACGGATGGGGACGGTCCCCACTGACCCCACAACGGATGGGGATGGTCCCCACTGATCCCATCACGGATGGGGACCGTCCCCACTGACCCCATCACGGATGGAGACCCTCCCCACTGACCCCATCACGGATGGGGACCGTCTCCACTGACCCCACAACGGATGGGGACCGTCCCCACTGACCCCACAACGGATGGGGACTGTCCCCACTGACCCCATCACAGATGGGGACGGTCCCCACTGATCCCATCATGGATGGGGACCATCCCCACTGACCCCATCACGGATGGGGACGGTCCCCACTGATCCCATCACGGATGGGGACCGTCCCCACTGACCCCACAACGGATGGGGACCCTCCCCACTGACCCCATCACGGATGGGGACCGTCTCCACTGACCCCACAACGGATGGGGACCGTCCCCACTGACCCCACAATGGATGGGGACTGTCCCCACTGACCCCATCACAGATGGGGACGGTCCCCATGGCAAACCAGTGCCTGAAGGGGTGAGTGTCCCCCCCGGCAGCCCCACGCCATTCCGACACGGAGCGCTGGCGGGCAGGGGAGGCTTGGGAAGGGGCGGCAGCAAGACCAGCTGCCACGGGGTGCTGGGGGGCTCGAGGAGCAGCAGCTGGGATGCTTCAGAGAGCCAGGCCTGAGCACAGCTCACAGATGAGCTTTTTGGGAAACAAAGCCTTTCCTTTCAACAGCTAATGAAACCGGACCAAGAGAAATGTGAGCTGAGGCCCAAGGGGAAGGGGGAATTTGTTTCTGCCACCTTCCCCCCGCCTTCTTCCCCGGCTCAGATGACCCCTTTCCTCACCAGTCCCTGACTTCATGGGAAAACACTTGCGCTGATGGGCAGGGAGAAAAGCTGGAGAACGGAGCGTTCACTGTGAACCTGAAATACGCTGGAAATGCCTCTCACTCACAGTTCCACCCCCCACCCCCGGCTCCCGGGCAGCACCTACCGGGAGGCTGTGCTGGGAGACGGAGATGCTGCTGGGCTGGACGGTGATGCTCATGCACTGGCTGATGCTGCCGGCAAATCGGTAGGGCTCGTCGGCTCGCTCGCAGCGGTCCCTCGGGGAGCACCTGCACACACACAGCACAGGTCAGAGCCCACCGAGCACCCGGGAAAGGTGTCAAACAGCACCAGGGGGCGAGTGGAACAGGAGGGCAAAGCCTCAGCCAAGGGAAGGGGGAGTTATCGACAGGACCCGGGGTGATGCTCTGCACCGGGACCAGGTATCGGGCACAGACTCCAGGTTAGGACCTAAGGGCGCTGAAAACCACTCTGTGATTAGAGGAAAGACAAACCACAAGTATCTCAGGAGCAATTCCCAGCCCTGTCTGCACTGGGACACAATCCAGAGCTGCCAAGTCCCCTGTGCCGGGATGGGCGCCGTGGGTGTGGGGTGACCAAGGCACTCTGCCACGGCTCAGCCGGGGCCCCTGCAAGCCATAAATCCATGATCTGCACAGAAACTAAACCGTAAAGCAGTAACAGGCAGTACAAGATGATCCTTCCATTCTAATTAAAACAAAACCACATAGTTCATTAATCATCTCCTCCTGGAGCTGAGGAGCGTGGCAGGGCCAGGAATGGGGCTTCTGCTGCTTTGCCCGGTTTCACGCCTCGGGCTCCCGGCTCTCCCCCATTCCCACTGTCAGGAATGCAAGCCTCCCAGCACACCAAAGTGACCAGGACCTCTCCTCGCATCTCGCGTGCTCCAGGATGGCTCGTTATCCCTGTTTTTCTATTGCAGGTGTCCTTGGAGTGGAGTGAAATGAAGTTCCTTCTGGCAGGCAGAGGAGCGCCCGCCGGGAAACCAAGGAAGAACGATCAGTGTTTCAAAGCAGCCACCAGAGACTGCAGCACAGCGCTGGCACCCCTCAGGGATCCTCTATTTTATGTCATTTGGGGAAAAAAAATCTTTTCCTTCCCACACCGCTCCCTGGGCGCAGATGACACATTGGCCTTTTGGTGTTAATGGCCTTAACAAGGTATCAGCAAACTTTATCACTTCTCACTCACCGCCGATCTTGGACCCTCTTTCAAACGGTGGCGCAAAGGTCAGAGGATGGAGATGCTGTCACCAGCCCCACATGCCACCAGCAAGTTCCCTTCTGACAGTTACTCCAGCGTAGACGTTACTCGAATTAACAAGGTGCTGCTGTCAAACTGCTTGTTCTCCTGGTTCCCCGGGGAACGGTCTCAGCCACACATGGGCACCAGCAGCAGAAACACCTCCTGCCCACGCAGAGGCTGAGTTTGGCCACCACATGGAGCTCTGACCCGCTGACAGGCACCCACCAACACCAGAGGTGGGACACTGGACTCACATCCCCCCAGGAGGCCGTTTTTGATGAAGAAAAGCAGACTTTACACACTCCCCTTCCAAACCACCCCTCTGATGCCCCAACGCTCCCGCTGTCCTCCTCACCCTCTGGGGTTTTTTTCTTTTTTTTTTTTTGGAGTATAATGGAGCTAAATATGAGTGCTGCCACAGGAAGAATTATTGAGGTTTAAGTGAATCTGTAAGATAGCTTTAAAGTGAGCTCTTGACTGGAGCCTTTATCTCATTGACTCGCTGGAATGGCTCTTTTTTATCATACTATTTATGGCAACAGCCCTAACAGAGATAAATAGGTCTGTAGACAATAACACACTTGCAGAGAGCAGCATATGGAAGTCCTGCAGGTTTCAAATCCCACTGGGCTGAAGAGACTCTTTAACAATCTCCTTGAGGCCTCCGCATGCTCCCGGAGAGCGCTGGCTGTAGACGAGGAGGAGGAGGAGATCCTTCTCCCACATGGAGGGGACGAAGTCACATGGGGACAAACCCCTGGCCGGGGGGACACAGGGAGGGACGGGCAGCTCTGCCATCGTGCTATTGCCCCAGGACCCCCGGGTGAGCAGATGGGTTCTGCAGGACCAGCACCTTTCCCTTCCTGATGGTTTTTAGCACCTTCTCAAACATCCCGTGTCCAGGGTTCCTCAAAGCCTGGTGCAAACCCCAGTCCAATACAGCCTTAACCCTCTTAAGCCCCCTCAGGCCTCTAAGAGACTGTAATACACACCAGGCACACAAGGAAAGCTGTAGGTAATATTGGATAATCAAAGCTTATCCCAAGACAACTCAGATCCTTTTACTTTTCCTTCATTACTCCTCTCTGGGTGGCAGCACGGAAGGCAGGACACACTCCCTGATGCCACCTGGATCAGGGCAGTTGTCTGCCCATCTGTCTCACATCCCTATCTGTTCAGACACCCAACACATTGCTTAAAATTCTGATTATTTTTTTTTTTTCTGGCTCCCTGATAGCTCAGGACCTGCATTTCCATGCTCTCAGCTCCGGCAATTGCAAAGGTGGCTGCCAAGTGTCTAGAGAGGAGCTGCTTTGGGAGCTGCCCTGTCCCGCTCCTCCACAGGGCACAGCTCCTGCCCAGACATTCCCCGACCCGCCTGGGGGGTCTCGGTACCCCCGACGAGCAAAACCCCCCAACAAGCAGTGGGGAGAAACAGCTGGATTTCAATCCCCGGGTGAAGCTCAGGGCTGGTGTTTCCCATAGCCATGCTCGCCCAGGTGGCCAGCCGCTCTCTTGCTCTTTCAAGGATGAAAACATCTCCTTTTCCACCCCTCATCCTTTTCCCCAGCCCGAGCATCGCACCCTGACCCCCAGCCCTTCCACCCAGCAGAGGAGCAGCCGGTCCGTCTGGCAGGAGGGACACATAAGAATTAGAGCAGAGAGAGATGACAAATTAAATACAAACACTCTGGCACTTGAGGCCTCCAAACAAATATGACAGAGGCTTCAGGAACAGCAAGATAAACTCAATTATTTACAGCTTAAGACAAAAACTAAAAAAAAATAATGATCATTGCTCCAAGCAGGCCAGGAAAGTGCAGACGCTCAAAGGGAGGGTTGAGAAATACCACCAGGGAGAAACCCTTGTTGGGAAGAGGTTAATGCTGAAATGTCATGGCCAAAAGGGCAGGGGAAACGACACTTTTCTCTCCTCTTGACATTGAGGGTTTTCTCTCTGCAAAATGAAGATAACAACCTTTACCTGCTTCCCAGGTGGTTTATGAAGATTCAGTTCATTAGCATTAGGACAGCACTCGGTGATGCTTGCAGAGGAGCTGCTGCAGGGGCCTGAGGGGCAGCTCCAAACACCCTCACCCACCTCTGAGGTTGCTCCAAGCCCCCTCCAACCTGGCCCTGGACCTCTCCAGGGATGGGGCAGCCACAGCTTCTCTGGGCAACCTGGGCCAGGCTCTCACCACCCTCCCAGCAAAGAAGTTCTTCCTAAAAAAAGGCTGCGGTGGCTTTTGTCCCAGCTGCTGGCCTGGCACGGGAGTGGAATGGCACAGGGGTGGAATGGGACGGGGGACAGCTGCCCCGAGGGAAGAGGCAAAGGGGTGGAAATCACCTCCTTCTGACAAAGCTGCTGTGACAGTGAAGAATTTCAGACACAACAGCACATATGGTGGCTTAGCGGTAGGGCTGGATGGACTCATCTGAAAGGAAAAAAGCTAAAAATATAAGAGAGATGCCCAGGGTGCCTGTGCCCCACGTGTCCGTGTTGCTGGTGGGGGCTGCTCTGCCGCTGCCCCCAGCCCCTGCCTGCATGGAGCCTGCGGGATGCTCAGGGATGCTCAGGGATGCTCCGGGCTGGCGGCTCCAATGGTTCTCCTGCATCTCCCCAAGGCTGGCAACGACTCCCCGCAAACCGAACAAGTCGGGGGGAACCACTCTGCACCCCGAAGCCCCACAGGTGCTGAATCCAGGCCGGATCTGCGGAGGAGCCTGTCGCCCCCGGCTCCTTCTCCGGCACCTGCTCCTCGGGCTCGTGGCCAAGCTCCGCCGCGGGTCCCCGCACTCTGCCTCCGCCCCGACTGCCCTGCATTTAACGGGGCTGCTCTGCAAGCTGGCACACAGCCCCAGGGATTTCTATTCCTCTCCTCCGGGCTCTCCCCTCCTCCTCCGATCCGCCTCTGCCCGGTGGTCCCCCTTCCGCCTTAGGAAGTGATCGTTATTATGGCAGGGGAGAGAAAGGAAGGGCACAGACACCTCCTGAATGCAGAGAGTGTTTCCTGGAGCTCCCCTGAATTAAAAAAAAAAAAAACAACCCACCCCAATCCTTATCCCTTTCTGCCTGGTGATGTGTGTGAGGGGCTGCCAGCTCCAGCCCTGCTGCCGGCTCTGCGCACCGGGGACGAGGGGACACCCGGGGACACACACAAGGGGACACACAGCCCCTGACCTTGCCACGTAGAATTTAAGTATCTCTTCCCCGTACATTTAACAGGGTCTGGTGCTCCGCTCCGTTCCAGTGCTGTAACCTCTCTGAAAGCACAAGTCCCACTCATATCATCAAGTCCGCTATTGCCTTTAAAAATTTCCCATTAATTGGGAGTTACTCGAGGCTTGGGCAAGCAGGAGTGTGCAAAACACGAGGCCTTCGTTCCCACTGCTTTAAATTCTCCTTTCCCATCATGTCCACGGCACCCTCTCCGTGTGATGGGCGACCCATGCTCCTAAAGCAGGAATTTGTTTTTCTTTACATCTTCACAGGAGCTCAGGGATTCCCAACGGCATCCGCGCTCCCATCCAGGGAAGGGAAGAATGGATTTAAGGAACTTCAACCTCATTCGTTTTTGCAAAGATTACCCAAAAAAAGCTGCTTTTACCATCACCACCAAACAAAACGGCCAAAGCTGGACTTACATGTGGTGGAGGGTGCACCAGCCGCAGTGGGGGTCTCCGGAGCTCAGGCACTCCCCGCAGGTGGTGTACTGCTCGCAGGACTCCACGGGCACCCGAGTCACCTGTGGAGGAAGGAAACACAAGGGCTCAGAGCTCCTCACCCCACAACGGGGAGAGGAACGAGAGCAGCTCCAGGTCCCGCTTCGCCAGTTTGATGCAAGTAACACAACAGCGATTCACAAATGGGCTTGTTTCAACATCCGAGCAGAAGTCAGCCAAGGAGAGGAAATCCTGGGGACCGAGCCATGAAGTCGCTCCATCCCTCAGGCCAGTGGAGCCACAGCCTGGAGCCCAGCTGGCCCCTGGGGCCAGGGACCCTCCAGACCCCTCCAGAGATGCTCCAGGATGAAACCTGCGTCCTCTCCTCCCTGATGCCCAGTTTGCTATCTTACACTCGCTGTGGGGGAAGCTGCTTCAGGGAGGTAAGCTGGCAGGGGATGAAATTCATTGGGATTTTTCAGGTTAGCAGCTTATTTAGCCTCTGTGGATATTTCACTGCTTGCTCCTGCCTTGAGCCCCACCAGCACCAGTGAGGACTTGGCCGCCCCAAACATGTCCCCCTGGAGGCTGCCTACCTCTCCCAGGCCAGAGATGCCAGAGCAGATGAGAGGGAAGCACCCGGGGGAACCCCAACCCCGATCAGTGCTGCAACCCCCCCCTCGCTCTAACCACCCACCCCAAAGGTCCCTGCACGACGCCGAGGTGCCGCACGGTCCTGACCAGTTTATCTGCCCTGAAAACCCCAACGGCTCCAAAATGACACCAAGCTTTAACCATGGGTCATTCCGACGAGGAAATTCCACTTTAACCTTTCCGACCCGTCCCGTGCCACCTCCAGCGGGCACAGCGTGTTCCCATCGCCCGTCCCGCCGCCGCGGCGCGGTGCTCCTGCACTGACCCCGCGTTTACATTTCTATGATTAAATACTGTAAATCATTCTTGCCCGGCCAACGCACGGCCACCCCGCAGCGCCGCCCGCTCTCCCCGAGCCCCGGGAGCGATGCCTGTGCCTGCAACTGCCTGAAAATCCAAACAACAACTGCCGGCATCGCACTCGCCCCGTCCGTCAAAACAGCGCCCGGCTCCCAGCAGCTGGGGCGCGCGGGGTGAAAGGCGCAGTGTCTCGCCCAACAACGGCCACTTTCACGCCAAGTGCTGTTGACACAGTGAGAACCCAGTTCCTCTCTAAACACCGCACCAATAGGGCCGCGATTCTTCTTGTTTCCTCGGCCCTACTCGACAGCTTTTCCCCCTCAAACAAAAGAACCGGGCAGGCTGGAAACATTCTCTGGGCTTTTAGGTATTTTTAAGCTGTTCCCTGCCAGCCCCGTTATCCTTAAGAGAGCAAAGATCGTGCGTGAGCCACTGCGCTGGGGAGAGGCGAGAAGACAAGGAACACCAATGTCTGCAGGTGGAAGGAAAACCAACACGGATCGGGGGGCAGCGGACTCCAAGTCCAAGAACCCCCCCGTGTCCCCTTCAGCCACGGACTGCCATCAAGGAACAGAAAAAAGAGAAGGTGGAGGGAAAGAGAGCAGGGAAGGAGTGGGTGTCATCAGGCTCAGGAACCCCAAATCGTGGCTGGTGCTGGGTCTCATCTACCTGGCCTTGCTCTGATGGCCACAGGCACTCCCAGCATCCCCATCCCCACATCCTCATCCTGTTATCTCCATCCCTGCATCCTCATCCCTGCATCTCCATCCCCACATTCCCACCCCAGCATCCGCATCCTGGTGGGCACCAGCACCTCACAGCGATGCACGACCAACACGACTCGCATCTGTCACAGCCTGGTCTATTTGCTCTCTGTCCTCACCAGCCCCCGGGGCAGCAGGATGGTTTATTTGGAAAGGGCTTTGGTTTTCAGTATTTAGTTTTTAAATGCAAATACTTCTCTTTGTTTACATTAGGGAAGATAGGTCAGAGGAATGCTCCTGGCTCTTGGAGCAAACAGCTGGGAAGGTCTATCACCACCTCAGGAGCAGATTCCCCACCCCAGACTAAGCCCCAAGAAAGCTGTTGCCTGAGCTGATGATGAACTTATCGGCAGAACAGGAGCATGAGGTCCTGTGGATGCTGGAGAGCAGAGCTCCAGGCTCAGCCCCATCCCGAAGCGCTGGCAGACCCCGCAGCGAAGCCTCAGCTTTCAAAAGCTGATGCCATTACTTTGGATGCCTTGAGATTTCTACTCCAGCTACCAGAAACAGGAGGCAGGAGGTCCCAAAGCCATGTAGGAATTCTCCAAACCCTGCACCTCCTCACTGCTCCCCTGCGGGGCCGCAGACCCCTGCGAGGGCACCCCTCTGTGAAACAGCCAGCGCGTCGTTTCGGGAACAAGAAACGGTGACGGATGCTCCACATCGGTGTGGTCACAGCGAATGCGAAGCGACAAAGCAGTTCAGCAGAGCTGAGGAACATCTGCATCAAGGACAACAGCCAAGAAACCAACACTCCTGGGGAATCTCCCTGCTCCCGAGGGCAGAGCCCTCCACCTCCTGCCTGATTGCCACCTCTCTTCCTTCTGTCCATGCCAACACTCTGCTGCTGAGGTTTTCAGTGCCCTATTTATGGACCTGCTTCTCAATAATTAAACGATAAAGTTTCATTACTACTTTCCTCAACTGCCTGACCCATAACATCAGTGAAAAAGAAAAAAAAATATAAAAAAATCAATACAGACTCTCCAAAACACACGAACTCAAACTCTGCCAGCCCCCAGAGAAAATAAAATAAGTGCGAGAAACCAGTTGCAAATAAACAAATACATAAAATAAGCAAACAAAGCAAATTTTCCATAGCTGACGCCTGCTTCCAGCCCTGGGCTCTGACCTCGCCGGCCGGAGAGCCCCCGGGGCGTCCCACCGCCATGGCACGCTGCCTGCCGACCCCGCGGGGTGCCGCAGTTCAAACAGAAAATCTATTTTTAATGACTTTGGGGAGTGTAGTAGAGATGCCAACCAGTTCAATGTAATTAAAGCTATCTATCACTCAGTGAGCAGGAGCCCAAAGTTGATGAACTTTCCAATGAGATTTTATTCTTCCCTTCATTCATGAAAAAACACCACTTTGTGCTGCTGCAGGAGACATGAAGAAGTGTGGGAAGGAGCAAGGAGGACTCATCAGTCCCAGCCGTTAATGCGTCAGGGTGACAGAGCTGGGGAAAATAAAGTCAAGCTTTCTCAGATGCTTGTAAAAAGTTTGACAGACTCTTCTTCCCTGTGCCTTCACGCAGAACCGTTCAAATCTGGGGTCCTCCTGTGCCATCATCTCTGCCACGGGAAAAACCAGTGTGCAGGGCTCCAGAGCACTTGTTGCACTGGGGAACAAGAGCTGTGGGTCCCATCCGCCCCACGCTGTATGAGAAGTCCCACCGGGAAATAACTTATTGACTCGAGCAGAGCCAGCGGAGATCCTGGACACACCAAGGCTGATGCAGTGGGTGGGATGCAGCCGAGGCATCGTGTGGGGCAGCAGCCAGGACACAGGGAAGAAAGCAAAGGGGGAGTGTTTCAACTGAAAAGCGTTGAGCAGCATCCCCGAGGTGCTGCCGGTCCCTCAAGGCAGGAGGTACCTGCTCCAGGCGTTAGTCCCTGTAACAGATGAAGGAACGCACCCAGGCAAGGAGCGGATGAGGGGGAGTTCTCCTGACAGGTACAGCAGCTACGAGAGGCTCCTTCTCCCACACTGCTCAGCAGAGAAAGGATTATCAGAGCTACCGAAGGGCTGTCAGAACCAAATCAACGCCTGTAACTTTTGGCAGAAAAGCAGCGAGTGGGAGAGGACACAGAGACAATGTTTCCATGGCTACAAAGGGATTATTTAATTACAGCGCTGCAGATGCATACAGAGAAAGTCCCTTAAACTCTGATCCAAGCAACCTTTTCAATGAGTTTGGCTTTACTGCTATAAGAACCTCATTAGCATCTTACGAGGCCAAGCTGTGTTGGAGCACAGGAGGCAGGAGAGCTTTCCTAGCGAGGAACCAGCCCTTCTCCAACCGGACCTGTCTCCTGGGCTCCCTCCGTACAGCGCCAGGATCCTCGGGGAGGGGAGAAAAGTAAGGGCAGCCTTTTCTGGGAAGTGAGAGACAATGAAAAAAACCAGCAAATGGCCCAGAGTAAAGCTTAATCAAGCTGTAAAATCGTCCTCAAGCCAGAGTTTCCTCCATCCAACCCAGCAGCAGCCGGCAGGACTCGGGCTCGGAGCAGGCTCATGTTCTGGCACACAGGCTGCTGCAGACAAATGCTTTCCTGTGGTTTACCAGGACTCCAGTTAATCGTGGCATCAGGATGAAACATCTGAGCGAGATCTGTTGGAATAGCAAAGTGCCAAGCAGAGAGGCCATCCCCGCTCCCAGGAGCAGCAGAGTCTCATGTAAAGCTGGAGGAGCAGAAATGGGTTTTCACCTCCAACACGGGCCACCCGTGACCGACCACCGACCGCTGGGTCTGTCCGACCCGGCAGCTCCCGCGCAGGAGTAAAAACACTGGCTGATGTATTTGTGCAGGCTTCTGGAATCACCAAATGCAGGAAAATTTATGGATGGAATAATGAGGTCAAAGCTGCCCACGGAGGTGCAGCCGCACGCTGGCTCCTGCCCCGCTCCCACGCACGGTGCTGGCTGGGGAGCCCGGTGCCTGGGGAGCACGGCATCCCCAGCAGAGCATCTCTCTCCCTGGGGTCTCTAAACTGCTCCGTTCTCCCACAGAACTGACCCACAGCACCTCTCCTTGACAAGAAAAGGGGGTAGTGTGATAAATGTGTAGAGGCACCAGGAACAGGGAATGAGATGCTAAAGGTCCCCACCACAAGACCCAGGTTACGCTGTGATACATCCATGCGTTTCCTCCCCTGGCAAAGCACCACGCCTCAGGGGAGCTGCATTTTTGTTCTTGATGGCAAAAAAAAAAAAAAGAAGTTCAAATAAGTTTCTGGCGATCAGGTTCTTTCCAGACGAGCTGCAGAGCGCTGTCACCGAGCTGCTCCATCCGGGTGGGACATCCTTCGCAGCCGCTCCGTGTGCTGGTGGCCCTGGCTGGGGTGACACAGCCCTGGGAGGTCGCTCAGGGCTCACTCTGGATTTCAGGACGAGGGGCTGATATGCCTGGAGTGGCCGCGTGGCACATCAGAGCATCCCTGCCAGGGGACATCACTGCTGCCATCACAAGTGGCTTCTTGAAGCGCTGGCACCGTCTTCTGAGGACAGTCACGCTGCTCGGCGAGGCCACCCTGCCACTGTCACCCGGCCAATGAGCACCGTCCTTTGCAGCACTGATTAATCCAAGGCCTCAAGGGAACTAATTAATCAGGATAAAAGGGGAGCAGCTTTCCAAAATTTCTGGGCTCAGGTGGGGATCAATCCAACGCAGTAAACTTTCATCTGGCATCAGTTCACGGCCCCTGCGTTCAGCGCTTTGCCTTCCTGCCACCGAACTCTCAGCACACTCCCCGCAGTCATTTCAAAGTTTTAACAGAAGCTCAGAAAATTAATTAAGGTGAATAATTATAAAGTGCACGCTTCTTTCCCCTCTCTATTTTGCAAGGAAGTGGCAAAAAATAGAATTCTGAATAATTTTGGAGTTATAACCAATGTAATTAGGTGTTCAACGAACACTTACAATTGGGCTGTGCTTATTAAAATTACTGTTTTAGTCAGAGCATTGCCAGAGAGTCATTAACGGCACAATGCTTCGATTCCCCGGGATTCTAATTAGACTTGGACGCCTCGCGGCGCCAGGGATGCCCAGCTCTGGCTCGGCACTACAGGTGATGCCCGGCATCACCACAGGGACCCCACCAAGGCGTTCCTGGTCCTTTGCAGCCCGAGGACGTGGGGGATCTGGCCAGGAAGAGAGCTGGGAGAGGGGACAGAGCCCCCACCATCAAGTGGTGGGAAGAAGATGCTCTGAGACACGAAACGCCCCGGTCACCGCTCTGACTCGGTGTTTATTTTTGCTGGCAGCAATTGTGGTGGATGGTGCAGGCAAGGCCATGTCGGGCTCTGGTGCTTTCTTCTCAGAGAGAGGATCTCAGTTCACTTCACAGAAATCCCTTTATGTCTTCTGTGTGCTGCTCTGCAGGGCTTTAGGCAGAAAAGGCCAGGTTTCTGTCAACTTTGTCCATAGACCGTGCAAGCTCGGACAGCAAAGAGCGACGTCGGCTGCAGGGCTGGGGCTGGTGCTCTCAGGAGGTGCCCAGCTGGGAATAAAACCTCCCCTCCTGCTGCCCCTCCAGCCCCATGTCCTGTGGGGTCTCTGTCCCCGGGCAGCAGCACTGGTACGACATGGCGCTGGCGGGTACCACCGCGCTGATGGACACCCCTCCTCCTCCACACCAGAGGCTGCGCTGCTCAGAGATGTGCTGGGGAGTAACACTTCAGTGATAACAACTGGAAGCGGAGACACCTTGGAGAATATGGTAACGCCTGTCTGGAAACACCCCCAGCACTTCCAAACAAGGGCCCCACTCCAAGCAGCTCCTTATACCGGTTGGGAAATGATGGAGGCTTCAAAGGAGGTGTCAATGCACTCCCTGTGTCAGGGAAGGGAGCTCCGTGCTCTGAAACGCAGACATCCAGATCTGTTATGAAAGACCTAAATCTCAGTGGTGTGTATCACAGGAAAGCTCAGTGCCTGCTGCTTGCAATTGCCTTCAGCCGTCTGTTTTTCCTCTCTCCCCATAAAAACCACATGCCAGACAGCAGAGGCCCCTTCCCCCAAGCTGCTAGCCTAGAACTCATGAATTCAGTTAAGTTGTTAAAAAGGATTGTGGCAGGCTAAGATAAAACAGAGGAGTTTAAAATGACAAACAGACTCCTAAATGGGATTAGAGTCTTAATGAAAACAGTAATGAATGAATGAGGCAACCAAATATTACCCATTAATATTAGACAGATAGATTAGATCCCTAGGCGCTGCATTTAAAACCGACATGAAATTACTTCAATTACTCTGCATTGATAAATAACAAGGCCATATTTACTGTTAAAACACATATCCTCTGCCCTCCCCCACGCTTGCTTTGGCTTCTGCTTCCCAGGAGGGAGAGCAGACCATTGAGAGGCTGAAAAAATGCAGCTGGCTGGAAGCTGCCTCGGTCCCCTCCTCTCTGCAGGAGACCCCGGAGAGCCAGCATCCACCACACACATCTTCCAGGGCACCTGCTGCAGAGGACCAGTCCTATTAGTCTCAATTACCCCCATCAACGCCGCTATTTCAGCCCTTGCACTTCTGTGCAGGAGCCAAAGCAATCACTGCCCATTCACTTCCAACCTGATGCTCACAGCATCCTTCCGTCTCAGAAATTCACTCTACCTTCACTTGCCGGTGGACACAGCTGCTCCGTGTCCTCCTTCCCACATGGGGAAGGCAAGATTAACCTGATCAGAGGCCTCTTCTAATGAAGAGATCATAGACGGATAATTCCTGGGTGCTTGGTGGCATTTACATGCTAATGATGAAAAGCACTCTGGTAAAGGTAATGTCAACAAGAGTCCCTCGTCCTTGCATCCCAGCCTCCAGCCCAACCATCTGTTCTCTGGGTTCAGGAAAGCCCTGGAGAGCAGGTTGCTGCTAGAAAAGCTGCAAAACATTCTTTCCAGCTCTTCTGCCTCGGCTTGTGAACCTGCGAGCCTGGATGAAGCCCTCCCTATGTGACCAGGGACGAAGGTCGGAGCTGGGTGGTCAGCCCGGCTGGGAAGACAAACAGAGCACGACCACAAGCACACCTAGGCTGGCGTGTCAAATCACTGATGCTTTGCTGCTACGGGATCTTAAATATCTTTGAAAAAAAAAGCCAACAAACCAACCCCCAAAACTGATTCAGCCTCATAACATATCAGTAAACAAGAAAATCAGAAAATGTCTCGGAGCTCCAAGAGAAGCAGGCTGCAGTGTGCAGAGCCGATGGCCAGCAGCACAGCCAAGCACAGACCCTCAGCCCAAGCCCCAGGTCCTCGCCGCAGTCGTGGGATACGTCATCTAGTGTTTTCTTAGCCAGTGGGGTGGGAAAACCCCCCTGCTCCCCCCCGGCTGGGCTGCAGTCCCTCGGGGAAAGGCTCCACGGCGGTGACTCCAGCTGAAATACTGCTGAGCCTGGAGGATTCATGAAGTGTGGGAATGGGGGGCAGGAGGGCTGAGGGGGGGTGTCTACCAGCCAGATATAAATTAACTTTCCAGGAGGGCGACAAAACCCACTCTTTGTGCTTTCCCACCCTGAACCAAGTGGTAAAGCAGGAAAGTGAAGAGGGAGGAATGCGCAGAGCTCTTCCCACAGCTCAGGGGATGGCTGACCTTTCCAGTACTATACCTGTATAAATCTTACTTAATGAAATAATAAAAAAAAGAATAAATGAAGGTTAAATCATTCCCTGCAGCTGATTTACATTGAAAACAAAGTCTGTTCAGACAGCGGTTGGTTTACACAACAGGCCCTTAACATTCCTTTCCTAACTACTAGGGTGACTCCTGACCAGTTAACCACAAAATGAGCGATAGGAGCCCTCCAAGCCAAAGGCAACTTGCCAAGACAGAGCGCAAAAGAAACAGCGCTAGTCTGGGGTTTGCTTTAAACACACAATTAGGGGTTTCGGTGGGTCACAAGTCACAACATGGTGGTTTTTACCCACGAAACCTTCCCCACAACATTCCCATCCGTTGGGACATGACTTTATTTTCAGTGCCACCACCAAGTCAGCGCTTTGAACACCCACTCCCCCTCCCTTTGCACACCGCAGAGCAAACCCCACTGCCTGCGGCTTGGAAGTGCCCTTGGGAAACTGGGAAAACTAACCAAGGGCCTCCCATTATCTGAAATAAAAGCTGGAATGTTTTTGGTTTTTTTTGGAGCCAGAGAAAGTTGGGCAAAGAGTTGAGCTTTCATCTTTACCTGCTTTTCCTTGGGCTGCTGTTTTGCTGCATGGGAGAAGCAGAATCAAAGAGCAGCTCTGGGGCTACGGCACCGCTTTGACGAAAGGCTGAGGTGATAGAAGCTCAGAGCTTATACATAAACTTCAGAATTGCTGCATTAATGCTCCCAGTGCTGCCATGCTAAGTCACTTGTCCCTAGAAGCCATATCAGCTCCTGCTGTAAACAGTTACTTTGACATCAGCTTCTCACTGTCCGGATACAGCACTCAAAACGGTGGCATTTTGGGCAAATAATGCCATGAAACTATTTCTGCTCCATCAGAGCCTGAGGAACTTCTGCATGTATTTCCATAAATATCACTGCCGTCAGTACAGCAACAGACCCGACAGACTGCGAGGGGGATCCTGCGGACTCTGCCGAGCCTACCTACAGATCTGCTGTGGGAAAAGCCATGGGGCTGAACGGACTCTGCAATCACAAAATAAACCCACTTGCAGGAAAATCACTATCCCTCGGTTTCCAGCGGGGCTGCAAATGAGGGGGAAGGTCTGCCCAGCTACCAAAACGTGCAACTCCTTGTCCCCGGAGGCTGAAAGTAGATGATGGCATTGAAGAGACCTTAATGAAGATCAGTTCATTAAGGGCCAACTTGGGAATGCCAAAAATCCGTGAGGATGCACCAGGAGAAGGACTCCGGGATGTTTGACCTGCTTTCAGGGACACCTGCCTCTGGGAGGACAGGGGGCACCACCGCGGTGGCTCTGGCCACCGTCTGAGAGAGATGAACCCACCGACATTTCTAGGCAAAATTTGGTCCCTGGCATCCTGTTTTTTGGCTGCAACCCCCACCAAGGGGAGGCAAATCCACACCTGTGTGTGGGGCTGCAGAGGTGGAAGGGGATCTTTCCCCCCCCGGCCCCAGCTGCCTTCCGGCTGGAAGCCGGCACCGGAGCAGCTGCTCCAAGGGCATTTCTCTGCAGGGTAGCTGGCAAGGGACAGGGTTAATAGGCCCACTCCATGCGTGACCTCTCTTCCCTCTCTCTGAGAGCCTCTAATTACCAGGCTAAAGAAAGAGGGGCAGGCAGCAGAGTCAGCCAGAGCCCACCACCCGCCCCATCGATCGCAGCCCAACCCCAGGCAAGGGCTTCACCCCCAGGTAGGGGCTGAGCTCTCCGGGAAAGGCAGCTTCTCCCATCCCAACCCTGCAAGGAACGAGCTAATCAAGGCCAAAGCCTCCCTGGAAAAAAAAACAAAAAAAAAAACGGGAGCATCAGCAGACCCCTTTTTCCAATAGAAAAAAAAGGGAGCAGCTTGGGGGGGCCATGAATAAATAATGCTGCTAATGAAAAGATGCCTGCGCGGCCCCGGCGCGGTGGAGGAAGCAGAGCGATGGCTCTATTTCTGATGCACCGGCAGCCTGACAATTGGCAAATGAACCTCTGCAGTTATCTGTTTCCCCTCTTTATTCTTTTTCTCATAAAACTGGCAGGAACAGGGGTAGGAGAGAGATGCTGGCGGCAGCTGTGTTCAGTATGAAAAATGAGCAGCATATGTATGGGAGGCAGCTGGAGCCCAGCGAGGGACCCCACGGCTCCCTCCCCACCCTGGTTATTTCCCTCTTGCCACTGGGGCCCCCCGATTAACCCTTGCCTGGCTCCGTTGCTGCACGTATTTACCCGCGACGGAGCAAATCGGCCAAACCCTGAGGGACCCGGGGCTGCACCTGACGGTCCCCGGCACCCGGTGCCCCCCCAGGGGCAGCGCGTTCCCCACGTTTCTGGCGTGCCTGGGAGCTTTAGGAGAAGCTGCAGCCCTGCTGGAATGGGCAACACGCGTCCCCACCAAATAACAGGCCACAGCTGCTCCCAGAAGCGGATGGAACATTATCCTCGGTTTACAGAGGAGGGACCGGTGAGAGCAGCGCGATGGGGCACAGCACCAGGGAGGGCTGCAGCCGTGGGGCTGGCCCCACATGGGGCTGCCCTGAGGAACCTTGGCTGAAAGTCTCTGCAGGGCGCTTTCTAGGGGGGCGCAGAGAAGATTTGATGCTCAGAGGGCTGGAGCACCTCTCCTGTGGAGACAGGCTGAGAGAGCTGGGGATGTTCAGCCTGGAGAAGAGAAGGCTCCGGGGAGACTTTAGAGCCCCTTCCAATATCTGAAGGGGCTACAGGAGAACTGGGGAGGGACTCTTTGTCAGGGAGTGCAGTGACAGGATAAGGGGGAACGGTTTTAAATTGGAAGAGGGGAGATTTAGATTAGATATTAGGAAGAAATTCTTTGCTGTGAGGGTGGTGAGGCACTGGAACAGGTTGCCCAGGGAAGTTGTGGCTGCCCCATCCCTGGAGGGGTTCAAGGCCAGGCTGGATGGGGCTTTGAACAACCTGGGCTGATGGAAGGTGTCCCTGCCCAGGGCAGGGGGGTTGGAACTGGATGATCTTTAAGGTCCCTTCCAACTCTAGCCATTCTATAAATCTGCTGCTGATTTGCAGCAACTTGCCCCAAAAACACTTGGGGCACCCTGTGTCGGGGCCAGCGTCCCGATGGCCAATGTCTCGATGGCCAACGTCCCAACGCCACCCTTCTCCCATGGAGGCAGAGCTGGAGCTCCCTCTGCCACACGGCTTCTCCCCATCCCTGCCTTTACAGCATCCCCCCTCGAGTCCCTGGCCACTTGCCACCCCTGGCACGCACGGGGACACCCAGGCCACATTTTGTTTACCCTCCTCACCCAGGAGAAAGCCCCGGGGCTGAGCGGGAGGACGTGTCTCCACCACCCACCTTGAAAGGGACCCCCACGTGGCCAACTGGCCGCGGCACAGCAGGGTGGGCAACCCCGCATCTGCCCGCTCCGAACAGACTCGCAGGCTGTGCTCCCCCACAATGCGGGCTTTGTTCCCGGCCCTGGCACGTCCGAGGGTGTCAATGACACTGAAAAGCTTTGACTGGCCCTTTCTGTTTGTTTTCTTGGCACACGCAAGTATCATTTAAATAGCCCAACCTCGGCTCTGCCCTGCACCTCGCGTGTGACTGACATTATTATTCAACAGCAGTTTTTGCCCAGAAAATGGGCTGAGCAGACGACGGCGGCTCCCGGCCCCTCCAGCTCCCGCGATGCCCACGGACCTCTGCCTCCTTCCCCAGGAGAGCATCACACATCCCAGGCTGGGCGAGCGGGAGGGCTGCGGGGCTGGGCCCTCGGCCACCCACGTCCCATGGGATGGTGCCTTTCCAAGGGGACAGTGCACTTCGGGGTAGTCTCGGGGAGCGGGGGGGTTCCGTACGGCCACCCCAGACCCTGCTCGGCTCTTCTCCATGAAGGACGCTGCGTGCTGCAATGCAGGCAGGCGAGCAGCCCTCCATTACCCGTTTCGTGAACCATTTCAGGGTTTCTCGGGTTTGTTTAAATACTGCAGAAACCAAGGAGGGAAGTCACAGGCATGACCAGTTTGTGTAATTTTATGGAGCCTTCGAAAATCCAAAGCATCTGAATGCCCTAAGTAGCTTTAAAGGTCACAGAGTCGTATCATTATTGTTTTCACAGCCTGACCGTGGTCCTGCTACTGGCTTGCTCCAGGAAGGCTGCCGTAGTCTCCGTGGCTTTGCAGTAACCATTGCTCTCTAACTACATTACGCTGCCCTTGCCAGTCAATTTTCTGCTACTCCATCACTTTCCCATTTGTATATCATTACATATGGCTGTCAAAAATATAATTTAGGAACCTGACCACCAGCGTGAGAAATGAACCCTCCTAAGTATATCCCAAACTCTCTAATTCTGACAGAAAATGAGCTTTAAGCCCTTTCCCCCAAAGAAGAAAACCACTGTCCCATGGCGGCCGCAGCACGCCAGCCCCGTTATCGCACACAGGCACGGCGCGGGGGGGCGAGGACCAAAAATAACATCTCCAGAGACAACAGGGCAAAGCTTAAGGGCCATATCAGAAGGGAGGAAAACAAAGAGCTGTCGAAACACGCCGTTTGCTCACCCCATCGCTTTCGGTTCCACCAGGAGCCAGGCACATGCCACCACGGCAGGTACCCCGCAGCCCCTGCACACCCTCACTTGGGAGTCCTGCAACAAGTTACAAGAAAATTTGTCATTATTATCACGCATGTACTGTTGTACAGTGCTCATCTTTTCCTCCTGCAACAGAAGGTGTCGCCAAGGACCTTGAAGTCCATCACAAACACTAAGAGACAGACACAGTCGGCATCGCTGCAGCTTCCATTCTTTGGAGGCTTTTCTGCTGTCACCGAGTCTCTCCCCTTCCCCGGGCTCCAAAGACTCCCTGGTTTTTGGGGAAAACCACCGACACGGGACAGAGAGGGGCTGGTGCTTCCCACCCGTGTCCAGCAAACAGCCACATCCAGCCCCTGGGTCGCTCGGCGTGTCCCCAAATGAGCCATGAGCCACATCACCTGGCAGGGAGGATGCTCCTTTGGTTATCACAGGCAGCTCTTGGCTTCTCACCCTTGGAGGTCGTGAGACAAATCTGCGGCTGCTGTAATACTTTAATTCCTTTCAGTACATTTATGCCGAGACTAAACTTGCCCCTGCGTATTTTACTTTCAAGCCCAGCAATCAGCAGTGGAAATAATTTGCTGTCGGCTGCTCTGACGTTGCCATCGGTTGTGCATATCAAAATGACAAAGACATCAGGCTCTCAAAGTCCGATTGAAGAATAATTGGAAATCCAAAGTGGCACTAAATGTTATTTTCTAAATAAAATGCATTCAATTACAGAACATGAGGCTGTAAAGTATTAAAAAAGATTAGTTAGAGTAGAAAAAAAAAAGAAAAAGTATTCAAGCCTTCAGAGATTTCATTATTTGCAGAGCATACCCTCTACTCTTTGGGATGGGCAGGAGATAAAGCGAATGGAAAACAATGCCCATATTTCCAGCAGCCCATGCTGTCCCAGGAGGGCCCGGATGCTTCTGCGCCACTGGATTTTCATCCCAACTGTTGCCTAAAGTCCCTGCTGAGGGCTATGGGTTTTCCCACATCCATTACAGGAGGTGGCAGCTGATTTTCCTTCCACCAGCACCTTTTGTTACCCAAGCCAATTTCCCAGGTTGTTTTCAAACACAGAAAGTTTGTTTCATTAAAGCAAGCACATGTTTACCAAATGCTGGTGGCCTGAAATACTCCATCCTGGTGGCCTGAAATACGCCCTCCTGGTGGCCCTGGGCACAGCAAGGGGCTCTCACAGCAATTCCCTCTGTGCTGCCCAAGCGCCCGAGGTGCCACGGTCTGCACAAGGATGTCCCCATCCCTGGGCACCGTACCCCAGCCCCGCAGGCTTGGCCGGAGCTTTGCTCTCAGCAGCAAAAGCCAACAGACACTTGGAGGAGACACAGCAAGCTCGGAGCAAGGTCTAGAGCAGTTAGACACGGCGGGGAAAAAAGCTCCCCTGGGTCTGGATGCATTGGGCAAGGCAGGTGAGAAAAAAATAGATGAAACAAGAAAAAAGCAGAGAACAAGGTAATAAACGTCCCTGCCTCGGTGTCTGCAGCGAGAGGCTGGAATGGGAAGAGGAGGCAGGGTCTGGGGATGGGCTGGATGGAGCAGAAGAGGTCAGGGATGTGGGTGGCAGTGGTCCCGGGTGTCAGGGGCTCCCAATCCCCCCCAAAACCTGCCAGGGAGGAACACGTCAGGCACACAAATGACCCCCGAGGAGGAACAGGTCGGGCAGACACCCCAGGGCCGGCAGCCAGCGCCTGCGTTCCCGGGTGAATGCCACGTCGGTGCATTAATAAGAGCAATAACACAGCAGATGCGCTCAGAACTTCAGCAAACACCACAACGGCCATCAAGAGAGGGAGGACAAAGGCAATCGTATTTCACGCAATAGGGGCTGGGGAAGCCACGCTTAGAGCAACAGAGGCGCAGCCAAACAAACGTGACCCCACGTGGGATCCACGGCTCGGGCAGGCACGTTCCCAGCCGACACAAACAGGGAAAGATGAGACGCATTTCTCTCAGATACTTCATTTCAACAGCTTTACTTAACAGCTCCGGCCCCTCGAATTAATACATATTGCCGAGCAAGCTGTAGAGCGGGCTCGCAGCGGGGGAGATACAATTATTTACGTGTCTGATGGCCGTTTCCATAGAAGGATTAAAGACCAGGTGAGATTTCTCCACGCACTGGTTTTTAGGTTGGGGTTTTTTTATTATTATTATTTTTTCTTATGAAGAGAAGAAAATTGTCACTTGAAATCATTCGGGTGCAGATGCAACAAATTGCTGACCCGCGGCTGATCTCAAACGACAACCTCGATATCTTGACTCCACCAATAAATACAGGCTCGCACTGGGGGAGAGGGGGGAACAGCCTACACACAACTGAAGATGGATTTATTCCAGCCTTTGCTATAAGGCTGAAGGCTGGGAAGCCAAATCCCTCTCTCCCAGGGTTTCATTAGCTGGGAATGGCTTTCTAACGAGATTTACACAATCTAGCCTGGAGCCTACACATTTTGCTCTGCACCCAGAGACAATAACAACAGGGAGCTAAGGAGATGCCTTCCTTTTCTCTGGTCACCCATAATTCAAGACTGTTACACTGCTGCCATCAACGTGATTACACAGAGCACAAAAATAAAATAAAAACCTGCCCTCCTATAGCATTAAGTCTCCAATTTCAACTGACCCAAGCCAGGAAAATTTATAGTTATGGGGACCACATTCAGTCCATTAGGAAAGGATAGGAAATTGCCAGCTGGGACCTAAATGACATTCTCACCTCTCCTTCCCCTGGCCAGAAGCCCACCTCGGGGAGGGGGGCAGCACCGCTCCCGTATGGAATTTGGATGGAATGTGGGCACCACAATTTGGATGGGGGGGGTATTTCGGGGGGATCGCTCTGCATGTGGGGTGGTGGCAGGTAGAACTGTGTCCCCAAGCCCCACTGCACCCCTGTAAGGACAGGGAGAGCCCTAAGCTGACCGTCCCCTTATGCATCTCGATGGACCGAGGTCCTTTGTTGGAGAAGATGCAGTTTTTCTGGAATGGAGCATTCTCAGCCGCAGTAAACCCACAGCCCACACCCACCCAAAGCCTAAATCCAGCCCCCCCCGGTACCCACTGCTGCCTTACAGGGATGCTTCTCCCACAATTTCAGCACTTCCTCCAGCATCCCCCTCCGAGGAGATGACAGGGACTGAGCTGGGTCCCAGCCTCCAGCCTGGACCCCGCGCACTGCCAGCAAAGACCGAAAATGGAAAAATCCAGCCTGTCTTTGACTAACAACTGGAGCCTGCACCCCCCCCTCTGCAGACACAGGAATGCTGTTTCTGGCACGGTTTCTCCAATAACGCCGTTCTAGTGTGGTCAGCTCTTTTTGGATGGAAGGATTTTAAGCAAATTCTTTTTGTGGGCAGGACTGTCGGCTGGCTCACACAAAGGCCCAGCCGCACCGGGAGGAGTTATTTTTCTAACACCCATCCTCCCCTCTGATTCCTCCTCCCCAAACAAAAAAAAAAAAAAATAAAAAAATACTTATCATCATGTTCTTCTGGAGATATTAATAGCACCCAAGACAGTGACAGTTGCCTGCCAGTGAGTCACTTCTTAAAGGGATGGGAAGAAGCGTACAACAACTGTGGCTTGTTAGGAGACAATGAAAATATCATTCTTGAACCGTAGTGATAAATTACGGGAGATTATAGGGGAGATGCTCACATATAGCACGTGTCCAGCACAGCTGGGTCTACCAGGAGCTGACCTCGTTACACAGCCTTTGCCTGGACAACCAGCAAGAGAAGAAGCTGGCAGGCACCAAGCCTTCACCAAATTCTGCCTTAAAGTCTGTTGATTTTGGCCATTTGGGCTTTGATTTCCATCATGGTAGCGCTCTGGAGTCCACAGCACTGACCAGGATCGTTAAGTGTGTTACTAACACAGCAAAGGGCACGTCCCTGCCTCCAACAACCTTCTGGGTCATTGGGACCCCAGGCTGAAGCAGCATGGAGCCCACCACCACCTTCATCCATCCCAGCTGCCAACAGACCCTCCACGCGTGGGTCTTGTTTCTGGGGCACTGCACTACTCAAATCTTCTGATTTCTCTGCTGCTGGCCTGAGATCCCAAACGGGTCTTTTAATTCAATTATTTGAAAAGCATCTCTGATGCCTTGACAACCTCATTTGGTCTCCTCCAGGTCTTTCAGCGCCACGTGCGGGAGCGCAGCAGGCACCATCCCGCCCACGTGATGCGCTCGCAACGCACCCCGCTCCAGCTCTCTCAGCACTCAACTCAATTTCGATTTGAAAGGAAACATGAATACTAATTAAACAGCCATAAGGGCACAGAGCAGATAAATATGTGTTGCAAGAGAAACTGGAGAGACACACTCTGAAGTGGAGCCAGGGAGGGGAGGAGGCAATGTGTCATTGTTTGTGGTGGCACAACTTCAGAGTAGAGCTCATCACTTAAAATACTCCTATAACCAAGCAAACCTGGAGTTATGCGAGCATCTTGGACTTCCTTTACTGCCTTAAAACCTTCCTCCTCCTCCACTGCGACATCCATGGCTGCCCTGGCTTCAGCAATACACATTTGAAACAATATTTTTCTCCATCTGAAGGCCGGGTAAAGCCACATTTCCATGCCAGCTTCCAGCACGCTCCGAAACGCCCGTGCCAACTCCTCTGCAACTGAGCAGCCCTCTGGGCTGCAGTCGTCAGACTGGGAGGATAACGAGCATCTGAAGCTGAATCTTTTCCTGCCACCTCTTAGATTAAAAAAACACAACCACGGCCCAACACCAACAATTTCTGTCTAACAAAGAACAGTGAGCAGTCACGGCAGGAGGACTGGATTACAGAGAGTCCAGCCCTTTGCAAATGCAGCAGGAACCCACTGCTTGAGCCCCTGCTCAGGTGAGTTTTAAGCACAAAATACCCAGCTCCGCTTTGGTCACGCAGAAAAGGAGCAGCTGAAGTCGGTGACTCTGTTCTACACCCACTTGGGAAGGACAGAGCTGCGGAGATGCTCTATGTAACATAAGCCCTTCAAGACAGAAATGTCAAAATCCCACTTGAACTTCAGTTTTTGCCATCGAAGCCAGGGGTTGGCCCTGCCAGAGTTCAAGGAGGTTCGGAGGAAAAAGAGAAAGTTCCCAGTCTGGGAAGAAGAAAAACCCAGCCTCTATTAATATTCACAGGTGAAGCTTGGCAGCTACAGTGCACACGAAATCGCATTTGAAACTCGAGGGCTGCCACGACGGATCAACCTATTGCTCAGACAAGCCTGGGAACACGCCGCCGGCTACGGCCACCTCCAGCTGCTCTGCCGGGACGGGAACAGGGTCCCCAGGCTCCCCGGGACCTGGCTGCCTTGTACCGCGGTCTCCGCTGCCTCCACGGAGCATCCCTCTTCGTGACGGGCACTTGAGGATTTACTGATGAAGGTTAAATGTTTTCAAGGTGATTTTGGGCACTGAAATCACCCGTTTATGAAATTTTGCTGTTTTTTTTAAAGGCACATTTCTAAAAATCCATATGACCAACTGCAGCTGGGAAGGTGATGTTCAGATTGATGAAGACTTTGTAAACTATTTGTCCCTGCAAATTGTGATCGGTGCCTTCTCCTCCTAAATTCCCTTCCCTGTGACTACAGAGCACCAAACTGAACAGTGAGGGAATGAAGAGTGGTCCTTTGTTATGGGACTAAGGATTTGGGGAGGTTTCAGTTCAATCTCTTCCTCTGCCATAGATTTCCTGTGTGACTGAGGGTAGGTCACGTAGCAGCTCCATGCTTCAGTTCCTCCTCTAAATCGTGATATTGCTGCTCCATCTCACAGGGCTTTGGGGAGGATAAATCTGTTAGCAGATAGCAAAATGTTCACCGGCTGGTGGGGTTTGCTGCAAAGAAGCCGGAGAAAATTAGGCAGCTGTGATAACTCGACAGGCAGGGAAGAGCAGAGGAGAAAGAAACAGGGAAAACAAGAACTTTCTAAGCTTGACTACAATAAAAATTATTTCCTTTACACCCACTCAGAACCCTTAAGGACCCACTGTTGTTTCCCCAGCTCTGACAAACGCTGTGCTCCTATCGCTCTGGCCCCCAGCAAACTTGGCAGGGAACATGGGGGGCAGAGCCCTGGGCAGAGCTGGGGCTGGACGCGGCCCCCCGGCGCAGAGGGGAGGCCAGTGTTTAGTCTGCTGGGCACATTCCTGTGCTGCTAAAATAAATAGACTATTATTAATGGAGCTCCTTTTCCTCGCTAGCATCGGTCAGAAATGCCAGAGTTATCAAGTGGCTCTCGAGGACGGCGCAGGGATGGGCTGGAGGGACCCTGGGGGCTGGAGGGATACCCAGGGCTGGAGGGACCCCCGGGGCTGGAGCTGCACCATGTCTGGTGCTCAGCGTTTTCATTTGGGATGCTGAACTTCCCTGCTCTCCAGAACTGTCCCAGTCTTCCCAGGGAAACCCCTGTACCTTCCTCTGTACCCACGGTCTGGCCACGCTCTAGAAAAATCTCAGCATTTTCACTCCAGCAAAGTTTTAACCTTTTGCCAGGGAAGGAGGAGGAAAAGTGAGAACAAAACCCACAAACAGTTGTTTTTCTGCTTTCAACCAGCCCGAACTTTTATATTTAGTCCCAGCTTGAAACACCATTAAAGCCAGTTCCCCTGGGGCACTTCCATCGTTTGCAACCTATCTGGAATCTGCAGGAACTTTTTTTCTGAATGTTTCCAAACTTTTCAAATAGATTGGTGGGAAACTGGTTTTAAAGCTGAACACTTGTTTGTGTTAAAGCTGTGCCAGTGGGACGGGCCTAAGGGTCCTGCTGGCTGAGTGCATTCGGGGGTTTGGGCTGGGACTTGCACTGCATTTTTTAGCCCTGCTCATTTCAGAATTATTATAGGAATCTATGTTTGTAGCTGTATTTCCCTCAACTGATCTGAAATGAAACCAAAAAATACAGATACAGAAAGCCAAAACCTGGCAATCTGATTTTGTAGAACTTTTCAAAACCTTGAGAGGAAAAATAAAAAACAGCAAAGGATGCTCAAAGGTTAAGACTCAGAGTGGATCTGAACGCTCCTCAATCCTTCTGCACCGTTCTGAACCACAGAATTCTGGCTGATGCTAATACTGAGGTCCAAGGAAGGGCCAGGAGCCAAGCCTGGAGAGATGGCTGCGGGAGAGGGCTCTCAGCTGCTCCCCATCCCACCCCGATCACTGGAGAAGGTGCCCCACTGTCCTGAGCCCCCCAGGCTCCGATGTGCACACACAAACCTGTGTCCATGAGACAATTTGCTGCCCTTCCTGGCAGAGACCTCAGCTCTGAGCTCACGGGAGAAAAAATCAGCTGGGCAAGTGCCCGCACATCATCTGTGCTTACTTCCTGCAAACTTCATAATAATAATAAAGTGATACTCTACAGCGTATCCCTTTTTCCATTTCACCCTTCACTGGATCATTTTATGCATCTATTCCCATTGCTAATTCAAACTAATTAAAGTATAAAATAGAATAATTTGTGCAATTTCAGAGCTCCCCTCACCATATTGTGAGTTATGTTTCTTTTTTGTTAGCGCCCGGTGTGAACAATTCCCCTCCTCACCGGCTGAACAGCCGCCAAACTCATTTGCCGAGAAGACAAACGATTACGGCAGCGTAGGAAGGGGGGGGGGAAGAAAAAAAGTTAAAAAATTTCTAGTAGAGAGAAAGAGGACTCTGAGGTTTGCTTTTAAATTCTGTAGCCGAGAACTGAGTGGGAAATTTCAGATTTCCTCCTTCAAGTAATTTTCTCTCTTGGGAACAAAGTTCTCTCCCCCTCTCACTGCTTCTGTAAAGGACAGGAGACCTGTGTCTGTCTGTCCGTCCAAACATGCAAATCCTGTAGATCCGCAGTGTTCCCTGAGCTGCTCAGACTCAGCCAGGAGCATCATCCACAGAGATGCATCAGACACCTCAGCTTGCTCTTGAGATGGAAAAGGGATGGTGGCAACGCCTATAAATAATGCCTGTAAGGGATGGTTTCAACGCCTATAAATACTCAAAGGATGGATGTCAAGAGGATGGGGCTGGTCTTTTTTCTGTGGTGCCCAGGGACAGGACAAGAGGAAATGGGCACAAACTTGAACATAAGAAGTTCCACCTAAACATGAGGAGGAACTTCTTTCCTGTGAGCGTGGCAGAGCCCTGGAAGAGGCTGCCCAGAGAGGTGGTGGAGTCTCCTTCTCTGGAGACATTCAAACCCACCTGGACAAGTTCATGTGGGACCTGCTCTGGGTGGACCTGCTCTGGCAGGGGTTGGATGAGATGATCTCCAGAGGTCCCTTCCAACCCCATAGCATTCTGTGATTCTGTGGCAACAAATCTGGAGGGACATTAGACCTTCCCATAGCTATCGAGGATGTCAACTGTCCCCTCACAAAGACCCGATGCACTGCTGTGCTGAGTTGTGGGGGGTGTGTGCGTGTACGTGCACGTAAGGGAAATTCTGGAAATATTTCAGGACTGGGGTCGCTTGCCTGAAAATTAAACAATAGGTCTGTGGAAGAGGAGGAATTGGAAAGGGAAGCAAACGGCGAAGCAAACGCATGGGAACCCTGTGGCTGTGACTGGCAGGGACAAAAATAGACTAATACAAAGGAAAAACAAAGCAAAACAACCAAACCCTGAAAGCAAACCTAGCAGGCACTTGAAAGAAAACAACCGTATGAGCCATGTCTAAAATATAACTCCTTTAGAAAAAACAAACTCACTGACCCTGACCTTGAATTTTTACATTGGGGCATTTTTTACCGCTTCTTCCAGGCAAGTTTACTTTTCAAGTATTCGTTACCCCAAAGACTTCTGCACTGAACTCCGCAACCCTGGGTGCTGGGAGGTGCCTTTGTGCCCAGATCTCAGCGGGCTGTGGGGCTGGAGGAACCTGCTGGAACCACCTGGACACGGACACATGGGCCCTGGCGTGTCCCGAGCTCTGCACGGTGACAAATGGGCTGCCAGCAGGGCAGGAGAAGGAGCCAGCGGGCTGTCCCACCTGGCCAGGCTGGGCTTTGCCACGGTCAACCGATGTTAATTAACACATCCTTCTTGTCAAATAGATACTAATGATCTCAGACAAGTTTTTAGCTGAATTTCTTGATTATTACTAATTGACTACAGGGAGAAAAGTGGGGAAAAAACCCCTGCATCAGCTCATGGATTTTAGGAGGCTGCAGCATGAGCAGGGGGTGGGGGAAGAGGAGGGGACAGAGCTGGTGCCAACCTCCCCGTGGGGCACAGCCCTTCCTCCAGGGCAGTGGCAAGGACCGGGGATGCTCTCCCCATCCTCCGTCCCCCTCCTCTACTCCCTCTTTGCCCCAGTCTATGGCTATTTCCCACCTTTCTGGCCGCAGCTGGGGAAGAACACAAGTTCCAAGTGTGTTTATGCACCTCAAGATGCTGGAGCAGTTGGAGGTCACAGCCAGGCTGGTGACACTGGTGACACCGGGGGTCACAGCCAGTCCCTGCCTGGCAAGTCGTGCACAGGACCCATGGGTTCTGCTGCACCCACAACTCCCTCGCTGGGATGGCTGGGTGGAGAAATTCATGGGAGGCAGGATTTTGGACTCCTCTGGGATTTGGCTGAACCATTTTCCCTCTCCCAGCGGTTCAAACTTTGCTAAGATTATGTCCAGGTAACTGGCTGTTCAACTAGCAGATAATGTAGTTAAAAATTTAATCAGTTCATTTTTTCCCTCTTGATGACTCCAGACCCTTTTATCCACATCTCTTGCATTTTTTATCGTGTTTTCTCAGTTCTTTTCAGGACACCATCAGTATTTACAGCCTCGCTACTCCAGAACTGATGGACTTTCTTGTTTTTCTCAGCCCTCACTCCAATTCCTCTTTTAAATCATCCGGGCAGCCCCCGCCTGCTTCCCTCTCCATCAGCATCCAGAAAGTTCAGCCCAAAGCAAAGAGGTTTTCACAGGGCTAAAACATCTCGGGGTTACAGGACAGGGAGATGCGCAACAAATTATCCCAAAGAGGCTCCTGCAGATCTGCAGCTCCTGACACGGGGCCATTTGCAAAGCAAATATTTCACAGCGACAGAGCAACCTGAAAGACAGTTTCTTTACCTAAAGGCAGGATGATATATATGGAAGAGGGAGGGAAGCAACAGGACAGAGGGAGCTCTGGCAGCGCTGCCCTCTCCCTTCAAGGAGGGAGATGCTCGTAGCCAGCTTGATACTGGTCATACTGGTCAATGCCCCCAGTGCTGATGCACACACAGTGATGGCTGGAGCGCTGCTCCTCGCTGGGATAAAGCGGCTGCAGGCACATAAAACAGCCCCTTCCCACCTCCTCCATCCAAATCACCTTGAGGAGTCCTCCAGTGCCCCCCCGGCAGCCAGCGCTGCCCCCTCCCAGTGCCAGGGCCATCGCTTACAGAGGCTCTGTCGCCACCCCCATCGCCGTGCCCTTCGCGCCGCGCCGTGAGGGGAATCTTGAGGGGCTGGCATTAATCTCTGCTGCCTCCCACCAAGCGTTGGGCAGGAGCTCAGCTCTGCTCGTAGCACTCTGCATAAGGGTTCTCTGAACTACATCAGCCGGGTATGAAAATGTCACAGCGGCCACAAGAAATCCCTTTGGTGAGAGAGCGCGCGCTTAAAAACAACAAAAAGTCAGCCTGCACCCTCTAAAACCTCCTTGCCTTGCCTTAAGGCAAGATTACCCTGCAATGGGCATGGAGTGGCTCAGCATCACTCAGGGCTCAGCATCACTCAGGGCTCAGCATCACTCAGGGCTCAGCATCACACAGGGCTCAGCATCACACAGGGCTCAGCATCACACAGGGCTCAGCATCACACACCCACACAGACCGACCAGGGAGTTTGGTACCCACCCGAGGAAAAAAGGATTCCTCAAGAACATCTCAGGCTACAGAGGTCCGTGGCCCTCTGAGCTCCGCCGTGCTAATTGATGTTATCTGCATTTCACTGGGTGATTATGAGTTATTATTTCTACCAGGGGAACGGGGAGGTTCCCAGCCAGGGAGCAGGATGCCGCTCTGTTACACACCATATAAAACCAGAATGAAATCATCCCTCTGTGGCAGAATTAACCACCGAAGTAACTACGGATGAGCTGAGAGCAGCAGCGCTTCCGAGGCAGTGAAATGTGCAGGGATTTTGGAGGATGCCTACGGAAGATGAATTTTGTGACGTCCTGGCCAGGTATCTCATTAGGAAGGTGCTGCTTCTCCCATCAGGGAGCAGACCCGCGTGGCGTGACCCCAGCACTTCATCAAACTATTTGACGTGATTAGCACTAACAAGTGATAGATCATTAACTGAAGAAAAAAAAGAAAAAAAAAAAAAGTGTTGGAAAATAAAGGAGGGAAAATATGTCTTAGTACAGTGTGTCTGCAGGGGGGGAAGAGACACGGAGAGGAGAGGGGGTGTCTGCTCTGGGTCTGGCTCCTCTGCACCCTGTGCCCATCGCGCCTCCCGCAATCCTGCCATCGGGAAGGGAACAGAACCATCGGGGCACATTTCTTTCCACCAGCACAGGGGTATTCCTTCCAACAAGCCCCGCAAGTATCTCGATCAGGCTGCTGCTTTAAATTGGCTGTTTATAGCCCTTGATTAGGTGGTGAAATCTTTTGGAGACGGCGATGCCTGCCCTGGCGCCTGCCACGCGTTTGATGGAGCCCCCGCTCCCTCCCAGATTAAAAATAACAAAAAATTTGTTCTTCTCTCAAGAGCTGCAAAAATCTCTGGCCCCGATTCCGCGGATGCTTATAGCAGCTCGGTGCCGAAGCGTGCCCACCGCTTCCCACCGGGCGCCCGCCGAAGGTGTAGGTGGGAGCAAAGCCAGAGCCTGCGGAACCGGGGCTGCGACAGTTTGAACTCGCAGGGAGCAGACACAGCGGAGGGAAAAAAGGGGTCACGCAGCCGTGGAGCCATAAAATCGCTCTCATCCTACAGGGTTTATTTAATTGAAATGCACTGAGCCTTCATGCACTAAAAAAAAAAACCTACCGTCTCCCTGACGCACAGACAATTAATGCTTCAGGACTAAATTATGAAGCCGCTTTACTCAATACAACCAGCACTTCTCCTTCTGTCTTTCCCTCTGAAAGCAAGAAACCAGAGCAGCTTTTCTGCGCATCCTCCATGACAGACCCACCACTAAAATGGAAAGATTTTGAAATCTGGGGGCTCTGGGTGGCCAGGAGACATTTGTCACTCGTTTTGCCCTGCACTACCATTAACCCCTCGCCTGCTGGTCGGTGGCGGGGGGGGTCCCATCCCAGGTGCACCCCCACGTCCCACCACCCCAGCGAAGCAGCTGAGGAGCCCGTCACAGCGGCAACACTACTGATTCCACGGCAATATTTTATTTTTGTGGGTTTTTTTTTTTCCTGATAGAAACTGTTAATTGAATTTTCCCGTGGAAAACAAGCCTTCCCAAGGCTGGGCACAGGCTGGGAAGAGCCATGGTGCAAGTCCTCTCACCACAGTGGTGCCAGATGCCCAGCACTGACCCCCCCACGGCACCCCCCAGTGATTTTGGGGAGAAATGCTGCTATTCCCAGCCTGACACCCCACGTAGCCTTGCTAATGCACCACGTCCCCATCCCAGCAGCACCGTCCCAGCCTTGCCCAGCTTGTGGGCAGAAATGGTGTTTGCTTGGCAGAGCGATGCTGAGAAATTAATTTCTGCTTTAAATTGGCAGGGTCAGAAACCATTTCTCTTTTGCCATAAGAGCTATTTGAAACCAGGTGCAGTGGGAAGAGAGCCGGTGAAAGCTCCTAATAAGCACTCTTAAATCATGTGGTTAAAGAACTTGGAATAAGTGGTTGGAAGCAAAGTTTCTTTATCCTCCTCTCCCCCGGACTGGGCTGCGCAACTGTTGCTTCTGTGCTTTGTGGGAGTGAAATCAAATGTCAAATATTCTGCTTTGGAAGAAGTTGGCAGCGAAACATGAAAGGCTGAGGGAGAGCTCAAAGGGAGTGGGGATAAACTGGAGCGAGGCACAGAGAGGGCTGGGACGGGAGCCAGGGGAGCGGGGAAGGACTGAGCTGCAACCCCAGCTCCAGGTTTGAGGGTGAAGCAACCGCTTTCCCTAATGCATTTCAGCATAAAGCTGATCCTCGCTGCTGGGAGCACAGAGGGAAGACGGGCTTCAGACCACAACATTACATTTCCTCTTTGTTGGAAGCATCCACACATAGCTGTTTATTCAGCATAATTAGTCCAACACTGAGCATCACATCCCTGTACCTACACCACAGCCAGGAGAGCCCAAGACCCGCCAGCCATCGGTGCTGGGGAGCACACGTTTCTTAGCTGAATTCCACCAAAAAAAAAACCCTCAACATTTTTTGAAAGATGTGTTTTGACATAAGCATGTATCCTGTTTCTTTCTCAGCAGACATTCAAAATCCCAGGCTCTGGACAATCCTCCCCCAGTATGCTAACATGCAGCAGATCGACGCTGAGAACAGCTGCTCTCTTTTACTGTGGCAGAATCTCATTTTGTTCCAGATTTTAAGACTTCAGAAGACATTTTTACTGTATATTCTCAGTAATTCTGAGGGCGCTTCCCACCATTTACAGCCCCAGCCCTCTGAAGCTGGCGGACCTTTCTCCTTCTCTTGGGACCAACCCTTTTTCAATCATCAGGCTCCTTTATACAGCACTCGGGAAAAAATATATTCTCCCCTCCACTTTGCTGAACTATCACATCGCCAGGAAAAGGGCAGCGGGGTCACAGGAGCTGACAAAATCCATATGTAATGGCACGCCAGGAGTTCTGGACCCAAAGCACGCATCTCTACAAGGGCAAAAGGCAAATCCCGCCGGGAATCCAGCGAGGAAGGAGGGACCATGTCCCCCCCGCTCCCGGAGTCCCCCCCAAGGCGAGCGCTTCGCCGGAGCTGGAAATGGAATTAATGTTCCAGGAATATTTTATTATTTGCTAATTCTCTTCCCATCTTTTTGTTTCACAATTAAGCAAATTAGCACTTTGATGAATATTAAGATGCTCTCGCCTCATAAAAGATGCGTTGGAGGCATTCCCACTGGATTTTCCTCCTAAGGAAAACAGTTCCTCAACCATTTTGGGACACACACTGGATGGTTTCCTCCCTGGTGACAGCACAAGGACCACACAGCTCCCAGAGAAAATGACCACAACATTAACATTATTTCAATTAAATAATTCAGTTTCAAAGTTTGCACAGATCCTCATTATTCCCATCTAATCCAAGTCCAAGATGGGAGGGGATCCTAAATTTGTGGCTGCTCCTGGCAGTTTCTATCAGTGAGTTGCTATAACAAGCATCTCCTGCCTTCTCTAACCACAGGGATTCATTCAGTTCAGTCTTTCAGCAGGAAGAAAACTTTGTGCTCTTCTAAAATATTTATTCCCTGGCTGTAAATAACTTTACAACCAAGCTAACTGTTTGCCAATCTCTTTTTTTGTTTTGCTCCAGGTTGGCCAAGCAGCTTTGCTGGCTGTGGAGGAGCTCTTATCTCTCTGGGCAAGGCCAGCTCTTAGGATGCTGCTCACTCCCTCCATCGGGAGATTGTCAAGAACTCACACTGATACCTTTCTGTAGCATCTCCCTTGGAGCACAGGTGGGAGGGAGGACAGGTATTTTTTTACCAGCAGCCGTGGAAAGCTGTCAGCGACCAGGGGGTTAACTCAACACAGAACAATTTAATAGCATCCAGACATCTTCAGATGCAACCCCTCTCCTGTCTCCACCACCCACGAGGCACCAGCTCTATTAATCTGAATTACACAGTCGTGAGTAACAGCCAATAAAATGCTCAACAGAGTCAGTCAACCCAGAAGTCTGGCTTAATGGTGGGGACTTCGTGTGTTTTCTCGTCTCCGGGAAGAAGGGAAGGTCCCAGGTTATTTACGTTGTGCTAGCTCCCTGAAGCAACAGACTCCTGTGGACCCTCGGCCATAAATTCCCATCATAATCATTTCGGTTTTGCTTTCTACAGTCAAATTCCTCTCATTAGACCAGTTTATCCTGCTCAGGAGGAAGGGCCGGGGGGGCAGTAGCTGGTGGTGAGTCCCAGAAAGACCAGCAGGAGCTGGGAGCGATGCCCCGGTGCCGGGCTCTCCCTCGGGGACACTGAGTGATGGCTCATGTGGGTGCCGATCGAGACGATGCTCTCACTTGTCTCGTGGGTTTGCCAGGCTCCACAGAAGAGTTTGTGTGATGAAACCAGCAGCAAAGAAACCACCTCCTGGGAAGGAGAAGTTGTCCCTAGGCTGCAGGCTTCAGCTGCTCAGGACTGAGGTCTGTTAACTGCTCTGTTAACCGGTCCAAGCACTGTGCATGTACTCACATCACCCCGAAGCTACGAGCTCTACAAACACCAGTGAATTCTCCCTGTAATGCCATGGTATATATGAAAAAACCCTGACTACTTCCATTTTTAAAACGAGAAGTTATGGTAAAGATTACCATAAAGACTATTTGTTCCTGATCAGGCAGAGTCAAGGAGGGACATTCCCTGGGTTGGGGGTGAGGATCACCCATCAGACCAGCATCTCGCGCAGCACAGCACGCCGGGCAGGACAGGGACAGCGGGCAGGGATGGGAACAGTGAGCAGGACCGGCCTGGGGTGGCATCACCTCCAGGGCAGCACCAGAACTGGCACGGCAATGGATGGCACAGCGTAGACGAGGCACTAACGTTGCTCTCACAGCACCTACCCACCCCCCCACCGCCTCTCTGCACCAGCATCACTCACTCGCAACCAACTTAAAATATTCCGGTAAATACCAAAATAAATGCACCTTTCCAACGCCTGCAGACGAGGGTAAGAGGGAACAACTCTCTCCCCTCTGCACTGACAACAATCTCTGGTCAGAGGCAGATAAAACTGAGCTTCTGCTGGGGCTCCCTCTACCCGTACCCATCCCCACACACAACCTCAGCTCCGTGTGCTCCAACAACACGCTCCATATGGAAGGAAGCCACAGGCGGGGATGTACGGAAGCAGATGCCTTACCTGTCGCTCCGACATGACGTACAGATACTTCTGATCGATGGAGAAGGCCATGTCTCGAAGGACTGGGCTCCCGTCCTTGAAAACTGTCACCATTTCATACTGAATTCCACCATGGGGAGGACCATCTGCTCGGATCTGGAAGAAGCACAAACAGATTACAGGTGATTTCATAGCAGCCAAATTCCGATTTTATTTTGGGGGTGGGGAGCGAGGGGAGGATGACAAGGTAGGAAAAGGAATCTAAGTCAAAATCTCAGCTCGCAACCTGGAGACAGAGCAAAGAGCTGGCAAGAGACATGAACGCACAGGAGGTAAAGCAAAGGCTCCTTCTCTGCTGAGGTTGATGTGATTTCCCCAATCCATGAGAAATAACGAGAAAGTTTTGTGGTCACAAGGGGAGCAAACAGACTGTCTGCCAGTGTGCTACGACTGACCATCCAAGAGTAACACAGACTGTAAACTTTTTAGATTCTTTCCAAAATAAGCCTGAAAGAAGACCACAAGACTCCACAGGCAGCACAACAAAGCCAAGTTACAGCAGAGATGTTTTTTTTTTCTCCAGATGCATAACGAATAGGACTCTGAGAACCTCCATCACCTCTTGCCACCACAGAAGCCTCCTACGCCACCACCTCTGCCTAAAAGTTTGGAGATTCCATTTGCCGCTGCCAAAAATTTGCCATCCCATTACTTTCAAGTCTGCAGGATCCAGCAAGGCGAAGGCAGCCCAGCCCGTGCTGGGGAGCAAACACGCAGCCATATGGGCTGCTCGGTTTGATGAGCTCCCGGTAACCATCCACCCCACCAAAAGACAACTCCCCGGCTCCTGCAGGAAAACCTGCCCAAGCTGTGACAAACCCCATCCCTGCCAGGAGCCGTTGCTGTTGAGGACATGCCATCTCCTCCAAAAGTTAATAATTCATGGCCTTGGGGGCTGCCGCGAGGGGAAGGGAAGGAGGATAAACAAACAATTTACATTGTCTTTCCTACCAGGATTTGCATATTTGAATAGCCATTTGACTACAACACGGTGTCGACACGGCTGAGAACACTGGCAACCGACAGGCAGGGAGAGGGGAGCACTCGGGCAAGCCAAGGGCTCGGTGGAGCCGGCCCCGGGGCTCGCAGCGACAGCGATGCCGTAGCTGGGGGCCGGGAAGACGCTGGGCGCCGGGGGGTGTCGTGCAGCACGTGCCCCCCACCCTGCGAGGAGCGGGACGTGCCACGGACTGCCCATCCCTGGAAAAACCTCTTATCACAAAGATGCCATCTGCTGCAGCCTCACGCCGAGCTGTCTTGCCGCATCCCGTTTTGCTGCTCGATTACTCCCTGCCTGGCTGCGGTACGGAGCAAGAGGCATGAAGAACCGGCTTTGGACAAGCCTGAGCCTTCAGAAGAGGCAGGACGGAGCAGCAGAGAGGGACGTCAATTTTTTCTGGTTCATGTCCCCAGGAGGTAAGAGAGCAGGTTGTTAAGCATCTTAAGATTTATCTGAGAAATGTGCCACCCCAGCTGGAAATACAAGGATATCTTCACACTCATAGAGGAGAGATGCTCCCCTGCACCCTCCTCCAGATAAATCCTCTTCTTGGAAAGAGCCCCGATGCCTCCTGCCATGTAAAGACATGTTGGGTACAAAAGCACATTCATTTTGCGGATTTCTCTCTTTTCTCCTTACCTCCTGAGCTTTCAGTGGTAGAACAGAGGACCAGGCATGAATCTGAGCGGTCAGGTTTAACACCCAGCGCCAGACGCAGGAGCCTCTGGCAGGATTAACACAGGCAGCACAAGCTGCACCAAAAGCCCTGAACTTTCAGAAATGAAAATAAAAAAAAAAAAAAAAAAGGCTTGAGACCAGTATGAAACCAGTGCCTTACTGGGTGTTGCAAACCCAAGCGACTGGTGCTGACTCCAGAGCCACCACCTGGCACATCTCACTGCCACCTCCCACGCCAGCCTGCACCGCGGACACGGGGACAAGGCTGCAAAATCACCTGAGGAATAAATAGCAGGGACATTGTGCTGTCAGGGACACACAGCTGCCTCCATGCAAACACCTGATTAATGGCCAAACCGGAATGGAAACGCCGGACATGAAGGATCAGCAGCCTTTGTGAAAAACAACTGTTTTTCAGAGTTCCCTCGGGGCACCAGCAGCTCGTTAAATTGAGTTTCTTTCTAGTAATGAGGTCAGACAGGGCTAATAAAGAGAGATACCACTGGTCAAGCCTCATGCAAGCCAATTCCAACTGGGAATTGGGGCTCTGGGCTGGAGACAGTACCACGTGCGTGATGGCTCCTCCAGCAGGGACAAGCGCTTGGAGCTGTGCCTGGGCCGGGTGTCTTGGGACACAGCCAGAGCCCAGCACAGGGTGCTGGGTCTGCCTGCACCCTCCTGCCTCCCCCCAAGGCAGGAGGAGCAGCTTGGGGTCTCTAACCAAGCCTTTCAAGGTGAGATGGCTCTGTGTTACTCCGAGACCACAGGACAGGAGCAGAACCTGCTGCTCTCCTGCCCCACATGCTGTGGGGTGTGTTACACACACCTGGGTATCCCACGGCCCCAGCACAGTCCCTGGCCATGACGGGGAGGAGATGCACCCAGTGACAGCAGGATGCTCCACTACATCTCTTCCTAAGGGTTTGGTTTCCATGACAACAAATGATGATGTCAGACGAGAAGAATGATGATTCCTGTGAATGCAGAAGAAGAAAGGGATCATCTCCACAGCAGGAAGCTTCTTGTTGATGTTTGGAGAGAGAAATAATTCCTCTGCCTAACTTATGGGTGCCCTTCCAGTGCCAAACGGCTCCTGACCCGTCACTGGAACAGTGGGGTGGTACCAACCCTGCAAATCCGGCTTCATCCCTGAGCCCAGGCTCCAGGCACAGCGATGCCCGAGAGGGAAGAGGTGGGACACAGGGCTGGGCTGCTGATGGATGTGCTTCTTTACATCCCCCCTAACTCTACCTGGTTTTCTTCTCTCCTGACGCGATGATGGGACATGGGAAGGGCTTAGGAGAAAGACACGGAGGGAAGTGTCTTTCTCCTAAGATCGGAGATCTTAGGAGAGATCGGAATGGGTGGGAGCAGAGTAAAAAACAGGGAGCAGGTGGGTTCGGGGAGAAGCAACGTCAGTACGATGGAAACCAGAGATGTCCAGCACCAGGGATGTGTTCAGTCACCTGAGACACAGCAGAGACCAGGAGGACAGATCGCAGGCTCCCACACTTGGATGCAAATCGGGAGAGACACAGCGCTTTCCTCAATGACTTTTGATGGACATTTACAAATCAGGCTTGGAAAGTGCCTAACGACATAATCTGCAAATCCAGGGCCAGCCAAGCATCCGGCACGAGGAGGAAGAGCCCAGCTCTGTTCAGGGAGCTGCAGCCCTTCAAAGGCCCTGCGCAGATTTGTGTCCCTAATTCCCCCACAATACAGGCTGCAGGCATAAGCTCAGTGTTATCTTGAGAGATTAGCAAAATACCATATTGTGTCACATATACATTGCAGTGCAGCACCCGCGGCGATAAGTGCATGAGCCATTCAAGGACCTATTATGACGTGGAGCTCCAACATACCTATCACACTCGAGTTTCTGGTAGGTATTTTGCTTGGTCTATGCCAAGGCTAAGGTAAATCTGGATTCCCTTCCAGTTCCCCCCAGCAGGCTCCCATTAGAAGACATTGAATCTCTTTGTAGGAACTTTCCATGATTAAATTACCTGTCTGTTTTCATTACGAGTGTTTCAATGAGGCTGACTCATGATGAAATGCCTGGTGCCAGAAAAAACAGCTGAATAAGTCCATGCATGGACTGATTCCCCATCCCGGATCCTCGATGCAAGGCCACCCGTTAACTCCTTGAGAACTGCAGCTTCTCCCCACATACAGATGGAAGGTGGGTCCCAAAGCACCTCGCTGGTGGCTGCCCCACTGCATGAAATGGCCCAAGGAGAACATGGGACGGGCTCCTGAGCCAATGCTCTTGGTCAGGAGGCACAAGGCTCTGGCTGAATGTGCTTTGCTTTGTACGTAACGGTGACAAACTGAAAAGCCCAGTCAACCCCAGAGCCTTAAGACTGCTCCTTTCATGCCAGAGTTTCTAGCCCTTCGGGGTGAATGCTATCAAATAACGGCGCATTTGTGTCAAATGGCCGTTCCGAGTAGGACTGTCTCGGCTCTGGGGATGCGCACTGGAGCGTTACTGCATCCACTGCCTGAAATAGAAACCAAAGACAAACAAGGAGCAGCCTTCGCTGCCAAGGTGCATCTTCGCAGAACTGCCACTTTTTTGCCATTTATGTCTGCACGTCTCAGCTCTTGGGCATTTCCCATTAAAGCTTCTCATAAAGCTCTAGGACAGATTTCTTGCTTCAGTGCAGGAAATTTAGCAGAAAGACTGTGACTGGCAGCAGGATTCCGAGTCAGGCTGGAGCGCAGTAGAGTTTCAATAGCCTTTCCCTACCTCTTTCTGTCCATGGCTCTAGGGGGGTCTTTTCTACCTACGCTAAAGAAGTCGCCACAAGCAAGAGACTCAGCAATGCAAAAGCTCCCCAAGGACAAGGCAAGATAAATAAATATCAGTCCAGATTTTCTGTGTGCGCCCCTGCCAAATAGTCTTTGCAGAAAGGGTTTACTTTTGCTAATCCAATTTAATTAAACTGGGTTTTTCTACATTCACACCAGGCTAAAAAGGAGGTGAGACACACGTGGTGACCTGCCACTTGTGCTGTCCCCTTCAGGAACATCCCTTCTCACGGTACCATTTACAGGGTAAGTGCCATGCTGGTGTCTGCCTCCAACAGCCAGAAAGACAAAAGCACAGCAATGTTTAGAAGGGGAGAATCCAGAACAGAAATTGAAAATCTCTGTACTGCAAGTTTCCAAGAGTCCTTCAGACCCTGTATGAAATTTTTCTGGGAGTAAAGTACCCCTTGGACTCCCTCAGAGCATTGCTAACATCAGCTAACTCTGGTATCTGCTGGATAGCATCTCTTTCTGAACTGCTGGGTAGCATCCCTGCCTAAACCTCGGGACAGCATCCCTGCCCAAACCCCGGGACAGCATCCCTGCCCGCGTCTCCATCTGCGGGAGGAGAAGCCCAGCCCTGGCTTTCCCTGCATGCACCTTCTGCAGGCAGGAACACCAGGAGTGTGATTTAGCTCACTGCTCTCCGTGTGGGAAGTCTCTCCCTTGAAATTAAAGTGAAATAGTAATCCCATTAAGTATCGTTCCTTTAAATCATAGATATGTCCGTGAGGAAGTTAATGACAACTCTTACATGCACATTCAATTCAAATCAGCATATCCAATTAACTTCATTACCTGGAGGCTCCCTCATATCCCAGTCTCTTTCTCTCCTGTCACATTTTATTTATGCATTTTTCCCAAATTAGGACAGAATATGTCTGTCATGAGGTGGGCATCGCCTTTATTTTCACCCCAAAAATAGCATGGGGAAGCCTCGGTGGATGGGTTCCCCCCAGAAAGCCAGGACACTGTCAGACTCAGGGGCTGGAGCAAAACAGCTCCTCAAGACCAAATCATCTGGTCTCTGAGGGACAAGAAAATCCATCCTTTCCAGAATTATACTGTCTGACTAAACATTAAATACACTCGCTAATCCCCATTGGGGTTGCCCTTACAAAACTCTACAAGATCAGCCGGGGAGAAAAATCAGTTTGGTAAAGAGCTGGTCGCAGCGAGCCCTGCTCGAGCTCAGGCGCTGGAGCTGCTGCCAACCGAGGGGGTTTTCCCTCGAGCAGCGTTACTGGTCCCGTGATCGCTCCTTAAATTTCTGCAGACATAGCTCTTTCTTTTATAAAGTACCAGAGAGGGACGTAGAGCAGGGCGGCTGCGGCCATCAGCGTGATGGGAACGAGCTGGTGGGACCAGCACCAAGCAGGTGGTGGCATCACGTCAGCATCTCCTCTCACGCCGCCCCCGATGCTGCCTGCAGACCCGGGTTCAAGGGGCCATATGGAGCGGTGGGTACGTCGCTGGCGCTTTGGTGCAGGCACCGAGCTCCCCCCACTGCTCTCCCCTCCAGCGAGGGCCGCCCGGGTGACGCTGCTCCACAAAGTCCTGCTGATTGAATTCAGTTTTGAACTTCAAACAGACATGAAAGCCCCGTCCAGGCAAACCCAGCCTCGCGTCCCAACTTCTCCCTCCTGCTGCTGGGCACAATACAGACAAAGCATCAAGGCAGCACAAAGCCAAGACCGCCTTCTCTGCTCATGTTTTCTGAGTCCTAATCCTCTCTTTCGGAGACATTTTCCTCCTCCAGCCCCTCCCTCTACTTCAGAGAAGCTCCAGGTGCGAGGAGACAGACCTCCTCTGTCCCTGTCTCGCTTGCATCTTGGCTTTCCCAACGCATTAAACTGCTGGTACCCTCCGCTCAGATGCTCCCTTGATCCCAGGATCTGCAAACACCTCCTGCATGCCTGAGCTTCTACCCTCAAAAAGGGCTGGGGGGACACACAAGCTCCGTGCCGTGGGTCTGGGGAGCAGGAGGGACCGTGGGGTCGGCAGCAGCTCAGGCACAATGTTGGGGGAGGCAGGGTAGATTCGAGCTGGAGTTTATTCTGATCAGGCTTCATGACCCAAATTATTTATAGATCTGAGGTTTCGGTGAATTCAATACTCGTGTCAAAAATGTCTCTACTTACGTGTCTTTCACACCCACATGTGTTTCCCATCTCTTCTGCTTAGGAAATGTTAGCTAAGTGTTCAAAGTCACAACCTGGGAATCTGCAGCTCCCCAGAGGAAGAGCGAGTCAGAGGAACCGCTGGGCTAATTGGGGAAGAGCAGAGAAACGCCCCGGGGTCTGCAGGGAAGCGGGGGGGTGTCGCAGTCTGCAGCGCTGGCACCCACAAACACTGCTAAGCACGAAAATGCCAACCCAGCAAACAAACCAACCAACCCAAATTAACTCTCACTTCTCACATCTCCAGCGCTAAGGATGGAGGACTGTTCCCACGAGAAGGCTTTCTTCCCAGCCCTGTGGGACAAGAGGGCTGCAAGAATCAGCCCACACAACTGAAACAGAGAGACCTGAACGCTTTCAATCTTACCGTTTCAAAGAGTTTGAACCCATCTACAGGGAAGGCAAGGTAGGTTTTATAAAACAAAACCAAACAAAGGAAAAACCACCCTTCCTTCTGTGCTGAAGCTCAAGGCGCAGTCACCAGGGTACCATACCCACCATCTCAGCTGCTTCAGCAGCCCCACGTGTCCCCTGGCCAATGGCAACCAGTCATGATACCAACATTGAAGGTACTGCTTTGGGAGAGGCTGGGCACACAGATCTGCTGGAGGGAGAAGAGCTTCCATGAACGCAGCCCTTCCCAGTCACTGCTGGAAAGAGGAGCTTGGGAGAAGAATCCCCTGCTGCCTCTCTGCTGGCTTCTGGAGGTGGAAGAAGCCAATTGCTGGGCTGTGAGCTGCAGCTCAGACATCCTAACAGGTACGAGTACAAAATGGTAAGAGAAGATTGCCACTGAAGCTGTTTTCTCTCTCCACTAAGCCTTTATTTCCTTCTTCCTTCCTTCTGCTCCCTCCACCCTTCTGGAGAGCTGATCCTCCAAGATAAAACAGGGAGGATGGTACAGAGGCACCATGCAGAGACTAATCAGCAGCCCCCCTGTCTTTACTTTATTACTGCACGAGAGGCTCGTTTAGAACAAAGCTGCCAGTTCGGAAGATCATCCCTTTAAAAGACTTTTTATTTGAAAAGCTGTCAGCTCACACCTTGTCACAGCCCTACTTGCAGCAGCAGAACTTTAATAACGTGCCACCTCATGCAAATGAGCTGCTAATTAATTAAGTAGTATTCTTCTGGGGATGGATTCATTAGAGTCAAATTTGGGTTGGCTGGCTGGCTGGGTCATATTGCTTTGGACAGTGCTTTAAATCAGCAGCATTGCCTTTTCCTTGAGTCCCAGACGGATTCCCATCAGGAGGGAAGCTCTTTCCCTCTCGGGAGGGCTCCGCACGCCCCAGTGCATCGGTGCAAAGCTCAACCTCTTGCACGGCTCAGAGCAGACCTACAGCTTAGCTAAGAACAGCAGTGAGATGAAAAAAACCACCATCATTGAATGAAGTGCCCAAAAGATTGCCTTCTCTCCTCTTCAGGAAAGCCAGTAAAAGAGGGCCCAATTCAGAAGCGAGAGGTAGAGACCATTAATGCGGAGGGCTCTGGGGATCAGGCTGCCAGGCAGGGACCGCTGCGAAGGAGCACTGCCTTTTTTTTTTGGAGCACTCGTTGTAAAGAGCCAATTTCTGGGGGTTGAGGGCTATCAGCCTCGCACCTTCCACCAGCATCAAAGTACAACCCATTAAAGGCAGCAACACTCCAGAGTGTCCTGTGGATTTACTCCCCAGAAGGAGGACAGCTCGGGGCACGTCTGCAGCTCGCTACAAAACCTCTTCACTTCTAATCTGCCCCCTAATAAAGAACCACAACGTGCAATGACTTCCCTGTGCTTTTGTTCAGCAATAAGCACCCTTCTCCCTTTACATCCCCGTATTAGTTTTAAAGAGACGGCTCAGTGCTTCCCTGGGAAATGGGAATCATTAAGTCAGCAGCACTCGCAGGCTTTACATTTGGGCACTGAGCAAGGGAACCATCAAAGAGAGTGAGTGTTGGCCGCCAAGAGAAAGGAAGGAGGGAGGTGTTGCTGAGGCACAAGGCACCGCACGCAAACCTTCCTGCGACGTGCTCCTTCAGCCTCGGCCATTCTTCCCTTGACTCACCCCTGCTTCCCCCGCTCCCTGGGGCTTTAATCCAGCTCCAGCCCTTACAGCTGGGAGGTAAATGCAAGCAGAGGCGAGCGGAGAGGAGGGCAGCTCCAGGAACAGGCAGAGGGTTTTTTTCTTTGCTAAAGCATCCTTTTCTATACAGATCCAGCAGTCTTTTGCCAGGATGCAGAGTTGGCTTAGCTGGCTGCAACGGGAGCCCTGGCTGCGCAGAGAAGGATGAACTGATCCCGCTCTGCCCTTCATCCCTCTGGGCACTACAAATGCCTGGGTCATACCCCAGCTCTTCCTCCTCTTTGCCCTGAGCCCATCGCTGGGCTCAGCATTAGTGGGTAGCCAAAGGGACTGATGAACCAGGACAGAAGAGAGACCACCTCGTTTGCCACCTGCAGGACACAATTAGTGATGGTGGGAGCTGCAAAGCAGCATTTTGGGGACTGAGCAACAGCCATAGCGAAGGAAAGTGGGACAGGATGCTAAGCGTCTCTAAGTCTTCTGTGACCAACAGTAAACACGAGAGGAAGCACAGAGCTGGTATTATTTAGGGCGACGGAGGACCTGGGTATCTGCTCCAAATTGCTTGTCACATACCATTTGCAGCTCTTCACCAAAGTCCCCAAAATAGCGCTGTATCTGTGCTATCTATCCACACCTCACCTGGGCCCTTCCAGCTGAATAATCCTCCGCAGCTCCGTGTCAAGCTCTCTCCCCACCATCACCTCCTACAGCACAGCATTTCACAGCTGAAGGGGTCGGTCTTGCTCAGTTTGGTTTGTTGACCTTGAGTGGCCATGTAAAATGGAATAAAAAGGCACTTAGACAAGATTGTCTAACGTGGAGTTTGCTCTGAACGAGCAGCAGCGAGTTGTGATTCTCCCCAAGGAGGAAAAAAACTAAACGACTGTCAAAAATTGTCACATGAAAACCCTGTTTCTCCCAAGTCACAGCTTCCAGCTGATCAGGTGGGAACGAGAAAGTTCCTCAGGAAATATTATTCTCTTTCCTTTTCAAAAACATCATGTAAGTAATATGTTCCAAATGACTTCGACTTCCTGCCCGACACCTCCCGGGAACGCTGCAGCACAAGCCGAACTACCAGCCACTAAAGGCCAAAACCCAGAAGGAAATAAAAGAATCTAAATTTTGTTATCTTTTGGTTTTACAGCCTTGCGGAGAAATCCTGCCTGGTAGTTTTGCAATGCTTGAGGTCAGACAGGAGCGATCAGGTGAACGGGGAGGCCGTGCATATTTTGGGTTTCACTTGTGCATGCAGAACCAGCCATGTGTTACTGATCAGATCTAACCTTGCTCGGGCAGAGGATGTGAGAAAATTACAGAGCGCTCAGCTTCGCTTAAATCCCAGGAAATGAGGCTCTCCCACACCGCCTGCTGCTCCATCCCCATCCCCATCAGCCACAGGCAACCTCCCACACCCGGGGTTACCCCGCCGCTGATGCCCAGCAGCAGGCAGAGGTGCAGATCGCAAATGGGTATTTTCTAGCAAAGAAATGGGCTGCCTTCTAGTCAAGAAAAGGAGTGAGAAGCTCTCGCCAGCCAGAGGCTGGCCACGTTGCCTGCGTACGGGCTGAATTCTACTAAAGCAACAGCCTGGCAGGCAAGGTCGCTTAAGGACGGGCAGAGCCGCAGCCAAACTGGCACTGCCCCACGGCTCCCGGAGCTCCCAGCTCTCTCCCCTTCCCTCTGCACCTCGGCTCATCCGCGTTTCACTGCCGACCAGGGGATAGAGAATCGGGTCCTGGCCATCAGCGGGCACAGGGGAGCTGGACCAAGCATGGTTTCACCAGGCAAGGCAAGACGCAGAACCAAGATGCACAACGAACTGCGGGGCTGGCACTTTGCTCAAGGATATTTCCTTATACAGGGCCCTGCACAGGAAGTATTAAAGCCTCCTGAGAGGATTCAGACAACTATAAATCCACAGGAGCCAAATCTCTCCTTGTGCTTTCCTATCTGCTCATCCCTGCTCAGATCTCCCACTCTCCAGCCGACAGAGGCAGGAGGTAGCTCACGTTCCTGGCACGTGGGGCACACGTCGAAGATCGGTTTTGCCCCTCTGAGCTGCTTCCCAAATGCTATTCTGGGACAGATCATGGACTTAAAAAAAATAATAATAAAATCTCTTCCATCTCGGTACTAACTCACTAAGCCTTCGGCATATGCCCTTTCCAGCATCTCAGAATTAATCAGCAGGTAAGCAGATGAACTGGCTCTAAATAATCTGTACATGCCACGCGTGTAACACTGCTGGACACTGACTTGAGCTCAGCAGAGCAATTGCTGGGCTCAACGCACACGTCTGCACCCCTCCGAGAGTCAGAGCAGCTCCTGGGTACCCACCGCAGGGCTGGGACAGCATGAAACACCCTGAGAGGAGGCGGCTGATGGATGGATCAACTCTCCTGTCCCCAAATGTCCAAATTCAGAGTTAAAGTTCAAATTCAGCTGAGGAAGGAAGGGAAAGCTGAAGGAGATTGGCGCTCTGGCTGCAACCTCTGCAGTGGTCAGGATGGGGACTGTGCTCCACACCTGGAACCCTCTGCAGCTCCAGAGACACCGGGAGCGGGGAGGGTCACAGCCCTGTAGAGCCTGTGGGACATTTAAGCTGATGTCACAGCTCTTCCTTGGAGGCCATGGATGCCATTGGCACCTGAACACAAGAGCAGCCACAGCAACACAAGACAGGGTGAGCCAAGAAAAGCCCACCAGCACCATTAGACGTCTCCAAACTGGGAGGAGGGATGGAAAGCTGAACCTCAAGAGTGGCAGGAGCAACACATGGTTCCACAGAGCAACTTGGAATGCCTTGGCAGGACCCAACCAACCCGTGCCTGGTTTCACAATGAAAGGTTTTGCTTGTACTTTGCTCTGCACGACGAGGTGGAGCAGATCTGCCCTGGAGCTGTGAGCCACCACGCTGGAAGGATGGAGGCAGCTCTTCCCCCTCTGGCTGCACACACACCAGCCAGCACGGCTAATCCCTCAGCGTGCCCGTGGCCCAAAATCAACATCATCATGAGATAGGTTCAGGCTGGGGTCCATGGATGGGGGAGACAAAGCTAGACCACATTACTGCTTTCGCTTCCATAATTGACCTGTAGATAAACACATGGCTTCCCCCTTAATCCCCTGCAGCCTCATGAACATCAGCCGCGCTAAATTTTTCATGTAATTAAGAGAAAAACCCTAATCCAGTGTAATTAGCTCCCTGATTGCCAACGTCAGGCAGAAAAGCACTGTTTGAACAGCAATTCAGGTCTAGCTGGTTAGGCAAATACTGTGTGTGTGGTTCAGTAATTTAACACTGAACCAACTCCCCCTCTGCTGCCCGTACAGGCTCACTTCCCTGAACAGCACAAAGTGCTTTCATGACTGCAATAGTCCTGAGACCCCCAAAACCGCTGTTCCACCGAGCTCCAGTTACATCCCGCAAGGGCTGGTCCCGAAACAAGTCAACCAGTTTCCCAAGAGCCACACTGATTTTGGAATCTTCCCCCCACCCCGTCCACATCCATAAGTGATTGGACCGAGTTATTAAGACTACGCCATCCCAAACTGCCTAAACCCAGGATACAATAATCCCAATTAAGACCCCGATGGAGGGACAGTCCCCTCGTGAACGATGCTGAGCATCGCAACCACAACCCACTGGGGCTGGAGGCGACAGCAACGCTTACAAGGAGTTTGATGGTGTAGGTCAAAATTCATCCCACCTACTGAGCCTTTGCGGTTTACAGTGGTATTTTTCTGCTCCATTCATATACATGAAGGCAAAATTTTAAGACTAAAATGTTAGAAATTTGGGAAGTGGAAGCAGATGGGAGAGGAATAGAGAACGTGGATGGATGTGCCAACGAGGAGGCAGGGAAACCAAGAAAGCACAGCTAGAAAATACCTTTGTTTAACCATTTAATCCATCCCCAGCAAAACGGACAGGATCTCAACTACTTAAACCACTGTCAAATATTTCTGTTGTCTTTTAAAAAGCTGCCTGTGACAGAAATTACAAACTACTCCTGTTCTCAACTAGTTCTATCTTTCATCTTAAACTTAATATCACACAGTCTCCTGAAATACAGCATTTACAAATGGTATTGCTCTAGGAAGTATTTGCTGAGGTCGCTCTAAGGAGGATTTTAATCCTTATCCTGCGTTACGTTAACAGAGGTTTTGTGGTTTTGGTTGGCAGTTTTTAGAAAAAAAAAAAAAAAAGGCGTTAGTCTCCGTTTTGCTACTTTTGGTTAACGTTGCTGTAGAGGCCACATTTCTGTGCCTGGGAGACTGCGGAACAACCAGCCCCTCTCCATAAGGAGAAGCTGAAAACCATTTCACAGCCTCAGCTCCGCAGACGGAATTCTTACAGAACACTTGTTTATACGCTGTGGCAGGCGAGAGCCAACCATATATGTTTTTGCAGCTATAACTCTTAACTCTGACAGAGCCCACAGGCTGATGAAAGGCAGGGGGCTGGGGGGGGCTTTGCCCATGTTTGGGCTCCGGGCTCTGGTCTCCCCAGCGCTGCCCCCCTCATCATGCCCGTGCTCTGTAAACAGACCAGCAGCGAGCAGAGCAAGCTGCTCCTTTGTGTCAAAGCCAGGGAGATTTCTTTACACAAAAACGAGAGAAAATTTATCAACTCAAAGCTCCCTTTAAAGAGAAGCCCCTAAGGAGAGCAAGCCCAGATGCTTGCTGGCATTGTATTGGTAAGCCAATTCCTCTTCCTCCCCCCCTTCAAACACCCATTATTTCCCGTGGAATGCACTGTGGATGAACTATCGACTGCGAGCAGAGCCTCCTGGTTGGATGGCAACGCATCAATAGGGATGCAAGTGAGCAGCCATGATATGGCACAGTTTGGTGCTTTGCCATCGCTCCCTTTGCACGGGGACAGCGCTTCAAGCCAAGCAAACCACCTTCTGCTCAGACGCCTCCCAGAGGAGCCCCAGCCAGAGAGCCCCTGTCTCGCAGGCGCCTGCTGACCATTTTTCAAAGGCAATGCTAGAGACTGCACCTCTCCCTCCCCTTGGCTCTGGCTCAGGAGCTGGGAACCTGCAGGCACGTCCCGAGTGGCGTTTCCAACCACCCAAAGCGGTGACGTGCTCACCCCTTCCCTTTCTGACCACGCTTTCTGCACCATGTCAAACCCGGGGATGGGGACGCCTTTGCTAACGCCTTCCAGATGGATATCACGCCTGCACACCGTGGTCACAGCGATCCGGGTGTATTTCATTTCTCCGTCTCATAGCCATTACTCCAGCTTTTAGGCAGCTTTGGGGAAAATCTTCCTGCCAAACCCCCAGTATCGAATGCCAGTGACACGAGTCTGTGTGTTGACTGCTCTGTGGTCTCTCCGCCTTAGACCCAACACATTCTCCTCTCCATCGGCCATGCCTTCCCCACAGCAAGGCACCTAAAGGTCTCTGGAGAGCCGCTCGCTGACGAGAAGAGCTGTAAACAGCTCCTTGGGGGCTGCCTGCTTTTTTGGCTGGTTTTCTCCATTGCTCATCCAGCAACGTACCACTGGGAACACAGTCCCAGGTCAGCCTGGGACCGAGGCACCGACTGGGTCTATGCAACAGCCACCCCAGCACCTTCTGCTACCGGCTCATGGGCGATAAAGCCACATCAAAGCCACGTCCTAGCGAGCTGGATATTTTCTCAGGCACCTTTTAGCCAGAGGGTGATGGAAGCGTCTTCAGAGGGACCCAGAAATCTCAAAAGTCTTTGCATCCGTGTTAGCGAGGGCTGGCAGGAGATTTGCAGCTTGGTGGTAAGAAGTGTCAGGGGTGGTGACGGGGGCAGAACGAGGTGTTGGAAGGAAAAGGAGCTGCTCAGCTTCTCCCTGGCTTTTAAGTGACCTGAAGGACAACACAGGGTCACGAGGCTACCAGCTTCCACCTTCCCACCCCCAGAAGCTGAAGTTTCTAACAAGGTAAGTTATTTGAATTGCTCTCGCTAAAAACAGACCAGGCATCAAATGTTCCTAAAGCTTTTAGAGCAAGAGCTATAAACGGAGCCAAAAAACCCAAGAGACAGAACTGATATGGAAAACTACCTTCCAGGATGGTTTTTCCCCGAGACTGAGTGCTGGTACTGCAGCAGCCTCTTTGCATCTCCAGCCTGATGCCACTGTTTATTACCAGAGGAGCTGAGCTACTTCTTGCCTTTCTCTTCCTTAACAGAGTCCCCTCTCCATATCCATACATCTGCATAATGTAATCTGCTAATGATTTCAGGCCTCATAGTTTGTCAGTGTCATGATTTATTAGTTATGTCACGGTTTGCACTCAGCTGCAAAGAAATCCTTCAGTGACCTAAAACCATGACACTTGAATTTTGCCGGTGTCGGAGTCCTGTGGCCTGGCGACTCCGACACACCAGGTATTTCACTGTCTGTCCCCGCAGCCTGTGTGTCCAGGGGAGCAGAGCTGGAATCCTGGCCGGGAGCCGGGTCCTGTTCCCCGCATCTGGAGCCCTGCGATTTGTGACTTAACCAAGCGGCTGAGCCAACCTCCAAAGAGGCTGCTCCTGAGAGGTTCTGTGCCTTGAAAATTCATTCAAAAGCAGCTTCAAAAACCCCGGTTTCCATTATTAATATGGCTTCTTTCATCAGAGTCCACTTATCTTTTTGCTTTCTATTTCTGTCTCTACCCTTTTATTGTTTCCCCAAGCGCTTCTATGGGAAAGCTCCCGAAACCCAGACCAGGCGACCGCAGCTTCTACCCGCTCTCTCCTTACCAGCGTGAATTTATTTCCATCAAAGCTTCCTTCCTGAACCAAGCTTTTTTTTTTTTTTTTCCTTTTAATTCCATCTGTATTTAATCCCAGACAAACACAAACAACAATCTCAGCTCCCTAAGGCCATCACTTTCTAAATCAGTTACAGCCAACTCCAATTAGCAGGCGAGCAACATGAGCAGCTTCATACGCTCCTGTATCTTTGGGAACGAGCCAGCCCAGAAGGTCCTTTTCCCCAGACCGTCCCCTTTTTCCTTCTGAAGAACTTGCACCGTCATTAGTTGCAGGCTCTGCAAGATAAAATACACTCTCCTTTGCTTTTGCCATCACGGAGGAGCAGGGAAGGATGCTCCACGGCCTCGTGAACGCTGTTTTGTGGTTCTGTGCTCCCACACCTGGGGGTTACCCGCATGCTTTGACTTTTAAGAGGATCCCAAAGCCCCTACAAGTGCTAAAGGGATATTTTCTCGGTCACTTCAGCTCCCCTCTTAAACTGCACTTGAAACAGCTTCTTCGCAGAGGGAGCTTCTTTGATGGAGGAGCGGTGATGCCTCCCATCGTGGTGCCGCCTCCTGTCAGGCTGCGCGGGCACCAAACCTCTCCCTGCTGAGGCCACCAGACGTACCCCAGAAAAAACCCCACCAGCCCTCCATGGAGCTCACCACATTTCACAGGGGAGCAGCTCAGGGGGTTATTGGGCTTCCCCTCATTGTGAGGGGAATCACCCCATCTCCATGGTGGTGGGGAATCACCATCTCCAAATGACTTTTAACTTACTATGGCCGAGAAACGGTTGGTCTCACAGGCTGGTTGGATTTTGCCGGACTTAGCCAGGGTCAGGCAGTGTCAGGGCACTGGCTCCTCATTGAGCTCAGACTTGTTGGTGTCACTGCTCCAGCACGGCTCCGTCGGGCTGCTCCCCCCTCGCCGGGTTCTGGGGGCAGCCGTGGAGCTTGGACCCTGGTCCGAGGGGACACGGAGCGTGCCAGCCGGCAGGGCAGACTCGGCACTTCAGCTCGGGAGACAGCTCTCCCTCCATTAGCGAGCTATTTCGGGCCATGATTTCAAATGAAAATCTGTATTTTATTAATTATGCGTCTGCTTTGCTGCTGAACTCTTTAATGTGTTTCCCAGCTGTATCAATCTACAGCCGTGAAGGAAGCCATTAAACCTAAATGCCTCCAGCGTGTAATGTTTCTGTGGGGACGCATCCGTCACCGGGGTCACCCTGGAGGTGCGAGGCCCTGGCCAAAGCCACTGTCTCCATCTCACCAGGAATATCCCCCATCTCACCCAGCAAAGCGACACGGCGGGACTGGAGAGGAGGACATGTCCCTGAGAAACCCACCAGGACTGTAAATGATCATAGAATAGAATTGTGTAGATTGGAAGGGACCTTAAAGATCATCTAGTCCAACCATCAACCTAACTCTGACAACAAAATAAATAAGAAATAAGCAATAATAAAAAAAACCAAAACAAATACTAAACCATATTCTTGAGGACCATGTCAACCCGTCTTTTGAACACCTCCAGGGATGGTGCCTCAACCACTTCCCTGGGCATCCTATTCCAATGCTGGATAACCCTTTCCATGAAGAAATTTTTCCTGATATCCAATCTAAACCTCCCCTGGCACAACTTGAGGCAAAGCAAAGTCCATCTGGTGACGTTGCCGGGTTTTCTCCATCGTTCACACCAGCTGGCATGGAATGCAAGGAGCCAGCTCCGGCGCCGCTGGGCTCTGCTTCGCGTGCTGCCAGCCGCTGCCGGAGAGAGGAGACGAGGACAGGAGGGAGAATCATTTGCATTGCTCCAAACTCTTCCTCCAGCCTCGTTTGCTCACGTCTGGGCTAGCTCTGCTTGGACTCATCCCTCGTACTTCTCTGCTCATCTCCCGTTGCACGTACACACCTCTGCAGCAGCCGGGGAAAGGATTTCCCCAATTCGTGCCTTTTCCCACCGCCTGGGGATACCGGGAGGAGCAGCATCTGCAGGCAGGAGGATTTATTCACCTGTCCTAATCGGCACAACTGATCGGGTTTGACGGACACGCAGGGATGTGCGGGTGCATTAATGACCAGTTCTGCACAAAACCCGGCAAAGCAATGCCCCTCACAGAGGTTATTAGGAGAGGTTTATTTAAAGCAAATTTTATGGCCGCGGAGAACGTGTTAGATCAGCAACCTCAAGAAAAATCGCTTCAGGCTCCTTCCCTAACAAATACATTAAAAAATTTCAGAATGAAATAAAACAAAACACCTCCAAGAGAAAGCACAACGCAGATAGTTCTACAAAGCCAACTCCTTGGCGCTGAGATGACTTCATCCCTCGGGTGGACACTGAAGAGGTCACCAGCACTCGGAAGCAGAAAGGGCTGAAAAGCATCAGCTGAACCCAGCCCGGCCCCATCCCTGAGGATCCATGGCCGGCAAATCGGCCGTTCAGGCAACCTGCCTTCCCCCACCAAGCCAGCCCTGTAAGTGGCATTATTTTAGAGTGTCCTTGAGACAGAGCACCATTAATGGGCTCTACTGTTTGAAAACCGCTCTCACTTAGATACCCGCAAAGCTGAGCAAGAGAGGCACAAGGCTAAAAAATGTTCCCTCTCAAGCAAAACAGACTTGCACTTGGATTGCACAGAAATTAAGGCAACAAAAGGTCTCTGAAGCCAATCGCAATATAACTGAGAAACAGGCTCGTCACTTTGTACATCCATCTGGCAAGGACATACTTTCCATTTCAGCAAGTGCGAGAATGGGTGGACAGCAAAGGGAAATGTGAAAACAGCAAAGAAACAAGAAGAATGAAAACCTGCGGGACAACACTGCTACCCTGTTATGAATACTGTACGGCTATTCATATGAAAATCCATACGGCTGCTACTGTTGCATGCACTCTTCTTACACAGCATGAAATTAAAATTCCTCTTCAGTATCATATTGCCAGCACCACAGAACAACTTTCGAGTGAGCTCGCAGACAATTTATCCTTTGGCTTCCTCAGCCTGGCTTGTGCTGGGATTGAAAGCCAGTGGGGTGAGGGAGACGAGTCTATTGCCCATGGTAAAAAATTCTGCTTCCAAAACAAATCCCAGAGAAATAGTGCTGGCCTCGAGTCTGACTGTTGGTGCTAATTTCACAGTGCAGTTTCACATGCATAATTCCCCCCAGGCCCCCCTGCCACTTCCCTTCTTATCTTCCCAGAACAAACTCAACATGCAGGCTAATTTCAAGGAGTGTTTCACCCAGAGTCCAGCCAAATGTCAGTGGATCTGCTGGAAATGCAAATTGAGACAATCATGCAAAAGAAGAGGGTTTATGGATTGCACATAAGGGCAACAGAAGGCAAATAAAAGCTGACAGAAAGAGGTAGCGAGGAACAAATCTCCCATCTCAAGTTGTTGATCATTTCCACATGTGCTCAGCGAGCAAAGATAGATTTCCAAAAACATACAAGTCCCATTGATTTTCCCCGTTAAATTGTCCGGATGCCTCTAAAAACCACATATCTCAAAGCCCCTAAACCAGCATCTCGCGTTGACTCCCGGCGCTCGCATCCCCTTCGTGGGGCTGTGACAGCGGGAGGCACGAAGCAGCAGGGAACTGGTGCTGAACTGGGGAGACCAGGAGGGTTTTACTGGTTTCCCAGTTGCAAAGAGCCATTGAGTTCTCAAAAGCAACTGCAGCTTCCACAGAGAAGGGTTTTATTTTGGGCTTTTGAGAAAGTTGGGATACCTGTGACTCCCCGAGATTGTCCGGGAAAAGGTACCGGGGACGGGAACCTGATTAGCTCAAACCCAGCCACAAAACTGCTCAGATAGAAGCAAATTCATAAGAAGGTTCACTCATTATGTATGCAAAGAAACAGCGAGAGGAGAGAATCTATACTATGTGCTGTAACATGATATAGAATTAATCCCCCTAGGTTACAAAATTCCTCATAAATCGCAAATGGGACGATATCTACTGTATTATATTTTATCACACTGTCAAAACATCCCCTGCAGGGAGCCTTTCTGACGATGCTATCACGAGCAAAGCCTTATTTGGGGAGGAAGATTTGAACTAAACAGCAGCAAACTATCAATATGTTCCTTGTGAGACTGCTAGATAGAAAAACCCTCAGAGCAGTGTTAGCGGGGTCTAATTTAATGCAGCTCTTTCTTAAATAACACCGTCTTCTGGTTCTGCTCAGGCCCATACGGAGCGTACATGCTATTTAGTTTTATTAATAGCAACGCTAACACAAGCTGGCTGCTGTGCTTCAACATGCCCCCGAGTCCCCGAGGGACTGCAAAACACTTTGGGAAAGCATCCGAGGAGGGAAACTTTGCCACCTCCCAGCTGGTACGGGGCAAGGCGCAGGTTAACACGCTCCGACGTGCAGCCCCCCCCAGTCGGGGCCGTGGGGAGCCCGGCAGTGGCTCGTGGGGAGCGGGAAGCCGTGGGCTCCTCCATCCCCACCATCACCAGCCTTCCCCGGCCACGGCCACCGTCTCCGTGCGGCCGGCTGAGTGCTTCCGCCTCGCTGGGCTCCCCACTTCTGTAAGGCGCTCCGGCGTTTTTGGCAGGCACTGAACTGGAAGGAAAAGGGTCTGATTATCTCCTCCACCACCTCGGTGGTGACCCAGACCAGTGACCCCTTCCCTGTCACTCTCCATTTGCTCTGGATGTTTTACAGAGGGAAGGGGCAAAGCTTTCTCCATTGGTCCCGGCTGCCTCCACGGGCTCCGTCCCCCGCACGGGAGGCAGATGCTTTGTTTGTCGTGTGGTTTCGGGTCCGTGTCTCACTCGGGGGCTCGTGACCCCCGTGTCCGCGATAGAGGAGCGATACAGGAGGCAATGCCGAGGCGGCAGCTCCGGGGTCGGTGGAGCAGGACCTGCTGCCAGCCCAGACCCAGCCAGGCTGGGCAGTTTTCATCCAGAAAAAGGCTTCTTCTCTCCCACTGCCTGCCAGATAATAAAGCCTCCATTTCCCCCCAAAACCTTTTGCCATCCGTCCTCAAACATCTTTAAGAATAGTACGGAGCTTTTGAGCTACGGAACAAGAGTGGGAACCAGGCGGGTGAGATGGGAGACATCCCAGAGCTGGGAGAGGAGAGGAGAGG
>QJSC01028971.1:1594483-1606556 GCA_003697955.1 Calidris pygmaea
ACAGGACACTTGGGAGGATGCTCCCCCTGCACCACAATGAGCCTTAATTATTTACGTCTCCCTGGCTTTTTCAATTACCTCTTTGGCAAGGAGGCAACGGGCCCCGTTCTGGAGGGGCACTGATCACACGGGGGAGAAGCGGGGACAAGGGGGAGGGAGAAAGTGTCATTAGCCCAGAACACAGGGCACTTATTGGAAAAATAAAAGCAGCTGGATTGTTTGGAGGGGCGGACACTGGAGAGCCTTGTTGTGTCCCGTTCCTGGGCAGCATCAGGGGGACCCATAGCATGAGGGCAGCCATGGTTGGCACCCATCGTGCATGTCCCTCACAGGGCAATGCCTGTATTTAGGGTGAAGGCACTGGGAGCAGGTCAGAAGGACCTTCCCAGGACACCCTCTCAGACAGGCTGAGAGAGTTGGGGGGGTTCAGCCCGGAGAAGAGAAGGCTCCAGGGAGACCTTAGACTCCCCTTCCAGTCCCTAAAGGGGCTCCAGGAAAGCTGGGGAGGGACTCTGGATCAGGGAGGGGAGCCATAGGAGGAGGGGGAAGGTCTTGGCACTGAAAGAGGGGAGATTGAGATGAAATATGGGGAAGAACTTCTTTGCTATGAGGGTGGTGAGAGCCTGGCCCAGGTTGCCCAGAGAAGCTGTGGCTGCCCCATCCCTGGAGGGGTTCAAGGGCAGGTTGGAGGGGGCTTGGAGCAACCTGGGCTGGTGGGAGGTGTCCCTGCCCTGGGCAGGGGGTGGCACTGGGTGGGCTTTAAGGTCCCTTCCAACCCAAACTATTCTATGATTCCTGTCTCCAGCTTTGCCCACACGCAGCCAGCACCTCCACCCACTTTCAATAGTGCGCTGAAGCCAGACTCTTCGCTGCCATTGCTTCCCGGTAAAAACAACTGCACTGCGTTTATGTTACTTCAACACCAAAAAACAGCCTAAAAGGACTTGCTGCTGCGAGAGACATCACCCCTGCCTCCCAGCTTGGCCTGCAGCGTTGGGCTACAGCTCTCCGCAGCATCCAGAAGGCATCCAGATCCCCCAGAGCCCCTCGGTCCTGCCCGGTGCCAGCCGAGGTTTGCCAGCCCTTGGGCGCAGAGACGCGCTCACCTCTGGCTGAGCCCAGCGGGACCAGATTGTGTGAAAAAATGAAAAATAGCCATCTGGGTTCCCGCGGCGAAGGCAGCCAGGAAAGTTTCTGGAGAAGGCACCGTTCTGTGGGAATCTGCAGAAACGTCCCCGCAGCAGCAGCCGCCGGTGCCAGAGGAGTGCGGGGGGGGTGCGCAGGGCAGGGGGGGTGTGATAAAAAGGCTTTGCCCATGAAACCACTGGCTCCAGTCCAGCCCAGACTGGGAGATGCTGCTGCTCTGACAGCGGTTTGGCAGCCCGTGCCGGTGCAGGATGGGTTCACATTTCAGCCCTTCCTGATGTTCCAGCCACAAGCCAAGGACAGAGGACTCGTCAGGGATGGAAGGGGACCTCCAGGCCACGACAGCTTCCCCCGGCAGCGGCAGAGAAGTTGAGGGGCTACGACCTTCTCACCCAGCTCCAGCAACCCTCTTTGCATGCCCTCGGGCACATCACTGTCCTCCTTTTCCAGCTGTAAAATGGACACGAAGTTTATCCTCGTTTCCATCCTAGTAATGTGCTCTTTGGGGCTGTATAGAGGGACCAGCCAGCACGGCAGCGGTGGAGGGATTTGCTCAGTATTCCTGCAGTATAAATAAATAATGCACAGGTCCCTGCTGATATCTGAGCAAAAAGCTTGAGTAGAAGAAGGCAAAAGGAGGCGTGAAAGAGGAGCTTGTGCAGGTGCTCTTTCTGCTCCAGTAAAACTGTGGTTCCTTGTACCGAATGCATTTAAAAAGTAAGTAGTTCTGGTCAGGCCCTGATCTTCCTTCCAAGAAGTTGTAGAGCAGCTGGGAGGTGCCAGGAGAAACCTGCGCCTTTAAAGGCAATAAAAGCAAACTGAACAGGAAACATCAAGGAGCCGGAGAGCAGCGCAGCTCCCAGATTATTACCCAGATGCTGTTTCAGCAGGTCATGGGAGCTCTGCCTGCTTTCCCCAGCCTGAAGAGTCGCCGTGTTATCCTCTCTCTATCCTGTTGTTGATGCTGCTGGGAAACCATTTCGGGGGCTCAGGATACATACATGAGGCTGGAAGCAGAACCACCCACGCCATGTGGGGACACGGGCAGGAGACCTGGGGCCAGGGCTGTCCCAGGTGGTGGCACAAGGGACTGGGACCCACCCGGTGCTGACAGAGGGAGGATCCAATACCCCGTTAATAAATTCATCAAAGTATTTTTAAATTAACTCCGGCACACTTGGTATCGCCTGCGCTCCCCCTCCCCGGAGCAGCTGTAACAGACCTGGGGTTTGGTATATAATTAAATACCAACACATGTATCCTGTGCTCAGCACAGTGTCTGTATTTGCTTGTGTTAATTGGGATGTGAGGTAAAGCGTCTCACAGCAGAATCCTACGTGCTTCCAGACTTATTTTCCTTCAAGATTTAGACAGCCAAATCCCATCTGTCCATGCTCCACCTTCCTTTCACCAAAAAAAGATGCTGCCTGGCATTTCATTTCACCACCACCTCCTGCTCAATTTATCTCCCCTTTGATGGAGCACTATCATCTCCAACATCCTCGTATCACACCCCCCCTTCTCTTGGGCCCATCTTCTCTGCAGAAACCCACCCCCGTGTCTCTCCCTCGCCCGCTCTGAGCCATCTCCCCTCCCGCCGGCGGGGACCACCGGGAGCCGCACACACCTATAGACGTGCACGTACACGTGGACTTGGTGTGATAGGTGCAATTTTGAGCAATTTCCCTGCCAGTCTCTCAGCAATCTCCTGTAATCTCCCCCCCCAAAGGGGATGAGAGATCCCACGGTGCCTTTGCTTGGCCATAAAGAATGCAAATCACATCCCCCGATGGTTTTGAATAATGCAGACGAGACGCAGCCAGCAAACCCCGGGAAGGTGGGGTGTCTGCTCACTGCTCGTTAGCTCACGTTTGTGGTTGCTCCAGCTCCGAGAGAGATCAGAGATGCACAAAGAGCTTCAGCAGTGGCTGGGCAAGGGAAATAATTTGTTTAGCCCATCCAAACTGCCAGCTTCCTGCAGGTCCCATATTTAAAGCTGCCGGGGACCTGTCAAAAGGTGCCCTGTGGGATTTTGTATTCAAATGGCCTCACCAGAGCCATGGCTGACAGCTCCGTGTACGATCTGCACTAGCACAGGAAAACAACCCTCAGCAGGGCAGGTCTGGGGGTGTCCCCTCAGGGACTGGCCCCCGAGGCTTAGGGGGAGATGCAGGAAGGATGGGAACAGGGAGCGAGGGCTCCCCGGGCTGCATCTCGCCCAGAGGATGCTCCCCTGCTCCCACCGGCGCACACCAGGCCAACCTGCTGCTTCCACCTACATTTATCTGCATATGTCGGAGCCGGCAGCTTAATGTACAGTTCTTGGGGGTGGAGGTACAGGAAGGCACAGGAAGGGAAAACACGGGCTGCTTTTCTCCCGGCGCTCCCAAACACCAGCTCGAATTCAGCACAGCAAGTCCATGCATTAAAAATATCTCCCCCTCGTAACACAAACCGCAGCTATTTAACAGTCCAGTTGGCAATTTCACAAGAGCATTATAGCTCAAACACTTCTCAGCCCTCGATTTAAGGTGGAGTGGAAATTCAGGGCTATCCCAGGCACACCTGGATGCTCCAACCACTCCAGTCCTCGCCTCGGACCTGCCCCGTGGGACACGGAGCTGAACCGACCACTGAACTCCTCCTTTCAAACCTCATCTCTACCGAGCAGTGCTGTCTCTGGCACCGAGCAACACCACTGGGAAAAACAAGTAATGGACAAGGCAAATGCGGGGAGGGAAAGAAAATAAAGAGGGAGTGACCACCATATATTTTAGTTTTTTATTACAAACGGGATGCGAGTTGAGAGAAAGTTCCCAAGGGCACATAAAACTTCTCTAAAAACATTTGTCCTTTTGGAAATCACGCTCAGGCTGACAGAACACTTCAGATTAAACAGAGATTTGCTCATTCTGGGATTTTCCTGTAATCCAAACCACAATTCCCTGATAAGCTGTTACCACATTTGTGAATTGATGCGTCCCAGATGCTCCGGCTGCCAGAAGAACCTACAAACCAGTTCCTCCTGGGACCGGTGGCCAATTCCCAGCACTGTCAATCTCCCTTTCATGAACAAAACCAGTAGAAATGGTACAGCCAGGTAAGAACACAACAGCCCTGGGGTAACTGTCAGGTACCGGAGGAAGTATACAATATTTATCTGCCTGGGCCCATGGGGAACGCGTGTGTCGGCACCGCCGTGAGCGCACACCTCCCCACACGCAGGTGGAGGTGATGGGGAGAAGGCTGATGTGAGCAGAGGAGCTGCAAGCTTCAGGGCTCTGAGCTGTTTCCCCTAATTAAACCAGCAAGCCCTTCTTCCCCAAAGGTTACTTCTTATATTTGGAAAACTATTCCTTTAAAGTGCACGCGCTCAATCTCATCTGAACTCCTCCTTCACCACAGCAGCACTCGGATAAAAAAAAAAAAAAAACTCTCATCTTTTTGAAAACCCCTACCCAGGAGGAGCTTCCACCCGCTCCCGGAGCTCGGATGGAGGCGTGTCAGTGCGGGGCAGCCCCTGTCGGCACCGACCCTCGGCCCTGGCCCCGCGCCGCTGCCGGCCACAGCAGAGGGGACCCGAGTGGCACAGCCGAGACGTTGCTGTGGGCTCAGACCCATCACACACCACGGACACAGGCAGACGTGGAAAAACACAGCGGGAGGAGGGCACTGGCAGGGACGGGCAAATGGCACACGCGGAGCCTTCTGGGCAACGACATGCAGATCTACCCGTAGGAAACACAGTGAAGGGAGCCAAGGGGTAGACTAATATTTAATCAAAATACATCAAAATCAGCAGAAGGGCTTATTTTCCAGGGCTGATTGGAAATGGACCTTGTCATGTAGAAAGGAGCAGCCCTAAGCAGGTCCCTCTCCTCTCCCCGAGGCACAGTGCATGGTTTGGCTGCTCGTCTGAGCCCTGCTTGGACGTGGCAGCGTGTCACCATCCCATAATGTCCCACGCCAACAGGTAAATTGTCCTCAGCACCACAGGGCTGCCAGAGGCCGAGTCGAACCATCTCCTTAACAGCAAGCACATCCCCTTATCTTCTCTCCCTGCCCACAGCTCCCTGCAGTGAACACTCTTCAGCACCTCTTCTCTTTCCCATAAAGGAACAAAACGCAGCCTTTACTTTCTCCGTGAGCCTCAAGAAAGCACAAAACTAACTTTAAACAAATGCTGACATGTCTTGAAACAATTATTGCCCATCTAGGGGGAGAGAGAGGGCTGGCAAGAGATTATTTTTAGAGATTAGGTCTAGAGCGACTGGCAAACTGATATGCAACAGCGGTTGTTTTTAATCTGAAACAGGTTTGGGATAGAATTTAAAAAAAAAAAAAAAAAAAAAAGGAAAAAAGGCAAAAAAAACCACCCAGCCACCCACCGACAAGAGCTGCTCGGAGTCAGGAAAGCTGCAGCCAGCAATACTAATGCGTTTCTCAGATCCCAGCCGCCCTCTCCTCCAGAGACGCTCTCAAACACACTGCAGTTTCCAGCATCAGCGTGGGAATGTGCCCCCCCTCCCCAGGGCAGGGGACAGACCCCCTGTGCTGAGGTGGACCCGCTCGGGGGGCATCGTTCGGGAGCACCCCCAGCCCCCTGGTCATGGAATTGTGCTCGAATGGTGGAGCGAGACGGGGCAGCTCAGCCCCGTCCTGCAAGGGGTGGCCGGTAGCACCACGGGGAAGGGATGTGGGGTCTGGGAGGCCCAAAAAGCTCTAATTCTGCAATTCTGTCTAAAATCCACCACTGAGCCGCGATGTACCACAGCAGCCCTTGGCATAGAAACAACCCAAACCACCCATGCTGAGGCTGGGGTTGTACCTCACACCCTCACCCAGGCTGGTGACCATGGACAGCCCAGACCTTCTTGCCACCATCACACCAGTCAGGAGGAATTCATGGTCCAGCCCAGGCTCCTGCCCCATCCAGCTCCATCCTGACCCCCAGCCCTGGCTTTATGTTCAGCCTTTCCTGGTTTTAGACACACGCTGAACGGCCCTGACCGATGTCAGCGGTGATGGGATTCCAGCCCAGCAGCTCTGCCGGACCCTTCTCAAGGGGTCATGGTACCCAGCGCCAGGGGCTGTGGCACACGTTGGCAGCTCCATCACAGACCACAAGTCCCTTTGAATGGCACTGCAGTGCTACCAGAGGAGACCAGTCTTACACAAAGTCCCCGCTGCTGGAAAAGCAGAAATAGAAATATATATTGCCAGGCAGTGCAGCGGGGAGGAGGGCAATTTTTGAGCTGGTCCACTCCATCACACTCAGAACATTTTCAATTATTATTAAGATTTGCAAATACTTTTTTTCCTTCCCATCCAGGGATGTGCAGCAGGAGATGCCAGGGAGCCCAGTGTGGCTGCACCCCACAGCAGCCGGTCCACTGGGAGAACCACAACCCAACGACGTCCCGAGCTCCAACACCAGGCAGAGACAGAATTATGCCAATAAAAACACTAACAGATGAACAGGCATACACCAGCTGCGTGAGAAGCTTGGGGTGAAGGCGGAGGGAATTAAATTAATCCCTTCATTATCAACCTGACCCCTGGAAAAATCTGAAGGAATGGCTGTGAAGGTTCACAGCGGAGCACTAAAGCCAGAAGATCAGCTAACACAGCATCTGCCAGCCCAGACGGGCTCTGCTCTAATCTCCATCCCTCCAGCTGGGACCGTGGGCGCTCGAGGCTGCCGGGAGCCAGGCGCTGCCACCGGAGAGAGCCCGTGCCAATGTCCACGCCAGGCTGGTGGCCACTCCGTGCCCATATCCATGCCCACGCCAGGCTAGTGGCCGCCAGAGAGGAGACCCAGAAGAGACACGGGCTGCAGGGGAAAAGACCATGGAAAGGCAGAGGGAGCAACACAGCCCCACGGCAGCATTTCCACAGAGGGACTTTGGAAATTACTTTTGTTACCTCCAAGGTACAACGCAGCCCAAACCCCCCAGGCTGCAGGATGGTTGCCTTTCCCATGGTCCTTGCGTGGCTTTTGCTTGCCCATTTCCCACCCCTCTAGGTTTTTCTTTCACTGCTCCTGGCACCTGCTTTATTAACAAAGCCCTGGATTGGTATGTACCACCACATCATGCTTTACTATTAAGTAATTAAGTTACTGCTGTGAGCCTGTGTACTAAATATCAGGTGAGGTTTGGATAAGCAGAGACGGGGGGCAGATGTGGTCCATGGGGAAGGGGAAAGGAGGTGGGGATGAGCCACTTGGGAGTTTTAGGGAGGAAAGATCAGCCATCAGATACACCTCCAGCGGAAACCCAAAAACCTTCTTTTCATCTCTCTGGTCTCACAGCCACTGTTGCTGTCTTGATGGCCAATTCCCACAGACAGCTCTGCAAACCCCCCCAGAGGCTGATCCCCCATCACCACAGCACCGCGACCGAGGCAGGGGAAGATCCAACCTGCACCCACGCTCCGAACCTGCCCAAACCTTCACCCCCAACCCGCTGAGCCCCAGGTCTGACACAGCTGTGCTGCCCCAGCCGGGGGCCCTTTAAGCTAAAGACAGCTCAGCATCAAGAGCAGCTGCCTTAGCTCATCCATCAGTGGATATTTTTAATAAAGATCTCAAGGGGTTAAAAGAAAAAACAACCAAAAAACCACCCCAGAGGAACCCCAACAGCCAGAGCCCACACCACGGAGCGGTCGGTGCTTTCTGGCCCCAGGAGGGGAGCGCGGAGCAGAGGAGGCTGGAGGCAGCGAGAGGCACGGGCTCTGGCCGGGGCAGGGAACGGGCAGCGCTCCCAGGCCAGATGCCACATGGCAGAATAAAACCAGGCGGACAGTGTGGAGGGATTTCTGCTCCGACAACCCAATCCTCCCCGCTGGCCCGCCTGCCAAGCGCCCTCCCGGCCCCGCTGCCGCAGCGCCGCTCCTGCCAACAGATACCTCCGTAAAGTTGGGGAGGGGGAACAAAAAAGAAAGAAGAAAAAAAAAACAAAAAAACCCTCTCCTCCTTGAGATTAATATCTCAAATTGATTTTATCATGAAGAATAACGAGCAGGGAGCTAAAGGCAGAGAGCAGCAGCCCCCAGCTCCTCTCGGCCCCCCCAAGCAGCGCGGTCGTGGCGGTGCCGGACGGTACAGAAGCAGCATCACACCTGGGGGGGGATTAACACAGCGGGCTCTGCATGCCATCCCCATCCCCGGCACAGAAAAGCAGCTGAAAGCAGATTTATCTGCTGGATAATAAAGGCAAAAGAATCTCAAAAGGGACAAGTTTCAAGCCAAATTGCTAGGCTCCTCCACTTCTCTTTTAATCCCTCTCAAAACTGCCAGCATTAGACGTGGGGAGGGAAGGGGGAGGACGGGGGGGGATCTTCACCCAAAAAGCAAAAGAGCAGAAGCCGGTGAAAGGCGGGACCTCAGCCAAGTGCTGCAGAGGTGTCTCGGAGGCACAAAGAGGAGATTAAGGCTGAAAGGCTACAGCGTTGAGCCAGGCAAGGAGTCTGCTGGAAAGGAGGGGAAGAGCACATGGGAAATATTTTGGATGCCTGACAAGGAGAGGCAGAGACCATCTGGGTGAGGGGAGGAAGGGCAGGGTGCCAAGGGGAGCCACGGGAAGGATCAGCCCAGCCAGGGGAAGGCAGGTCTTCCCAGCTGCCTGCGTGGGACCTGATCCCACCCTCCTCTTCCTCTCCTAAAGAAAATGAAGCCACAGGTTGAAGCTCAGACAGAGAGGCAGGCGTGGTGGTTTGGTTTGGAGGACCCAGCTGGTTCCCCAGCTTCCACCCATGAGAGGTCTCCGCAGCCTTTGCTTCCTTTGACATATTTTTGAGAACCTTGGCTCCTTGGGCAGTCCATAAAACTGCCACTTCATCTGCCTCCCAGCCTGAAGGCACCTTTCAGGATGTAGCCACTATTAAAGGAGGGTAAGATGAGAAAAGTGGCATTATTCTAATACGGTTTTATTCTTCCCTTACTCTTTCACCCTGGAGGCACAGCATGGAGAGCATCCATTCTCCACTGATCCACCACGACCTCCAGCAACTCACCTGGCCCCCTGCAAGCTCGGCCCCCTCGTCCCTCGCAGGGGGACAGCAAGGTTTTACCTCTTCTGAAACAATTTGGGATGTGCTGACAGGAAAAACTGCCCGAGCCTGAAGCGTGGTTAACTGGAACTGTTTGATGACAGGGTCCAGCTGGTCTTTCACTCACCTACTCAAGGCCGTCAGAGATAGTGGTGACAGCAGGTTTTGGGATACGGATGCCTGCCCTCGTTGGGAACGGGACCAGGACCCGGTGACTCATTTTTCACAGGGCACTGAGCGGCCATTAGACGTTAACGACTCTTGGCAACTCCTGACCTGGGTCAGATTCAAGCCAATGACCCAAAAGGGAGAGGTTTTGCTTTCCCCACCAGCAGCCCCTGGGAGCCATCCTCCCCTGCACTGCCTCCGAAAAAAAGGAGCTTAGAAAGGAAAGCCAGAGAGGTCCTCGGCTCTGGCACAGGGTAACCCTATCAACATGCACTGCAGATAGAGGCGGCTTTTTCCCCGGGAGGAATCAAAGCCTCATTGATACGTGAATTATGAATGAAACCTTAAGCTTTTAAACTTTTAACCTGTGCATTTCTAAGAAAGTCTTAATTTAGCCAGAGACAGGGCAGGAAAAGAACAATGGTTCAGTGGAAGGTACTGGATTTTCTGGGCTTTTAAAATACACCCTTGTTTAAGATGAATATTTCATTTACTGAGTCATTCCCAGCAGAAAAAGGAAATCCCGATCCAGGCTGACCAAAGACGTGGACTGAAATCTGTGTTACAACAAGACTCATGGATGAGACTGACTGACAGTGACATTGTCCCCCCTCCAATTCCAGCTCCGGTCGCTTCCTCGGGAGCACCCAGGGCTTCTGCTTCTCACTCCTCCTCTCATCCAAGTTTCCCATTTCCAGGCACTCTGGGAAAGGCTTTGGTGACGAACAAACCACCAAACACCCTCCACTGCCCCATGCCAGGGCAGGCACAGAGTCCCGGAGCCCAACTGCCACCCTCCACGCTCCAAAGCACACCTTCAAGCACATTTTAGGCTGAGCCTTGGACCATCCCACTCAATGAAGCTGCTGAGAAGAGCTCAGGGATGGGCTTTATCCAGCTCCTGTTTGTGAATTTATCCCCTGCCAAAGGCATTGAAAGCCGGGAGCAGAAGAAAGCTCTGGGGAAGGCAGCAAAGCAATAACAGTGATTCAGGGTGACAGAGGTCAGGCCTCCTCACACCAAAGAAAATCAGGGTGGGTCACTCCGGGGGAAGTAACACTCATTAGAAGGATAAACTATATAATGAAGAGGGGGGGAATGTGCTTTGCTCGGGTCTGGTGAGGCACTGTTAGACTTTATACCATCAATTCAAATGCTTTCCAGCTTCCACTCCACTGGAATTCACCCAAAAAATTGCCTTGCTGACCAGTGCTGAATGAGATTTTGTTTATTTTCTAGACAACTGCGGGCACATTGCTTCCATCAGCAGCAGAGCTGGCACAGACCCGGGGTGCGAGCAAAGCCAGGAACAAAATGAGCCAGAGACTCAAGTCTTCTGCTGCCCTACAACCCAGCCATCTCCGGGACAAGGGTGCAGTGATTTCTCTGGGCAGAAATGCTGAGCAAAACCTGACCCCAGCCCAGAAAGGGCAAGAAGAAGAAAGGTGGCAAGAGAGGAGGAAAACAGAGAAAACAGCTGTATCACATGCCCTCAGCAGTCCATACCAGCTGACAATGCTATCTGGACATAGATAAATAGGTGCATTTGTACTTGAAGCCCTTCACACTTGAGAGCTCCACTCGCCCACAGCTTCCCCTAAATTTCAGGAGATCTTCAAAAAAACATGAGATTCCTTCTGGTTGCCCAATACCTGCCCAACATCTGACTATTTCAGCACCCCAAGTGAAAAGCAGCTTTCAAAACATAGACCCAATTACGATATTCTGCATTTAGACCTCCCAAGCCTGGTGGCTCTGTGGATCAGGACTTTAACAAATGAACAAATTCTGCTGATGTGTTCCAAGAAGTTACAATCCCCGGCTCCAAGCCCAGAGACATTAACGGGAGGGACATATATCTGTTTCAGCAGCCCTGGGAGAAAGCCCGTTAACATCGATTTAAATCACGGGGGGAGGGTTTGAAGCCGAGCAGACGACGGGGTGACACCCTCTTAAATCACCACACGAGGGTCCTCCAGAGCGTGGAGGTCCAAGTCCTGAGGGATGGACCTGTTATAGATGGGGATGGAGCAGCACCAAGCACAAAACCACACTGACTGAGGGAAGGAGATGCAGTGGCAGAAGATGTTGGTGCTCAAGGAGAAGAACCAGGAAAAATTGGGGCAGGAAAGGTAAAGGGAAGGTAACGCACGCGCCTGCAGGGATGAGACTTGGCCACATCATTCCTCGTTTTCAGAGGAGGAAAGGGGGAGAAAAAAAAAAAGATGTTTAAAAAAAAAAAAAAATCAATCAGCCACAAATTATAAATAAAAGAGATGAAAGTTAAGAGTGAAACTAAACAGAGCCCCAGGTGGCCCTCTGCCTGGGGCACTCCTGCTAATTTTAGTTTCTCTGTTCTTCCCTGAGCTGTTTGGTTCGATGACTGTAGGGTTTTAGAGCGTTTACTTTGCTGCAACTGCCTAAAAATGTTACACACTGGGATGGTCCAATCTAGGGGAAAGGGGAAGGCAAGGAAGAGCCCTGGGCACCCATCCCCACAATGACAAAGCCAGCGGGTCCGGGTCCTTGAGCCGGTCTGGGGTGGCCAAAGGGTCAGTTCCTGACCATGGGCAAGTCATGTCTGCAGAGGGCAGGGACAGCGGGTCCGTGTCATTGTGGATGGGCACAAACCCTTGGTCCCTTCCAGCACTGAGAGCCCACGGGGGCACACAGCCCCTCTCCTGGGCTGCCCTCGCACCCTCTCCAG
>QJSC01028971.1:1606656-1759245 GCA_003697955.1 Calidris pygmaea
CATCGCATCCCTCTCCCATCGCATCCTCCTGCAGCCCCTCTTCCCATCGCATCCCTCTCCCATCGCATCCTCCTGCAGCCCCTCTTCCCATCGCATCCCTCTCCCATCGCATCCTCCCGCAGCCCCTCTCACCCACTGCATCGCTCTCCATCGCATCATCCCACAGCCCCTCTTCTCCCATCGCATCCTCCTGCAGCCCCTCTTCTCCCATCGCATCCCTCTCCCATCACATCCTCCCACAGCCCCTCTCTCTCTCATCGCATCCCTCTCTCATCACATCCCTCTCCCATCCCATCCCTCCACTCCCTGCTGAAAACACGGCGGCTCCGCTTGGCACCGGGCAGAGCCGTTCCGCAGCCACCACATTTATTCCACAGAGAGGGGAAAAAGGCAGAAGCCTCACAGAAGCATCCTATACAGCGGAATGTATTTAAATACCTAATGAAGGAATAAATCTGGGCGCGGGAGACATTTACTGCATACTTATTCACACAGAGCCTTTGTGCAGGAGGGGGCGGCGGGGGGGCGCGGGGCTGCGCACTGCACCTGCGCTCCTGGCCGACAGCCGCTTCGCCGGGGTAATGAATATGGCAGGATCCTATTAAATGAGACTCTACCTGTCAGGGAGGATATTGAGCGCTCCCAGCCTCCACATCCATTCCGGAGGACTCGTCTCCGCCACGACAAGATGCAGCACCTTATCGACAGGGGCCTTCCCAGGGGTCTCAGAGAGCAAGCAACATGCTGGGGAGGGGGGGGACGCGGAGACAGATTGGGCCACTTTACAGCATCACTTTGCCTCTGCACAAGGCAGCAGGGCTTTTTTGCTTTCTTTTTTTTTTTTTTTTTTAATCCCCCCCCAGCAATATGTCAGAGGGCAGCTCTGTCAGAAGTGGCAGCTCATGCCCCAGCACAGGCAGGGCTGAAGGCCAAGGGCTGCGCTGGAGCCCCAGACCAAAGGGTGTGGGTGAAGGTCCCAGGAGGACAATTAAGTTCTCCTTGTGCACTGGAAACGTGCTTCCTTCAGCCAGGGCAGAGCTGGCTCCTCTGCCATTTTACTGCAGGGCAAAAAAAAAAATAAAAAAAAAAAAAAAAAAAAAAATCACATTTCGCTTTTTCTAAAGCTTCTAAAGGGGTGAGAACAACCCGCTGCTGCGGCAGAGCAGGGAAGGAGCAGCACAAAGCTGCGCAGAAGCAAGCCCAGCTGGGATGACCCTACAAAGCACATCGTGTTTGTCTGGGTTGGGATGCAGAAATGCCAAAGCCCATCGAGGCTGAGCCATTCCCCGTCATCCCCAGCACCTGAGGAGACACGGAGCTGGACCTGCCACCAACCTGCACCTTGAAAACCAAACACCAGGAGCATCAGCCCTGTGCTAGCGGAGCCATCGCCCCGCACCAACAGCAACCCGCGACGGTTTTGCCACTTCCCTGCAGGGCACGGTGGTAAGAGTAAGCACAGAGTGGTGACGAAATACCTCAGCCATTTGCTTTAATTTTGCATTTCAGGAAATTAAATGCACCGGCAAGTATTGGAGACAGACACTGGGTGATGGAGCAGCAGTCCCCGACTCACACCCAGTGCCCCACAGCATCCTTACACCCCCCACACCATCACCCAGCTTTCAGTTTTACCTCCCCCACCTCCCCAAATCCAGCCAAACCCATCTTGCCCTTTGCTCGCCCTCCTGCCCACCCCCCCTCCCGCACGATACAAAAGGTCGGGTTTGAAATTCAGGGGTCAGAAGGAAGAAATTCAGCGGGGTCAGGGGTGAGAGAAGGGGAGAGGGGAGGAATTTCATCTCTCCAGCCATTTGCTTCCATGAATCAGCAGCCACTGAGCTCCTGCCAGGCCCAGGGGGGTGCTGGGCTCCCCCGGGGGTCGGGGGGCAGAGTTGGGGGGGGGGGTCCCATCCCACAGCCCTGGGCAGAGCAGCGCATCAGCCCCTACTCTCCCGCCAGCTTTGCTCCTTTTCCGTGTTATCCCAAGCTTACCAAGATGCCAGCAGAAACACACCTAAATGCCAACCCCCCAGAGCAAAGCTACAGCAGAAGCAGAGCAAGAGGAAATGAAAGATGGGCTTTAACACATCTGGAGTTTACATTTTCCATCTGCAGAGCTGAGGGGGGCGCCCGGAGATGCAAAGGTCCTTCAGGTCCCTCTCCAGGTGCCCGCTAAGGGGAGGGAGTTTGGCTCACTCTGCCTCTTTGGAGGGTCTGGGGTGAATAACTATATCATCCCACATTGCTTATGTCATCACTTATGCCCAAAAAAACCAAAAGCTGGTGTTTACTTTAATCTACATTATCACATACACTCACTGTCTGCCAGACATCCCCATTAGCTCTTCTTTCCAAAGCTGCTTCTCCTGCAGCCAGAGCCAGTCACTGTGGGGAACCCTGAGAGGATCCCTCCCTGCCCGGGGGTTTTATACTGGCCTTTTTCTGCCGAAAAGGTACAAACAATTCCCGTGCCTAGGAAAAAATGAATGCACTGAGCATCCCCACCAACTTACAAGATGCCTTAAAGAGAGCAAGGGCTGAACTGGGAGCTGTAACATCCCTCACTTGAGGATGAGCCATCCCCAATGCGTGTCCCTGTGCTGGCGCGGTGCAATCACAGAATCATAGAATGGGTAGAGTTGGAAGGGGTCTTAAAGATCATCCAGTTCCAAGCCCCCTGCCCTGGGCAGGGACACCTTCCATCAGCCCAGGTTGCTCAAAGCCCCATCCAGCCTGGCCTTGAACCCCTCCAGGGATGGGGCAGCCACAACTTCCCTGGGCAACCTGTTTCAGTGCCTCACCACCCTCACAGCAAAGAATTTCTTCCTAATATCTAATCTAAATCTCCCCTCTTCCAATTTAAAACCGTTCCCCCTTGTCCTGTTACTGCACTCCCTGACAAAGAGTCCCTCCCCAGCTCTCCTGCAGCCCCTTCAGATATTGGAAGGGGCTCTAAGGTCTCCCCGGAGCCTTCTCTTCTCCAGGCTGAACATCCCCAGCTCTCTCAGCCTGTCTCCATAGCAGAGGTGCTCCAGCCCTCCCAGCATCTGAGCATCTTCGTGGCCCTCCGCTGGGCCAAATCGCACCAGGAGAGAGGGCAGCCCCATTTCTGGGGAAGGTGGAGATCTCCAGCTGAGGACTCACAGCTGCGATGGGGGAATGTGCTGTGAGAGCAAAAAAAAAATAAAATGCCGTTTTCATGTAAATGTCCCTAATAATAAAAGAGTGAATGAAGAAAGCAACACATACGGACAAGAAATAGTACGGTTGTGCTAGAGAAGCAGAAACGAATCTAAAAAGGGAGCTTTATCAACACTTTCCAGAAGGCATGGGCCGTTCTTTAACGCTCCTCGAGGAATAACGCGTTGGTCCCGCTGACCCCGGGCTGCCCGGAGCCTCTGATCACAGGGCTCTTGCCAGTCGCAGTCTGGGTGCAGCACACTTGAAAAACATTCAGCTCGTTTGTTTTCTCGAGCAAATACTGAGCCGCTGTTCCCGCACCCCCTAACTGGCATTTTGGGCTCTTCTCCCTCTATCTGCACACAGTTTCTCCTGCATTTCCATGGCAATCCGGGCCCTGAGGCTGCTGGTATCAGCCTAGCCCCAGTCAAACCCCACCAGTGGCAGCAGGGTTCCCCCATACACTGAGGAGTGGGTTGCTCTCTCAACAACATGGAACACTCTGCTTTTATTAGCTGTGCAGACACCGTCCCCTCCGACCCTGCTGCAACCATTTAAACCCCACAGCTTTCCTAAAGGTCAGTGCTTCCCTCTTGCAGGGAGGGATAAATCCAGTCCAAACTGCTGGAAATAAGTCCAAAGTTAAGTCTTTGGTGCTTATAGCTGGGAAGTCCCCAGTCGTGCTCCTAAACAGCTTCCTGGGGGGAGAAAAGGAGCTCAGGACCCCCAGTCCCTTCCTCACACAACAGCATCCCATGCACCGAGTCTAACGAGCAGCAGGGAAACGGGAGACGCCGCCTGTTGTCTCTTGATGAAACGTCCTACTGCTTCAATGGGAAAAGTGCTGGAAACACGGGGTCAGCTCTCACAGCAGCTGGGCTGAGTCCCGCCGAGGGAATTTCCACTTTAGCTTTTAATTAATAAGCGCGAGCTGCAGGACACATCTCCAGCAGAAAACAAAAGCACTGCAAGAAACAGCTCCTGGGAGGAACAGCATCACCAGCGAACCAGCAGTGTGGGAAAAGGGCAGCAGAGGCAGTGCCTCCATCAGCCCTCGCCTGCGCCCCGGCGGCATCCAAAAAGTGGGCAGAAAACCAAGGGCAAATACTAGCTGTGCCCTATGCAATGGGCACACTGTCTTTTGTTCCGGAATACAGGACATTCAAACATACCCATCAGTTGATTACTAAGAGTGAAGCTCAATATTTATCTTGTTTTCTTTGCGCTTTGGATTACAGGAGCGATTTTCAGACAAACTCCTGGCAGAGTGAGAAAATGATGTTACCCCTGTTGCTGGTGGGAAAGCCACAGACAGAAATTCTGTTCGTCTTTCAGACTTTTCAGTCCCCCTTCCAATATACCTGCCCCTCAACCTGTGCCTTCCAGATTATTCCAATTATTTATTTCTCAATAACAAGGCCAAGTTCCCAACATGAAAGAAAAACATGGAAAGAAAACCGGACGGCGCCAGCCTGCTGTCCTTTGCCTTCGAAGCTCTACAGAATGATTTAGCCCAAATATACTCAAGAGCTGCAATTGGTCTGAGAGTCAACAGAGAGGAGAAGGTGTGAGGAGGGGACTCTGGTTTTATTCCAACTGTGGCTTTCACTAATTTAAGCATACACGAGCAGGATCACCCCTTCACTCCTGTGTGCTCTCTTGCCTTTGCGGCGCAAAGTCTCTCGGAGTGGGAAGCTTTAAGAGCGTCAGGCAAAAAAAAAAAGCATCAAAGAGTCTCAGAACTGAAGGCAGGCGAAAGGATGCTCTGTTTTCCCGCTAATAAGCCACTGGCTGCAGGATGACTAGCAAAAGCAAACATCGCATTAGTCAGCCAAATGTTAACTCAGAGCTGCGAGGTTGCAGGCTGCGAACACTCCCAGCCGCTCGGGAAGGTAAGTGCTCCCAGCTGGAGGCACAGCGATGTTTGTTTGAAAGCCCTTGTTTTACCCCAGCCTCCCTCCCTCACCCTTTTTTCTTTACTTTGAGCAGCTCAAGGGACCGACTCGCGTTCTTTCCCACTAACGGGGATCTCAGGATTGGCGTCCTCTCCGAGCAGCAAATGCAAATCACTCTCCAAGTTAGTGGCAGTGACCAACTTAACAGGCCCCACTGCTTTTAATGAGCTGAGGATGGGGAGGAAGAGGCCGAAGCAAGAGGAACAATTACCACCTACAGTCACGGTGGCGCTTTGTGCTGCCTGGCGTGTGCCTTCACAGGATGCTCAGGCTGGTTTGCGTAAAGCCTGCAGGCAGGTTTAGGAGATTAAAGCCCAGCACACAATAAATAATTTAGCAGCTTACCACAAAAAAAAAAAAAAAAAAGAAAAAAAAAACACACCACGCTGTATAATAGCTATGCTGTATGATGTGTACATTCATCTTAAGTGCACATCACTTTCATCTACATGTATCCGTTTGATGCAGAGACATGTAACCGAGCGAAAAGGAACAACGGGGAGAGGTGGCAGGGTCCCCAGCTGAGGAGCAGGCAGGGGACGACGGGACAGACGCTGCCAAAAACACTTACTAATTACTCCTGCCTGTGCTGCTGCCGTCGCACGCGTCGTGGAGGAACCCTCAACCCTCACTCAGCCAATTAGTCCCTCATTCTCCTCCCCTGGCCCCAGTACGGACTGGCAGCACTGGTGGGAGCTGCCCTCAGCTGAGCCCTGGCCAGGAACGTGATGTAAATCCCCATGCAAACCCTGCGATGGCTTTTGGTCACCCCGAGGCAGCTCTGTCCCCACCAGCCACCGTCCCCTCACGGTGGGATTGCCCGGCTGGCAGGAGGCCCTGGAGCACAGAGCTGGGAAAAGGATCATCATTTTAGAGACAGGGAGTGGATTCATGGGGAGACCTGCCCGGGATGGAGAACTGCCCGGCAGACGGGGTCACTGCCACCTCCCCTCGGTCCCAGGCCACCGGTCCCTCCAGTGTCCTCAGGGCTCACTGCCCCAGGTGGGACACGGCTGTGGACAGGGACATAAATCACAACGGGCACATTCAAATTACAGAGCAGAACATTTAAGTTTGAGTAACATACTCAATGCCAGCTCCATCAAACGAGTGGCCAACACAAGAAGAATAACCTGAGCCTCCTGCACCTCCTGGTACCACCAGGTCTCTCTCCCCCAGCCGCGAGATGCGGCTCCCTCCCTGCTCCATTAGCATCATCCCAGATTTCTTTGAGACACGCTTAGCGAGTGACCATCATTTTTCAACCTACAGTTAAGGTGACAGCGGGGGGAAAAAAAAAACCCACAACCAAAACTTCAATGCATGGAAAGGCTGGAGGTGCCTGGGACAGTGTGTGTGCAGGGGGGTGGCTGGGACAAGAGCCAGGAGCTGCTGTCACTGCTGGGAATAACCAGTCACATTTAGACTTTGTTATTTTTGTCCAAGTCACAGCCAGGAGAGCCTGTGGCCCCACCACAGACCTCGGGGAATGTCCCTGGTGCAGAATTCCCCCGGGTGCCGCGCTCCCCATCCCCTGGGAGCTCCCAGCCACAGGTTTCTCTCCCTCCTCCGTGGCTCGGGCTGGGCTCCTGCAAAGGGCTCCCTGAAGGCCAGAGAAATGTAGGCATCTGCCCGTCCATGCATCTCGGCAGAAATGAAAAGAGGGTAATAAAAAAGGCAGGGGGAGGTGGGGAGACCATGCATCATAACAGGCGTAATGGACTAATGCTAATATAGAGACTGGCCGCATCCAATCCACGCCTGCCTGGCACGTCCATAAATACCGGGCAGACGTTGAAGTGATGGATTTGCCTCCGCAAACCGTGCAGTATTTTACGGCCCCGCTAACGCTGCCGTCGTCCCGGCCGGCAGCAAAAAGCAACCGTAACAACAATGGGTGGGAAACTTGATTGTGGGATTGAGGAAATATTAAAGGCGGCATCAGTCAGACGCGCGAGGGAAAGCCTAATGGCAAGTCCCATCACACGCCATGGCCCTGCTGCTTTTGTATGGCATCTCCCTCCCCCCTTTTCCCCAAATCCCATCCTTTTTGCAGCAGCAGCGGCGCAGGGGCCGTGGCAGCCCCTGGGACTCTTCCTGCGGATTCCCCTGTCTCTCCCAGCACCTTTGCCTTTGCCACATTTGGTTTTTTTGCCTCAAGAAGGCATCTATAAAAGCAACATAGCGTGGTCTTCTCACAGTATTTCCTGCCACCCAGGGATTTAAGACCTTACAAATGGACCAAAACTCATGTTATTTTGACCTCTGAGGATTTTAAAAGCCTGCAGAAAAAAAAAAAATATATAGTTAAGAAAGCATGAACTTCTTGGCTCATAAATAGAAAGGCAGGAGTCTACCACTGCTCTCCCCCCAAGCCCCACCAGCATCCAGAACCCAGCAACTTCTTCAGGTTCACACTCGGAGGAAAGCAGGGAACAAACACAAAAAACTAACATGAAATCACAAAACTGTTTGATATTTCCAGGTATTTTTCACCAAGATTACTTCAAGAAGAAATGCATTACTGAACCAGATGAAAGCATAGCTCTGCTTCTAGCATGGAACGGAGGAGGAATAACTTCTGCCTCACTTCATGCTCATAAAGGAGATAAAACCTCTTCTTATAAAAGGTGTGGGGATTAATTATCTTCTAAATACGTTGAAGGAAAAAAACCCTTATGTGCACAAGGGGGGAAAACAGCCTTTTTGGTAACTATTTGCCAGCAGTTATTTTGGTAACTAGTCCCAAAGCTCATGGACTGATGCACCTCAAATCTCCCTTAACCCTCACGTGTGCCCTCTCAGCTTTAATCCTGCCCGTAGAAAAACCCGGGAGCACTGGGAAAGGTGAGACACGAGACATTTCTCTGGTTTGAGGCTGTGTGCACCTGAGGGAGGCACCGAGGGAGACGTGGTCCCTGGGGGTGCCAGTCTGCAGATGCTGGCAGGGGAAGCCCAGCAGCACGGGAGCCACAGCATCCTCCTCCTGCCCCTTCCCTGGGAGCAGGAATCCTCCCACGAGCATGGCCAGCAGAACCCGGCCCTCCCTTGCGATGGATAAGACCATCAATAAGAGCATTTGATGGGGAGCACCACGTCCAAACCCCAGAGATGAATCTCCCCAACAGAAGCCCCTTTCGGCGCATGGAGCCCCTTGCCTTTGGGGTGCTGGTCGCTGCTGGTGGGATCTCTGAGACAGGCTGTTTCTCAAGCAGAAGGCTGTCCAGCCACTCGTAGCCTTTACTTACTCCACTTCGGTTGGAAATGAATTAAACGTAATTGTTGCACTCCATAATTTCGAGCTGATTTTTCAAGGTGCCTGAACCCGAGTGAGAACCAGAGTCATCGCCGTCTCATGAGCCAAGAAACAGATTAAAGCAGACTCCAAGCCCACCTGGCTCGGTTTCACACACAGCATTTCCTGAACACCTGCCCCTCAGCTCTCCAGCAGCTAGAAAAATACATCCCAAATTCTCTTCCTCCCCGCCTCCCCCCTCTTATTTCCCTTCCTCTGCCAGGTAACAGAAAACAGAACTGGAGAAGTAATCTTGGGAGAAGAGGCGGCCAATTTCATGCCATTAAGAGGTGGTGGGGACATTCCCCAACTGCTCAAAACCAGAGTCTAGAGGGACTTGGCAGCTCTGCCCCTTCCCCAGCCCTGAAACACGCACGTTAGTGCTCTCCTTCGGCGTCCATCACTTTTCATATTCCCTTGCACAAATTCTCATTGATAAGTAAGACACCAACTTCTGGCTGCTAACAATAACAAGGGAGTATTGGGTGTTTTGAGGAGACATTTCTGGGGTCACAGTTTGACTGCACCCTCTATACACAGATGGAAGCAAAAGGGAGCTACTGACTGAGACTGAAAAATCCTTATTTAGGGAGAAAAGGAATCTCAGCTTCTCCGACCGCATCAGAGCAAAACACCAGCAACACAGCACCAAACAAACACCCCCTTATTTCACGTCCTAGGGCAAGAAACAGAGACTTGCTTCTCAGACCTTTCAATTAAACAAGTTCTCCTGTCAAGCAAGAATCATCCACCATCTTACACCTCTGCTGGGACCCAGGGGGCTGCGCTGGGAGGGTGATGGATCGATCTCTGAGTCAGAAAAGCACCTGACCCTACAACCTCCAACCAACACTGGGCATCTCCTCTGGAAGGCAAATGGATGGTTTTCATCTGTTCACCAACAGCCTGATGTCCTCTTGGCTTCTCCACACACTGACGCAACCGACTTTTTCCTAAAGTGCTACGGAATGTGTGTGGGGGGTGATAATTAAAGATAAATTAAAAGGATGAGATAACCATCCAGAGAATGAAGTCAGATAAGGACAGGTTCGGACGTATATTTCATTGTGAAAGACCTATTTTATTCCCACTAATGGAACAAATTAAATCAGCCAAGCTGAATAAAACTATCGCATACCGAGACACAGCAACACACTTAAAGTTCACCTTTCCCCCGACTGTGCAATCCAATCAGTTATCACTGTCCCTTCCAAAAGCCGAGCTTCGCCCCCGTTGAGGGCAAGGCCAGACATTACACACCAGGCATCCATCCCACAGGCAAACAGGAATGTGTTTGCAATCATGGAAACTACTCATACTATTTTTTCTGTAGCACTTCTCCTCCAGACCCACCCCAAGCAGCTCTTCAAGGCCAGGCTGGACAGGGCTTTGAGCAACCTGGTCTGGTGGGAGGTGTCCCTGGATGGTCTTTAAGGTCCCTTCCAACCCAAACCATTCCTTGATGCTACGATTCACAGGTGACCTTGTGTGCCAGAACCGATCCAAGCTGCAATGGGGACAGGGTGTTACGGGAGCTCAGAACAACCTCTGACTCCCGTTTATCCGGGAGGATCAGGTATGAACTGAGATGCACACGCTGTGCTCCACCTCGGGGCACCTGAAATCACCAAACCTGGGTCCTTGCCTGTAGCACCGAAGTTTCCACTGGAGACAGACGATGCATTTTCAGTTTCCTTTGCAGAAGCAGCCCCTGGAGGCAGAGCCCAGCCGTCAGACCTGGCCTGGAAAGCTCTACTACCCCAGCAGGAGAAGCGTGGCCTCCCAGCACCTTCGAGCACACAGATCAAAGCCTTATCATCGCTGGAGCAACTCAGTGCTGGGTGGAAACCAGGTATAACGTCACCCTTATTGCTTTTCCCTGCGTGCCACCCTGGAGCGTACCCAGCTCAGGGGAGGTGGGCGAGGGATGGCGAGGAGGCAGGAACCGCACTTCTCCCGCAGCCGGCAGACACAGCACAACAGTAAAGTAACTCATAGAGGGTGCACTGTCAGACACAGAAGAGACATTTATTTATTCTTGATCACAAACAATGTCCTCCATTGACAAGCTGAATGAAGGGCACTTCGCTGATTTATTAGATCTAATAAGAAACACACCTCTCGGGATGAAACACAAGATTGATTTGCAGTGGTGAGCCACGCTGCTCGCCCAGCCTCGGCGCTCAGCCGAGGAGATGAAACGGGGACAGAGAGAGTCGAAACAGCACCGGGTGGGAGAAATAAAGGGAAAGACTGGCAGGACTGAAGAGGAAACAAGCCTTGTGATAGCAACCCTTCAAACTGCGGGTTACTCCTTCCTTCCTGCAGCCCTTCCCTCCCACTAAGTCTACGTGTCTTAAGAGAAGAGCAGCAAACTACTAGGAAGTTTAAGGGCAGCTCCAGTGCAGTTCTTGGGAAACCTCCGTGTCAGACCCTTCCCGTGCATCTGCCTTTCAGAGGAGACCCTCTAAATATAGCAAGTATAATTTTCACATCAGTCTCAGCATCTAACAGGCAAACCACATTAGCTGAGTTCCGTGGATGCCGTTTTCCATCAGGAAAAAGACAACTAGCACAGCAGTGCTTAGCTTGAGGCCCTATTAATAGCAGTCCTAATTATATGGCTGCAAATTTAATTCCTAGCAATGATTAGTGTCAAAATCAAAGGCATCACACATCAATATTGATGGAATTGTATGAAGCCCATAAACAGAACAAGCAAGCCGACACATCTCCCCCCAGCAGTTAGTTGCTCTTAACTGTTGCATTAATGTCTCTTCTAATTTTGCTCGATGAAAATTGCTTTATTGCAGGAATCCACAATTCTGACGGATTACGTCTCTAACATGACCCCTTTCCCCTCCTCACCCCTCCAGCCACAAAGCTGAGATGCTCTGGAAGGAGAGCTGGACCACCGAGCTCCAGGGAGAACTGCAGCCCATGGACCGGTGCTTTATCTGAAAGGTCACGGCATCATCAGCACATTTGCTTTTCAGCCTCTCAGAGAGAACTGCTGAGGAACAGTGGTTCTCAAGAAGAGCAGGCTGCCAGGGAGCAGGGGGGGGCAAAGTCATTGCCTACAGGACACGCACCACGCATCCTCTGCCTGAGCCATGCCCCACACGCAGGGGGATCGACACGAGAGCCAGCCCTATGCCAGGATTTTCCTCCTCCAGCACTGAGTTTTAATGGAAAATAGATCCATCGATTCAGCCTCCTCTCCCTTCAACAGTAAGCAGGGACAGACCATGCTCCCCCGTGTGTCACCAGCTCTGCGAGGAGCAGCCAACCCACCCAGGGCAGCCACGGCGGGTACGAGCACACCCTCAACCCCAAACTCAAACCCTGACGCCAGCGAAGGCTCTGGTTGCCCACAGGAAAGACGCCAAGTTCAGTGGAAGCTGATTTATCTGATATTATTGGCTTATTTGTCAGTGGCTCTGGCACCAACACCCCTCCGGCACAGCGCATCGACGCCGAACTCACTGTGGGGCCATGCGGGCTCCCCGGGTGACCTGCCCAGACCCCTTGGGGGTCCCAAACCAGCAAAGCCAGCGGTGAGCTCGGCGGGGGAAAGCTGCCAGCCGAACCACGGGGCTGCCGAGCCGGCAGAAAACTTCTCCCTTGACACATGGGCCAGCGCTGGCTGCTGAAAAGAGCAAAAAAAAGGGACTTCAGATGTACCCAGGAGAGACAGAAGGGAAAGAACTAGCACACACTGGGCTGTGCCCAGCAGCACAGGCAGGGATGCATGGGCAGGCAGGGACGTGGGGACCATCAGCATTCGGCTCGTTCGGAGGAGAGAGGCTGAAGCAGCAGCAGCAGCCGCCGCTCTCCCAGGGAACGTGCATGAGGCAGTGAGGTGAAGAGCTAATGGGAAGAAGGACATCAGTGAGATAACGCAGCATTTTCGGTAATGAATTCTCACTGGGGAAGCACAGACAAATTTGAAAGATTTCAGAGCTGGCTCCCTGACTTCTTTCCTCCAGCTACAAAAAAGTGTCTTCTTTGAAACCCCAGAGTGATGCACCAGCTTGTTTCCAAAGTAAATCAACAGCTGCGGGAGAGGGAACGGGTGTGATGGAGGTTTCAGACATTAATTGTGGAGGTAGGTGTGCAGGGTGGTGAGCGGGAGAAGACAAGGCTTCTATCTCTCAATCTCTGGCACTTCCAGAGGTGCGTACATTTTTACCAGCCTCACTTCACATCTGGGGAAGGAGAGATATGGAAACAGCCCTGAGCATCCCGAGCACTCACTGACTCCGAGCCACGTCTGGCCTTGGAACACACACAGAATCTGGAGACAACCTGTAACTTCCCAGTGCCTGCTCCGCAGCGAGTGCCCCAGAGCCCCACAGCTCAATGCAAAGCTGCTTCCTGAGCTCCATGCCACCTCTCTTAGGCCATGTAAAAGATAATCCCACATGCCAAATGACAAAAGATTTACTAAGAAGAACAATATTCCCCCAGCCCCACACAGCAGAGGACAGGACAGTGATCGCTCCAGCTAATGGTAAGAGGAGGCAAAGGTCTCATGGGCTGCAGATGCCATGAAAGGCTGACTGCAGTGAACGCCTGGAATGAATTTCCTTGAGAGATGAACCAATTTCCTCAGAGCCTGGATGCCACTGGATCAAACACCAGTAAAACGTGAAGGATTCCCAAATCCCTCCTTCCCCATCGCCCCAGTCCTGCCCAGCCACTGGACAGAGTGGAGGGGACGGGCACAAACAGACTGACTCCGCTTCATAAAAGGCAGCTGTGCAATGTGGAATAGACCAAGGAATTAAACCCCTGCTGGAGAGCCTGCTTCTTCTGTAATCCTACATAATTCATGGGAGGCACCAGTAAATACCTTGCGCAAGGCACAAGCTGCTGCCTTTAACTGCCTCTAAATGAGGCACCTCCCCTGGCCCCCCCAAACCACCCCCCCAAATCATTTTGAACAGCCAGCACCGGGCTGCCTGGCTGGCTCAGACCTCCATAGCATGATGCATTTGCAATACAATTTGCCTCTTCCATCCATTTAGCTGGAAAAATCCCCTCGCTCCGACGTGCCATGGAGCGGGTGGGCAGGGAGGAGAGGGTTCTGCTCACACCCCACTCCCCCCGTGTCCAAAATTGCCCCACTGACACTCCATAGGCACCAGGGAGGCACCTCATTTACTACTACTCAGCACTTACAAAGTGCTGGATGAATATTAATGAACTAATGTAATTAAAATGATGCAGACATTCAAGTGTAGTATCTGCCTGTCCTTGTATCTTCCTGGATAGATGAGGAAGAAATTCCCTGCTGCTTAAGGACACAAAAAATTAACAGCCTGCTGTTGATTACATGTGTTAACTCTTTCCCTGGTACGAAGAAGCAGGACCCGCATTTAGCGGGTTCACCTAACGCTATCATTTATATTTTAGGTTAATTTGAAGGATCTCAGCTTTCCAGGGCAGCATCTCTGAGGCTGGTTTTGCTGGAGCTGGATCAGACTCTGGCACACACTGAGGAGCTGCCTGCCTTCCAGCTGCATCTCTAAAGACCAACACCGGGGGTTCCCCTTCACTCACACCCCCCAAGGCCATTTCCACACTCATTTTAAATATGGAACTCCTGAGAGAGGACTAGCCAGGACCACTCTCAAGAGAACTACCACCGAGCCTGACCAGCCTTTGCACGCTGCTTACTGGAGAGCAGCTCAGAAGAGATAGAGGAAGGATTAAAAAAAAATAATTATATAATCACAGTTTGACTTCAAAATCCCAAAACCCACCGGAGCCCCCCACCCCCTGCGCTGGTGGAGGAAACCAGCGGGAGCATCTCTTTGCCCTGGGCAACTAGCCCCAGCTTTGTGATGCAGAGAGGGAGGAATGTTATCTTCCAGGACTGATCAATCATCCAACTGTCAGAGGGAAGAGCAGGAGGGAAGAGGCAGAGAGAAGCAGTAGGACTCTGCCCTGAGGCTCAGTTTCCAAAAGCTTCCAAGTTAACCCATTCCTACCTCTCCATCACCAAACATCCTGCCACCATCAGCAATTTTGCCATCACCCAAAGCTCTCTAACTCGTGGTCTTCCACCCAAGTTGCAGAAAGATTGCTGGGAAACAACTCAGAACTACTGCAAGATTTCCATCAGCGTGTCAAAAAGAGGAAAGATCCAAGACCTTGGATACAGCTTGGTGGGGTTCACTCAAACTCAGAAATTGCAAGCCAGCTCCTCACTTGTCTCTAATCCCAGGCCCACTATTGCCCTGATAACTTCTGCATCAGGCCCACAACCACACAGACAATAGTTTACTGAATGATAAAATGCATGGAAAAAACCCCAAACACCAGGGTAAGGCTGTAACAGGAGATGTAGGCAAGAGCTGGGATAGTGCTGAGATCACTGCTGAAGGCTTTGCTGGCTGGAAGCATGGAAGGTGCCCTCAGCCCGTGCAAGGGGATGCTCTGGAGCTGTAACGCTGCAGAGCGATGGGAACGGTGCGACTCGTTTGGTCCCCTTCCCAGGACCAGGTTTCAGCAGCTTCCGCTGCACCTTCCCCAAGGCTTGGCACTTCTCCACTTCCAAAGAAACCACAGCAACACCACTCTGTACTGCCAGTGCCGATGGATGAACTTTGCCTCAGCAACTCAACCCTCCCTCTGACCCAAACCCTGTGAGTTTTGCCCCTGACTGGCTCCCAGTTTCACACTGGGAAATATCTGTAAGACACAGCAGCAGCGATGCGCATCAGAGACTCCCGAGAGAGATGAAAAATGGATCCTGGCTCTCTGAAGCCATGGAAATAAGCTTACCTTCTTCAGCTTGCCAGTCTTAGTCCCCACGAACACCACGCTGTAGCCGTTGTAGACGTAGGAAGCAACAGAAGTCATCCGGTCCCGGCTGGAGGTGAAGAGCGTCACCCCGTCCACCGGCGTCGAGCCCCCCAGGGGCTGGTTGATGTCGAGCCCACAGAAATTGTCATCGATGGGGACTGGCTGGAAAGACAAAAGTTTGGGGCAGCCATGAGTGAAACAGAGCACGGGGCAACCCCACACACCCAGGCTCACATGGAGGGGAGCCAACGATGCTGGGAGCAGGGTGGGAGCCACCAGCAGGCAACCCCCTGCCCAGGAACCCTGCCACCCTCTGCAATGGCTTGTTCCCTTCACTGCCCGAGGCACTGCAGCCAGGCAGGAACTCTCTCCTCCACTCATTTCACCTCTCCCCTGTGCAAGCCAGAGCTCAAGCTTCTCCTCGCCTTCCCTCTTTCATTTCATTTCACCCACGTTTATCACTTCCCACCAGCCAAACTTAATATGCCTGGCAGAAGGCGGCCCTGGGGATTCTCAAGTCAGCCCAGGAACAATCTGCATGTGAATCAAGATTAAAGAAATCAGCGGAATAAAAACACAAAAAGATGCAACTGTCATTCGTATTTATCTTGTTAGTTTGTTGATACCACCCTCCTGCTCGGGGAAGGGCGAGAGCCTTCCTCTGCCTTCCAGAGCCCCAGCAAACACCTCCAGCAAGCTGCACTCCCTTATTCATCTGCCTTAACGCTACCCCTTCCTTTCATTGTCATCACCAACTCTCTGATAACAACAGGGATTAAAGAGGAAAAGGACTAGCATGGCTGTTCTGTGCTCAGGGAAGCTGAGGCACAGAAAGATTGGTCCTATTCCACGAGCTCATGTGTTACAGGGCCAGGCATTGATCGTGGTGCTCGAGGGCTACCAGGGGTGGAGCATCCTTACCGCTTTCGTGCACTGGACGTCTTTCCCCAGCAGCCAGTTGAGCTCCAGGTTGCCTTCCCCCTGGTAGCAGGACTGCAGGCGGTCCTTGATCTGCGCGTTGATGGTGCGGATGGGGAAGACGCAGAGCGCGGAGTCGTCGGGTGGCTGGTGGTACTGCTTCTGTCCCTTCGAGAAAATGGCAAAGAGGACATCCTCCTGGGCCGTGATATTGAGGGACTTGGCCAGCACATCTCCTGGCTTGGAGAGGTAGGCTGCTTGCAGGAGACGGTACTCCGTGTCCCCCTTGACGCAGCCAAAGGGCAGAGAGACGTAGGAGTGGAATTTGGGGTCGTCTTTGCAGAGACGGACGATGCGAGACGTGTAAAAGAGGTCGCTGGCGGAGTTGATGGAGACACCTTCTGGGGTCTCTGGCTGGACAGTCAAAAAATAGACAAAGTTGCCGCTGGCAAAGCCATAGATGTAGAAGATGTCAAAGTGCGAAACAAGGGCCAAGGTATCTGAGGGGATTTTGATGAGGGATGAGACAAAGTCACTGTGGAGCTCATAATCCAACATTGCTGACGACTCTGGGTCCCGGGGAAGTTTGCGGCTGGAGAGGGTGGGGAAATAATCCTGCTTCCCATCCACCGCTGTGCCAATGAAGAGCTTCCCATCTTCACCTTCCGAGCGTACGATCACACCGTACATCGTGCCCGTCTTGTTGACGCTGGAGAGGTAGTGCTCCTTCTTGTGTGAGGGCTCTACCAAGATGAAGAGGTCGTCCAGGCGCAGCAGCTTGCAGACCCCCTGGTAGAGGCTGCCACACGCCAGCAGCCGGTTCTCAGAGTAGTCAATGATCAGCAGCTTGTTGACGTTGTTGGTGAGGGTGAGGATCTCGCTGCATGGCTGGACGATGAGGGGTGGGTAGCAGGATTTATTGTCCTCCTCAGGACCAGTTTTATGAGCCACCAAAATGGTCAGGTTACCCGAAAGCTTGTAAACCCTGTTGATAGCTCCAACGTAGACTGCTCCGGTGCCCTGGTGGACAGTCAGGTGGTTGAACGTCCAGTCCCGGTTCTCAGAGTGGAAAGTGCTGAACAAGGCGTTGCTGGACACATTTCGGGAGAGCGATGCCAAAAAGAGACAGAGCAAAGCCACCGACCAGCCATCGGAGTCCGGTACCCGAGGCCAGTTCTTCCTCTGATCCATCCTGGGAAAGGCAAACTTCGTGTTCCCCGTGCGTGTCCTGTGCCCCAGCAATGTCCCTCACATGGTTCTGGGGAAAGAAAAGAAACACACAGAGCAAAGGATTAGATCCAGTGTGCCCTGCAGATAAAATTCAAAGGAGGCTTTCTAATTACACAGTCCTTGAGATAAAGTGAGGACGTCTCTAAGCCCAACAAGAATTAAGGAGGTCTCCTAACTTATTGGTAAACAGTTCAGGCTTGATGTTTTGCCACTTAGTTCAGCCTCTGCGTGTTAATTTGTTATGTGGTTTAGCTGTTTATAATGTACTCTGCTCAGCCATGGGAGGGGATAATCAGCTTCAGCCCAAGACAAAGCCCGCAGCTCACACACCCAACCATCAATCTGTAGCCTTGGCTAAAAGGATGTCTCCTGCAGGGTATGTTGTTGAAAGCAACAGAGGAAATAAGAGGTGTTTTTCTACCTTTAAATCCTCTATGATTTAATTTGGAAACCCAAGGAAGAAGTCTCATGCAGGCAAGTTCATTGAGTATACACACACCAAAGCCTCCAGCACCTCCCCTCCACCCTCCCCAGAGCCAGAGGAACCTCTGCAGGTGCTTTTCAGGTAGAAACTTCTCAGCACCCCCACAAGGTACTTCACTGCTGAAAAGCAGCTGCCACTGGCGTGGGGGCACATGGTAAGATGTGTCCCCAGCAGCAACCTATGCTGGGGATAAACCACCACTCTGGGAGCCTCAGACAAATTTTCTGCTCTAACAAAAATTGCATGTGGTGATTAAAGCCTACACAAAGCAACAGCTTGGACACTGGGTCCAGAAGACCTGATGCCAACCAAATTGCCCATACGCCCTTCCCCATAGCTCTATGGTCAACAGTCAGCAGCAGAGTCTCCTTCAACTGACATGTTTCCACCCATACGGCTGAGGTGATGGTAACCTCTGGCCAAAATCCATGTGGAAATGAGGCATGAAAGACCGGCAGGTTGGTTCCTGGTTTGTTTTGGGTTCGTGGGTGCTCCCAAAACACCTGGACCTCATTCAGGGATGGCTGAACCCCCACTAATCCCCATCCCCATCCTCCCTGCTGGCACGGGCGGCTCTCAGGCTGAGTTAGGAATCACCAGGCTGGAATTTCCTTAGGAAGCGGCTCTCGCCTCACAGAGGCTCCGGCTGCACGAGGCATGTTTACCTCGGAGCTTTCCACCCACCCTTCCGGACACTGCACACAGTAGCTGTTGGAGAGGACCCTTATGACCCTCTGCCTGCTCCACCTCATCACCTGCCACCTCTGCTAAGAGAGCAGACTCCCCTAGCAAAAATACGAACATTAAAGACGGTCTGAATCCATGCATTTCCACCTCTGTTCCTCTAACGGGGGTGAGAGGGGGGTCTGGCTTGGACCATCCCACGCAGGAGGTATCAGCTTGGTTCCCAGCTCCGCCCCAGATTTCCAGCACCACCTGAGACTCCCACAAAGGAGCTGGAAGTGATGCCAGTTGAGCACCCTGCAAGGCAGCAGGGACCCAGCAGAACACCACTCTGAGGTGGACACCATGTCAGGGCCCTGAGAGCATCTCCCCACCAGGGTTCTCCACCTCCCTTGTCACCACAGACATCCCTGGAGGTCACTGGACTGTGTCTCATCCTTGTCAGCACCTCCAGACCTGACTGGACTTGGACTCCTGGCTTGACCTCAGCCTTGCTCATCACCACAGATGTGTCTGACCGCCTGGACTCAGAAAACCACCACAAAGTTCTCCTTTATACCAAATTATGCACTCCTTACATGCTCCGTAATCAAAGGAACCGTTTCAGCCCGCCTTGGGGGGAGATGTTCTCCACCACCACATGGCACCATAGGGTCACACCAGCCCTGGGAAGAGGCTGAGGAGGAGCCACCATCCCACCTGCCCTCTCTGCACCCAAGTCCCATCACCTCCTACCACGGCCAGGCACCCACACCAGGAGAAACCTGCGCTTTTGGCAGGCCTGACTCTCCTCCCTGGCCCTGGGTGCAAATGCAGGAGGCTGTTCCCTCGCACAGCCCACGCTGCACCGTCCCCACCTGCGGGCAGCCACCGCTTTGATTGATGCTGATCCCCGGTTTGGTATTTAAAATAATTCACGCTGCTGAAAACCTACACCGAGCTCATAAGCGAGTGTCACCGAATGGCCGCTCTTTAGGCTTGTTAACGCCGGGAGCCGGAGACGGGTGTTTCTGAGAGGTGACAAAGGAGCTCTGTCCCTGGGCTGCACGTCTCGGTGTCACTGACAAGACAGGAGAAAGAGAGCGGTAATGGGTTTCTCATTCTGCTCAGGGATACATTTCCCCGGCTGCTTGCTTCTTATTTCCAGTCTCTTAATTTCCACCTCTGGCTGAAGCAGCCTCTCTCTCTCTCACTCTCACAGCCGCTGCCGCATTCTTATTATTGTTTGGATGATGGTGGCAGAAAGCAGCGGACCCCAACGTGCCACAACAGCACTGGGGTCACCTCCCCGGCTCTCCTCACTACATTTCCGAGTAAACATCCCCAAACTGTTCTCTGAATCTGGAATCTTTCAAAACGACACAACATTGGGTGCTGTGTCCAGTTTCGGGCCCCGCACCACAAAAAAAGACATTGAGGGCCTGGAGCGGGTGCAGAGAAGGGCAACAGAGCTGGGGAGGGGTCTGGAGAACAAGTCTGGTGAGGAGAGGCTGAGGGAGCTGGGGGTGTTCAGCCTGGAGAAGAGGAGGCTGAGGGGAGACCTTCTCGCTCTCTCCAGCTCCCCGAAAGGAGGGTGTAGCCAGGGGGGGTCGGTCTCTGCTCCCAAGGAACAGGCGATGGGACAAGAGGAACCGGCCTCAAGCTGCTCCAGGGGAGGTTCAGATTGGAGATTAGGAACAATTTTTACACAGAAAGGGTTATTAAGCCTTGAGATGGGCTGCCCAGGGAAGCAGTTGAGGCACCATCCCTGAAAGTATTTAAAAGAGGCGTTGACATAGTGCTTAGAGACATGGTTTAGTGATGGTTTTTATCAGAGTTAGGTTGATGGTTGGACTAGATGATCTTCAAGGTCCCTTCCAACCTGGACAATACTATGATTCCAAATCAAAACAGTTCCTGAGGATCTGTTCGTGCTGCCCACCCACATGAGGGCTGCTGGTGACTCACGGTGGGCACCAATGGCTGGATCATGGACACCAGGACCTCGGAGCAGCTTTGCTCTTGGATAACCCAGCAGTGCAGCCCGACACACAGAAACCCACCCGTGTCACTGGTGAGGGGATACCAGCAGCGTGGTCAGCGCCTTCTTGTGAACACACAGGGCACCACGGAAGAGCCCCAAAATAAAGGCCATCTCAGCTTCTCATTCCCTGGGAATCTTCTGGGGTTCTGGTTCCAGGGGAGTCCACAAAGGGAAAGAAATTCTGCAGAGAACGGGGCGGCTCGGCCGTAGAGCTCAGCACACGGCAGCTTCCCTGCTCCGCACCTCTCCAAGTCTCTAAAAAGTTGCTCCATTGCAAAGCGAGAAAGAGCAGCGCAAACTAGAAAGTGATAAATGGAAATGACTCCATTTTATATACATCTATACATATGGGACAACAGAAGGTCTTCGCTTAGACCACAGCAGTTTTAGGGTTTTTTTTCAAGCAACTTTTTCATTCCAAGATGGTCCAAAAGCCCAGGGGGGGCTGGAGGGGCCGTGCAGAGCTGGCAGCTGAACCCCACCTTCTCTGGGGTGAAGGGGAGGTTTTGCAGAGTATTTGCAAACGGGACACTGCCAGAGGCGAGAGACATCATCCAGGAAGGAGAATCTCTGCTTCCAAACATGATTTGAAAACGACAGAGCGTGGCCGTGAACCGATGTCTCAGCCGAACGCGCCAGGGGATGACGATCCATCCCCGGCTCCGTGTCCCCCACGGGAGCTGCTCCCAGGACAGGGGACAACGTGTGGGTGCAGGACATGGATTACACGATATCAAACATCAAGAGACCCCCTGCGTGCCCTAGGGAAGAGTCTGGGGATGGCTCGGTGCAGCTGGGGGTTAAACACCAGGGAAGCGGGAGAGTGGGCAATTTTAACTGGTCCTTAATATTATTTGACCATTGATTATTCCTCTTTTTTTTTTTTTTTTTGGAAGAGAGTTTAAAATATGGCCTCCAAAGCAATCTGAAGCTATTAGTAACGCAAGGTGAAAGAGAGAGTAAATTCAGGGACACAATATAAACCCAAGCAGCTGAAAGGCCTCAATTAGGCTGAAAGGAGTTATCTGGTATTTAAATAATTATTAGATTGAAGGAATAATCACAGGTCTGAGCTGATTTTTTTCCCCCACTGTCATCCTAATGGAGACTATAATATTATTATTCAAATGCCCATGATTCTCATTGAGGGGGGAAGAAAAAAGGGCTCATTTAATCTCCATGCGACAGGGCTTCAGGAGGCCCGATTAGTCATTTCTCTTATTTCAGCTGTCACTCACTCACGGGCACCACGGTTTGTCATTAGTGGTATTTTATGCACACGAGAAGGGGAAAAAAAAAAAAAAAAGACGAGCAAAAAAAAAAATTAAAGCAAAAAACAAAAAGAGAATCTCCTGTGGAAAATGACGGATCAAAGGAACAATTTTGATGTCACCAGAGCGGCAGCTGCGGGTGTTTTACGGGGCCGGTATCATTTCTTTTGGGGTCGGGTTGGTCTCTGAGCAGTGATTTATCCACCGCCCCACTCCAGCACCGCTGGGTTCTCCCCGATCTGCTCCGGGGGGGTCCTGTGCTCCTGGGACTCTCCATCCCCTCGGGAGATGGCAGCTCCCACAGCCCCAGCACCTCTGAGACCCAGCGAATGCATCGGCAGCAACCCCAGCATCCATCCATCCTCCCCCCGGCCCCAGCTCTCAGCATCCCAGTGCCACCAGCTTTTCCCCACACTGTCCCTGCATCGCTCCCAGCCCAGATGCCACCAGGGTCCCCAAACACCCCACCAAGGGGGAGCTAAGTGGGTGATAAAACCCGCTACGGTTTTTCTCCTAAAGCCACATGGGTCTGGGGAGCTGCCGCACAGAATGAAGCCTCCTGAGAAATAACTGAGCTTGTGGGGAGGCGGACACCAGGCTCGGGATTGCTTTCTAGGCTGGAGGTGGATTCTGCCCTTTTTGCTTTTTATAGTCAAATAAGATTCATTGCTGCGAGGCCGGGAGTAGGGAGATGGGCTGGCTCATGCCTCTGACCTCCCCAGCAGGTCACCGGGCTGTCAGAAATGCCCCTGAATTATCGAAAGGGTCACCAGAAGGGCAGGCTACACTATATAAACTCAAATGGAAGAGCAGACCATTTGGAACCACCTCACCCTTGCACCAGCCTGACCCTTCCTCTTTGCATTGGCTCCGCTTCATATCTGCCAACTGGAATGAGGGGGAAAAAAAGCCCAGAGTTTGGCTATTTCTTCACAGCAAGTGAGAACACACGTGCCGGGTCTCCATCCCTCCTGGAGCCCGTGGGGAATTTTCCTGTGAAACCTTTCCAACCATTAAAGCTGCCGCAGTGATTTATCCCCTTTGAAGAAGTGATATTTCAGGACACATTTGTCAGCTATGGAGGAAGACCTTACAATAATTAATAGGGTTTGGTTTTGTTTTAATTAGACAAAAGCTATGAGCCAAAAGAGTCTGATCTAAGCACCTCTGAGCTCTGGGATGTCTCCAGCCGGGATCAGGGCTCCAGGTCCCAGTCCTGCCTCCTCGGCCAAGCCACCGCAGCCAGATGAGCCCCGCGCTGCCGAATCCCCCCTTTCCCAGCAGAAACCCACACACCCGCTCGCTCACTTCCCTGCTCCTGGTGTCCTCACCTCTTTCCCCAGCAAGAGGCACGTCCCAGCCCCAAGCAGAGGATTTTCCCGGCCGTCCCGGAGCAGGGCTGTGTGAACCCAGCTTAACTGTTTGCTGCAGAGTTTGACACCCACTAGAAGTTACTGGCAGCTGGATGTGAAGTAATTACAGTTTTGTAACACAAGGCGATGAGGAGGGCTCCTAATGCCTTCTCTTTGGGTTTGTTGCTTTTAGGTGTTTTTTTTTTTCAGTATATTTTGCCTTTAACAACAATAAGAGAAAGTTGTAAATCACCCAGAAGGTGCCTGGTGTCGGGTCTGAGGTCTCTGCAGAGGTTTCTGAACCACAGGGACGATGAATACCGAGCCTTTCCTAAGGCACAACCCGCAGCACTGAACCCTTTGGGCTCGGAAACCCTCAGAAACCACCTTTATCCCTCACCCTCCTGCCCCTCGGCGGTGCCTGTCCCTGCTCCGAGAGGCTCTGCTGGCAGCCGCAGGCAGGAACCGCGCAGGTTCCACTTCCCCGGAGCTGCTTATTCACGGGGATGGCATTTCACAGGCTCACCAGCTTTCTGAGAAAGAGTTAAGAGGCCAAAATACAGTATTGTGATTATTGCTTCCTCCAGCCCTGGGACAAGGAAGAGGAGGGGAAGAACGAAACCCAGCCATGAAAAGGCATTTCCCTGATAACAAACACGATTGCATGAATTATGCACAAAATTTGTTCATATTGTCCAGACTTCAGATATTGTTTATACAAAGCATACCGGATAAGCCACCTCTCCCCCCGCAGCTCCCTCCTGAGCGCACATGTCCCAACACGTCTGGGGTAAAGAGAAACAGAAAAATCCCAGGGGAGCCCCACCGTGAGCCCCATCTTTGGAACTGCATTTGGGAGAGCAGCTCCCTGACCCAGCCTTACTCCTGCCTGGGTCCCAGACTTGCTGAACAGACCTGGAAAAGTCACGTTCCTCAGCCTCAGCTGTTCCACCTGTGAAATGGGGATAATGCTCTCATACAGGAGGCAGTTGGATGTTCAATCGATGGAAAACCCAAAAGAGAGTTTCCAGGCATAAACTGCTGTAGTAAAGTAAGTGGAAGGGACTGGTTTAGCCCTCTGGATGCACCTCTATTCATAAGCTCTTTGATCAGAGATGGTTCGGCAGAGCAGGGCTACGCTCCCCTGACAGTGACAAGCAAACACAGGCACAGCTACATCTGACCCCCGAGGATGCTGAAACATCCCTGCGACACAGCGAGGAGGCATCTCTTTAACACTGACAAAACCATCACCGTCTCCAAGGGAGCACTGGCTCCTCTGGCAGATCTAAAGCAGGACCGCAGCTGTGGCTCCGGCGTGGCTTACACCCAGCTGTGCACTGCAGCTGGGGACATTTAACCCACCAACCCCAAAAGACGTCCAGAAAAAATTCATAATCAAGCCAGGACACCTAGGTGGCAGAAATTAGACACCTTCTTCTTTCCCTGTGCTGATACTTGACACTTGCTATCTGAGAAACCACAGCTGGCAGCTATTGAGCTTCAAGTACACCGCTGCGAAATAGCTTATAAATTACCTTGCAGCAAGAGAGGTGCTGGGAAAAGAGGACTTTATTCACCGTGCAGTCCCCGAGGACAGACCCAAGGCTGGTGACAACGCCATGCACAGGAGCACAGAGCAGAACAGACCCTTATTTTCCTGGTTGCCTTGAAGTATGACACAAAGGGAAAATTTAACACTTCTTAAGTTTCCTAGATGGTTTAGTTGAGTTTTGGGAAGTCTCAGTTTCATCCAAACCCGTATAAACAGGTCAATGGCTTTGGATAACATTAAATCATATAAATTTGTGCCAGAAAGTTGTGATTCTCTAATCCAGTCTCCTGCTGCAGGGACCAGCCATAATCATAATTCAAGAGATGTCTCTCTAAACTGTCCTTAAGGACCTCCAGAAACGGAGTCCCCAACCCCTCCAGGAAATCTGGGTCACTCTGTCCCTTACAGAGGGCTTTTCCTAGTTTCTTACCCAAGTCCTGATGGACGGAGGTTTATCCACCCCTCTTCACTGGTGCACCTGAGCATCGTTTGATTATTCAGGGACTTTATTCCCAACAAAATAGAGCTTAATGGATGGTGACCTTAGGTGCAAGCAGATTAAACGATTAAATGATTTGCCCAGGGCTAGTCAAAAGGTCCCAGTGGCAAAGCCGGGAGTTTTATCTCCTGAGCCTCAGCCCAGCACTCCCTCCCCAGGTGACATCCAGCTGCAGTTTATTACGAGAGAATATTACAGTGCAGCACGAGGGAAGATCACAGAGCGGCCATTGAACTGGAGGAGAAAAATAAGCAGCAGCTTCTCCTGGCCTCACTCCAAGTGCACCACAGGCAAGTGAAGAACCCCAGCTTCAAATTAAATGGGTCCCCAGCCACTCCATTAAACAGAAATCCTGAAACAGAAATCCTTTGGCTGTGCCAGCCCCGTACAGCGAGTGGTGTTCGTTATCCCCAACACTCCCTACGGCAGCCAGATGTATTTACACAGTAGCCACAGTGCTGTTACCTAAGTAAACCAGGAAATTGTACATTTGTTAAAATTAGGTTCTGAGATGCTGAATCCCCAACTGTGTAGCTATAGGTTTCACTCAGCCAGCAGCGCTGAAATTATTAAGAGCCCGTCTCTGCCTGTGCGCGCATCCAGGCATGATTCCCCATCCGAGGGGTGTTTACTGGTTACGATGCTTCACGCCACCCCAGAATGGGATTATCTTTTCAGATTATGAGCAATAAGCACCACGTGAAGCCTACACCACAGGCCATCGTGCTGTCCGACCCTGTGCCATCGCACCCGGAGGGAAGGGGTGGTCTGGCACCCAACCAGGGCAGGAGCAGCGGGATGAGAGCTGGAGGAACACCCAAGGGGAGAGGTTCCTCCCTGGTGTGGGACCTGCACCATCAGCTCACTGCTTGGCTCCAGATTTCAGCCGCCAGTCACATCGCTGGCATTCCCACCGCAGAAGTGGAAGCAATTATCATCCAGGTCCCGCCGTGGGATCACAAGGATTTGGGAAGGCAGGACACAACTGCAAAAGCCCTTAAATTAACAACAAACCCGAAGCAGACAGGTTGATGCAGGAGAGAGCCACACAGCACTGAAGAACCCTTCAGGGACCATTAACCAGCCCCTCGTCAGGCCTGTCTTCGTGGAAGTATGTGCTATGAACTGCAATCAACACCAGCTTTACCAGCCATACGAGGGAAGTGACTTTACCTCTCAAAGCCTCTTTTCCCAGGGCTGCCTGCCCTCTGAAGTGCATCGCTGGGGTGCCTGATGCAGCTTTTGAAAGCGTTTTGAGGTGCCTGAACCCTGGGAAACATAAAGCACCTTCATTCCCTGCCTAATTTGCTTCACGGAGCGTGACAAGCAGTGACCATCGCAGAGCTCACGGCCATGAGGACAGTGGCTGCTCATTGGCAGGGTCCCCATGGGACTCGTGCATTAATCCCCAGGTGCCCCCAGCCTCGTGCTCCCATCTCCAGCCACAGACCCCACAGCCTGGACCCGTCTCAGCTCCATCCCACCATCAGCCGAACATCACTGTCTACCCGAGAAAGTGGCTTCTTCCCACTCATCTGCTCCATGCTCCTCTGCCCTGCTTTTCAATTTCAGAGCTCTGGCAGATCACTGATTAATTCAAGCCTATTTAATAACCCTTCTGTTTAGATGAAACAAGCTGTCTTGTTTTCTTTATTTTTAACACTAACTCTTGTTTCTTTGCTAAGGATCTTTCTGTCATTTAAAAACCTCTCTCCGCAACCACACTGACAACATGATGGAGGAAGCATCTGCTTATGGCCACATCTGACACCAGCCAGAAGCCACCGCGTGAGGCTAGAGAAGGACTGGACGCTTTGATGGGTTAAGAGGGCCCAAAAGCCTGAGCTTGTCTTGAAAAATCCTTGGTATCTCTCCACTTGCTGTGGCAAATCCCTGTAGAGCCCAGACCAGAGAGCAAACGTGGGGACCACGGGGCCAGCTATGGACAGTGTGGGCAAGAGGAAAGGAGAGACACGGGAGCCAGAGTCCCTGAAGTCATCGCAGGGCTCATCCAGGGAGGGTCACTGCGCTTTTCCACCCTGTTGTGGGTGGGAAATATGCCTCAAAAAATCTGGGAACACTCAGCAAGCTCTGTCCCGGGCGGCAATGGGTTGGCGATGGCCAGGGGGCACAGAGCCCGGCAGCTGCTCCCACCGCCACAGCCCTCTCCCCCCGCGGACCCCCGGCTTCCCTGGCCATCACCTGCTCCCCCGTGGTGTCCTCACACCAGAGGGGTTTCGAGGCACTGGTTGGCAGCACGAGCACTTCCCAGCGCAGCCCCCTCCCTCCCTCCCCACCCGCTGACACCCCCCAACGCGGGGCACAAAGAGCAACAGACACCCCGGGACCCAACTCCCGATGGGAATGAGTTGGAGCCTCTCAGCTGCCTCCTGCCTCTTTGAATTTCAAAGCTGCACTTGTCTGTAGAGCAACTGAGTCATTTCCTTCCTATATCCAGCCCATCGGACTGGATCCAGCAGTGCCCGGAAAACAATAAATCCTTCAAGGACGTGTAAGGCCATATTTCACAGGAATGCAGCAAGCCCGCCTGCTCGGAGAGCTTCTCGCACACCCTTTAATTCAAGACTCCCCCGTGGAAGCTCTCTGGCCCTGGCTCCAGTCCCATCCGAGCACAGCAGCCGGCTCCATCCCACCTCCCGGGGCAGCACGGGGACCCTGCAGACGCCCAAGCATGGACCAGCACCCACGGTCCACGCAGGGTGACACCTCCTCATCACCCCAACCAGACACATCACCAATTGTGAACCGATAATGAGACATCCTTGATTCCATAAAACATACGGAGGATCTAGGAGGGAGAGATCCCACAGCTGCATTTGTTGCAGGACTTCACCACTACTTTAGCAGACGGAAGGAAGGCTGCATCAGCAAAGGGGTTTGCTCCACAAAATACTGCAGAGCAAAGCAACATGTGAGAACCAGTGCAGGTTGTAGGAATACTTTCAGCCGGTTCAATTTTATAAGTATCCCCTTTACAACCACAAATTGGTTTTGCGGATCCACAATACATTTATATCAAATTCAACGGGACTGCTGGGGACAAAACCGAGGCAGAACTCAATGATTTGAGCTATATACAGCCCGAGCGCTGCAGAACTTCCACTGAAACAACAGGGTCGAGATGCTCAACCAAAAAGAAACTCTCTCCGCACCCAAATTTGAGTTTCCATGCAGCTCTGAGGAAAACTGGTGCATTTTCCAAGATCACATCAGTGCTGCTTCCATCCTCTTCTTAGAGGTCCGAAGCAAAGCCTGACTGATTTACACCAACATTCAGAACACTGTGAAACAAATGATCCCCCAAACATCAGAAAAACTAAATGACAAGGAAATTAATATTGTATCCTCTTCAGTAACAAGATGGCTACAGCAGATAATCTGGCAAAGTGTCATGTTTATAATGGAAATTTGCAGAGAATGTAACAGGAAATGTCAGGGATGAATAAATGAGTTAATAATTTGCTTTTCCTCAAGTTAAAATTTGCACTGTTTGTAGAAAAAACACTGGTCTGGGTGGTTTTGTGTTTTGGGTTTTTTTTAAATCTTGGAAGGAGAAGGAAATGAAGCCAAAGTTGTTTGGTTTTCAATAGGTCTTTGCAGCGTGCGAGCGGACACTGGCAGGGACGAGCTGCCCAAAGCCCTGTGCCCACAGGACTCGTTCCTGGGGGGGGGGGACACGACCCTCCCTGCCCCCCTGTAGCCGTGCCCTGCTCTTCTCTCACCGCCTTCAACCTGCTCCAACCCCGACTTAAAGCTTTGAAACAACTTTAAGAGCATTTGCCATGTTTTCTAAACCACCACCGACACTGACTCTTCAAGGTACCGAATTTTTAACTACCTGGCACAGAAAATTTTAAAAGCAGCCGGCCCTTCAGTCGGGACTAGATGATCTTAAAGGTCCCTTCCAAACCAGAAAATTTGATGATTCTCCTCTTTGAAGTAAATGAGAGCTCATCTCAGGAACAGGACCTGCTTATTTGAGCTGCACGGAATGGTTAAAAAACCCCCCACATATCGTTGAATTCACACTCAGAAGTGAAGAACTCCATCTGCCAAGTCGGTCTGATCCCACCCAACTTGTCACTCCGCAGGTTAAGTCTCCCAGTGACCCAAGACCCCGGACAGGGTTTGTTGGCTTTTTTTGTAAAACAAGTTATACAACAGCCTTGGACGTCCTTAGAAGAGCCTCTGCTTTTGTCTCTTTCTGAGAATTTGTTCTAGCACTTCTCGGCTCAGCCCGAGACACGTTGTGACCACCTCCGAGTCAGACAATTTATTTGGTGGAACCGACGGAACAGATTTGCCCCTGTCACACAATTTACGCCTTGAAAAGCCGAGTTACGCAAGCGCTTGTTCCAGCACCTCATTATATCCCAGTGGACAAGCAAGGGGGCTCCTGCCTCTTTCTCCCAGTGAACCCCGGAGTGCTTGCCCACGCTCCTCGGTTGCTATGAGATTTTAAAGACAGTCTAAACCTGTTGCCACCAAATGGGCCTTTAACACAATTCCAGCTCCATAAGGCTCCTCATCTGCCCGTGGAGCCAAACACACCACAGGCCACTGATCAGAGAAGGGCTCGTCACTGCCGCTGCAATTAACTCCTTGTGAACTGCTGAGAAAACTTTATAACGAGGAGAGAAGTGGCCCACAGCGAACCTTTTGCTGCTGCATCCTGTCTCAGCCAAACGGATTACTTACTGTGGATGTTTTTCATCTGGCCCCTCCAGCTCCTGTAACACAACAGGTGATGCCCCCGTAACGTTTAATTGATTTGGAAAAACAGAGAACAGGCAACAAAGGTCAGAATTTTTAGAAGGCTTAGGGCAAATGCAGAAGCATTTCTCATTCCAAGGTGGACTTTGAGAAGCTCTTACTCATGATTTCAAGAAGAGCTTTTCCGCCCTATAAGTACATAAGCAGCATCTTTGGAAAGCACTCAATACACAACAAACTGACTCAAAAAAAAGCCCCTGAAGAGGGAGCAGCCCTCAGCCAGCAGTCTGCCCACGGCAAGCACTCCAGCTCCTCTGCCTCCCCTGCGTCCCCAGAGTCAGTGGCTGAACCGAGGAAGGGATTTAGGCACCTTCTTTCTTACTTGTGCTCTCAGCTTCAACACTAAATAAAATGAAAACAGCAGAAGAAATGTTCTGGGGCCTGCAGCAGAACTGGTGAAGTCCACATCCATGGACATCGACACCAGCAGAAGAACTCTGGGCTGGGGGTTTCGCTGTTGGGACCCCCTGTGCTCCCACACCACAGCCAGAGCTGCAGCCCCTCAGCCCCAACCCTGCTCAGCCCCTTCTCCACACCCGGCAGGAGCTCCCGTGTTTCACCTTCAGCGCAAATTTAAAACCTGCGAGGTGGCAAATCTTCAGCATAAGATTAATTTAGCCAGTTAGGAAACCCACAGGCTTGCTCCCTTTTCCTCCCCACCCCAGCTCTTCGCACTTCCATTAAAAATGAAAAGGAAATTCACAGGCTTTTTTTTTGTTGTTGTTTAAATAACATTGCAGGCTGTGACATTAACCAGCAAAGGCAGGAAATATGATCATGAGGGCAGCGCTCCATCCTCTGCTCCTGTCGCTGCCACTTTTTGGGGACTTGGCAAATGAATGAGTAAAGGAGACAGCCTGCGTGTTTTATGGAGTTGAACTGTAACATCCCTGTTAAGCAGCCAACTCACCATTCCTCTGCTCTGACATCCATAAATCTCCCCAGCCACGGGGAACAAAGCTCTTCACACGAACTGGCTACACGTGAATTCCCTCGTGTTTGGCTACCTGGGCAAGCAACCAGCCCGCTGTGGTCTGCGGCACTCGCTGCGGCTTTCCTAATATCCTCAAAGATGTGGGAAATCGTCTGTTTTGGCAACTTGGGAAGTTTTAGTCTCAGCTACCAACACACTCATGTTCATTCTAGCACCTGCTTTTCCAACAGCCAATTCCCAGAACCTCAGCTTCCCACTCCTGGGGGGGAAAACCAGCCGCTTCAGGCTATAAGAAAAAAATAAATCTTGACAAGGTAAACTCTGAAAGTCCAGCAATTGGGAAGCAGATAAAAAGAACTCAAAAGCCTCTCATGTATTTTTGCTGCTGTAACTGTTCCCACAGAGATAATTAATCTCAAAACCTCGGAGCTCAAAGGCGCTTTTTTGGAAGCTCATTCCCAGGGTAACAGACCGGAGGGATGTTAAGCACGAACAGCGAGGAGAAGCCCTGCACAACCTCCAGACACCTGCCCTTCTCTCCCTGGATGCCCACTTTCCTCCAGTGCCCGCGCCGCACACGAGGGATGGCTCCGAGCTCTCCTACCACCGACACGAAACCGCTCCGGAGGAAAAACTACACATAAATCTCTCCAGGAGGCACTTGTTCCCAGGCTCGCCGAGCCTGGAAATGACACGAGGAACTCGTTCCACGCTGAGTCAGGGTCTGTCGGCGGCTCCCGGCCCCGCCGCGGTGGATGCGCTTCCTTCCCGGCGCGCGTCACGGGCGGCAGAGCCGGCGAGCGACAGCCCTGCGCTGCCCCACAGCTTTCCTGTTTTCCCCAGCGCCGCTTCCCGAGACACCGCACGGGGAAAGGGGGGGTCCGGAGCCTGACACCGAGCTGCTGCGGGGGTCAAACCCGCTGCTTTTCAAAGGCTGTTTGAAGAGCCAGCCAGGAGCTGAAAGCAAAATAAGCTTTTTCCTTTAACCTTCCCTGATATACCCGGGGAGTGGCCTCTCCATGGACTATCGCTCCCCCATCCAGCCATCCCATCACTGGGAAAATGGAGTGAGATTTGCCTGTGCATCCCAAGGGCTTTTCCCCCACACATCCCAACGCTCCCATTGCTGAGCCCCATGCCCCAGTGGAGGCCACGGCAGCAGAAGCCACCGGTGCAGCCCCGGGGGAACCCTCCTGGCCCCTCCAAGTCACCACGGAGGGGCAAAGGCTGAGTCCGTGCTCAGCCCCCCCACCAACCCTGCACCCACCCCCCCAACAGCCTCCCACTCACACACATTTTTGCTGCTGTAACTGATCCCCCAGAGGCTTCTGCTGGAGCAGAACCACCATCAAACAGCACCCCCGTTGCTCCCACCACCACCAGCACCCACGGCCGGGCTGCAAGCCCAGCTCTGCCGTTACGTGGCACCGGCACCCACCGGGAGAGCCCACGCCGAGTCCCAGCAAAGGCTGATCCGACTCCCACTTACCCGCCCGGGGAGGAGGTTTGGCCAGGATGGAGCCTGCCCTTCCCGTCCAGCTCCCGGGTTTGGGCTCCAGCGCCGAGCCCCCGCCGGGCTCCAAGCCCCCTCCTCGGCCGCGCAGCCCCGGGACAGCCGGCGGCTCCCTTAATGAGCCCTGAGAAAGGAGCGGCGGCAGCGGGAGGAGGCGAGGTGAGAGGTCAGTGTAATATTTACTCAGACGTCACCTTTCACTTTTATGAAGCGGGGAAGTGGTGCCAGAGCAGGAAAAGGGCTGCGAGGGACGTTCCTGCCCGGGAAGCCGCTGTCACACCGAGCACAACAGGGAAACGGCTCCAGCGCGGCTCCGCAGAGCCAGGGCACGGCTGGGGTGGGACATCTCCTTCAGCCCCTTTTACCCCAAAACCAACAGGCTCTGGGCTCTTCCCACTGTCACTGCCATCTGCCCCATCAGAAAGACTGGCTGGGGTAGGCAGGACCTCCACGGAGCAGAGAACCTCTCCAGGTCCCCCGTGCTTCAGGAGACCCCCAACCAGACTGGAGCCCATCACACAACCCTCCACACCATGATTTTAAGGAACCCGCAGGAGATATGGCACACACTGCAGGGGGCTAAGATAGAAATGTATCAGCTGGATAACAGAATTTCCCCAGTGGACCTGTTTCTTGGAGGAACTGTCTCCCCTACCCAGTGGGGAGATGGCACCGAGCGTGCACCCCAGCACAGGACTTCGTCCCCGGGGCAGGGCTGGCAGGGCTCTCCCAGGCTCGCTATCGCTCTGCCTTTTAAGATGATCTGGACTGTTTTTTTATAACGTGTTTCTGATGCCTTTTATCTCCTGCTCTGAATGTAATTTTAGCCCAGGCAAAGCAGGATTAAATTTTCATAATACGATACATTTATCTCGCTTTTCATTCCCCCCCCCCCCCATCACCACCTCCCAGTTCGATTACACCCAAACAGAAGCAGCGATTACGGTGAGAAACGTGAGATGGGCTCTACCCGATAACGGAGGGGAGGGCACCTCTTTCCCAGCACCCCGTCCCTGGCTGCCCCCCGCCAGGCAGCAGCCGACATCCCAGAATCCAGCCCCAGGCTGACAGCATCACCCGGGTCCCCAAAACACACAGATGGACCCCAGCGCAGTCAGAACCCAGCAGAGAACAGGCAGCAGATTAGGTACATCACCCACATATGTTGTACTTGTGTGTTTGGTAAACTCGGGTTTTCTCAGTGAACTCCTTCTACAGCCTCCTCGCCCCCACCCCAGCATCTCCCAGCTCTTGGGCTGGGACCAGGGAGGGCAGAGGAGCCACAAGCCACGCTGGGGAGCCACGCTTTCCTGGGCAAGGAGCAGGGAGAGGCAGCAGCCAACCTGCCTCGGCTGGGAATGCCTGAAAAGCACTAAAATCCTCCTGCCCCCCCCAACCCCAAGTGCTGCGTCCAGGAAAGCAGCGGGTCAGACCCGCAGCCCCCGTAACCCATCCTCATCCTCCGAGGGGCCGGGGCTCACGCACCAGCCAGAGGCTGCATCTCGGCGCGGCTTTGCCAGTTGCTGGTTTTATGTTCATTTTTCAGTCGGGCTCCGCCAGCCTGATCCGGAGGATCCCCTCTAGTGGGATGAGGAGGAATTTCAAGCCCACATCCCATCCCCAGCTCCCCCTGCACCACCCGCCGGCTGGCCCCGCTGCCCAGGGGGGGCTGCAGAGTGGGGGGAGCCAGCTCACAAATTCACCCCGCTTTGCCAGAGCCTTTTGGGGCAAAACCAGGCTGGAAAAGCAGATGCTGGGGAGGTGGCGCAGACGGGAAGGACTGGAGGAAGAAGATAGCAGACGTCAAGACAGCAGATATATCCCCTTCACGGCAGCAAAGAGGGGGGGGATGATGACTTCCATCAGCAAAACATCTGCTTTTGACAATGATGTGCCACCTGGACCACGCGCTGCAACAGCGAGCCTGGCTGGAAGGTGGGCTGGAGGCATCGTGGCCACCCTGCAAGCAGGTTGGTGCAGCGGCACGTGGGGAGCCGGCCAGAGGCACCCGCCGGGTGCACTCACAGCCCATCTCCCTCACCGGCACTAAACCACACAGCAAATATATGTATTTTTACTGCGGAGAAAAGGATCTGAACACGAGCCCCGGGCAGCCGCCTCTGCCGCCCAAGGACAGCACGCTGCCCTCAATTCTGCTTTTGTTCCCACTTTCCTTTTCATCCCGGAGGCTCCCTCTGCACCACTTCTGCAGACAAAGAGCTCGTGGCCTCCTCGGACCAAAAAAAAAAAACCACCTTTAAGTCTCGCACAGGCGAGCCGTGCCCTCGCCCCGCGCCGTGCCCCGGGAGGGAAGGTGGGCACCAATTAGCAGAGCTAAGGAGGAGGCACACAGGATGCTCTTGGCGATAAAGACACATCAGATCCAGCCATCGGGGTTTGTGGCTCGGCCCCAGGAAGAACTTGGTACCACCTTTTCCCCCTCTTGGTTCCCCCTTGCCCTCCCCTTTGCTGTTGTGGCGGTGGCCTCCTAGCCAAGCTGGTTAAGAGATTAACACTCTAAAAACCACATTTACTCTAATTAGCCATGAAATCTTTGTAACTAAGTGAAAAAATGTTTCCCTTGAGGGATTTTTGTCCATTCATCACTGTTTGAATTGCCAGGGAAAGAGGGGAGGGGGGGTGGAAAAAAGAGAGAAAAGAAGTGGGGGAGAGAGAAAAAACCCCTCAGATCTAATGAATTAATAGCAGAATGCCCTGGGGGAGCAGCGGGCTCCTACAAAACACGGGCACCTCAAAGGGGGCTTTTCACAGGCCCGCGGAGGGGACGCTGCTGAATTATTTGGAGTTAACAGACTGTAACACAATGCTCTGCTCCCCGTCCCAGCCGGGCAGCTCGGCCAGGGCAACGTGCACCTCCCTTCCCTCCGCAGGGACGGACAGACGGACGCTGTGCCCGGACAGCTGGGTGCCCCCGCCCCACAGACAGCTTTAGGGGACCGGGCTCTGCCCCCTGTTAGTATTTTCCTGGGAAAAACATCTCAGAAGGAGTTAGGTGGGAGGGGTGGGGGCAGAGAATCTTGCCACAACTTAGGCCCATAAATATTTCATATCGCTGGAATAAGAACGATTATATTCCTGCCAGCACTTTTCTTGTGTATTTTAAATGTGTCACCGCCTTCTACTTTCTCCCCCGTTTGTGTTTCTTGTAACAGGCCCATGAAATAAAGATTAGCTGAATAATCAAGAGTGTTTAGAAATGTGAAGGGGCCTGTCTCAGGAGCACTGCATGCTCAGGTTCATCTTTTTTTTTTTTTTTTTTTCTCCTTTTTAAGGATGCCAAACACAGTTGGGGGAGTGCAATTTTCACACACTGGAAGAAACGGGGAGGGGGGGAGCGAGCGCGGTGCCCGAGCGCGCAGGGACGAGGCGAGAGCACACGCTTCCCCGTCAAAAATGACAGCCTCAACGCCGGGCGGAAGAGGGGGCCGCTCTCCCCCCATTACATATTTATCCTTCGAGCTGCAGAGGGGCCAATTAAAACAGCTTGATCACTGCCGGGTTCAAACGGCCGCGTGTGTGCTCGGGGAAGCGGGATGGGAGGCAGGTGCCTGCATTTTCCTGCTGCTCTACGGCGCCCTCCGCTCCCCCCAGAGCCACCCAGGCAACCTCAGCTCAACACAGGTACTTCTGAGACACAGCCCGGCTCCCGCAGGAAAACACCCTGTTGGCACCCAAAGGCCAGCACAGTTTTCCACCTTAAGCCTTCCTGCCACGTGCCCCCTCCAATTCCTCTGCACTAGCTTCTCCTTTCTTCCCCAGCCCAATTCCACACGTGAGCTCCCTACGGCATGAGGCACCCTGTGCCTACATCTGCCCCAGCCTGCAGGCAGCGATCCCAAAACGGGCTCCAGACTCCCACATTCAGCTGCAACAGGAGTTCCCGAAGTAAGTTCTGGAAAGCCTTGTAGTGGAAGTTAAATTAGAGATCTCGGGAAGATGCTGCAAATCACATGTTTCCCCGAGACACCACAGGGTCTGCTCAGCAAACTGCTCCAAATGTCATTTCCATTTAGCTGCTTTGCAAGCCAATTTGTCACATACTAATGCAATTTGCTGGAGAGAGTTAAAGAGCACGGGGCAGTAGCGGCCACCTCCTCTCCAGGCGCCCAGAGCCAGCCGGGGTCTGCGTTTTCCCTTTCCCACCCAGCTGAGGTTCCCCTCTGCCGAGGGAAGCCCAGGGTGAACACCAAGAGCAAGACCTGGCATGGGGAGAGCACCAGGAAAAGCTCCTTCCATCATATTGGGGAATTGTGTGCAGATCTCACGCAGCATCTGTTACCTGCTTCCACCGCATAAACTTGTTATAAGCCGGGGGGAAACTCCACGATTAATTACATCAAACAAGACTATAAAGACAATGAAGAGTAAATTGGGTTACTTTATCTTCTTGCAACAAGCGCCGTGGTTAGAAGAGTTGAGAAAATGACTGGTTTGTTAGATAAGCTGTTTCACAACAGCAGTTGGACATTCACGTTACTCTTTGCTCGCACCAAGTTTCTTAAATCAAAGCTATTTTGACTGTTTCCTTGCGCCACCCCAAAATACCACATTTAAGCTTTGAGGGTCCTCAAAGTGACAACAAATGGCAAAAGGACAGCAATAAAGGAAAAAAAATATTGCATTTTAAAGGATCTAACGCCTCTGTGTTAAAGGAAAAAAGCTAAACATCTGTTCTGAAGATAGCACAGATTTCTTCTGAGGCATCTGTCTTTCAGCTGTAAAGTAGGTCATTTGATTTAACTTTTAGACACGGTATCAATGAAGCCATCCAGAGGAGGAGAGCCAAGACCATCTCCCCAAGTCAGCTGAGATCTATTAAACACATTCAAGCCACCAGTGAAGCATCAAGTGCTCAGCAAATAACTGGGAAACCCTGTCAGCAGCCGGTTTTACACCACGGTACTCTGCTAACTCCACACTCTCTCACCTCCAAGCCAGTATCTTGAACCGTAGGTCACAGACACACAGGTTTTTCTTTCCTTCTACCACTTACTATTCACCTCACTTAATATTAACCTATTGACTTCCTGATACCCCTTAGAACACAGATTAATTGAACATCATTCACTTCACCTCCAGGAAGGTGGAAGTATTGGCCATGGCTTGAATGGAGACAAAGCCCGTAACGCCTGCCCGTGCCAGGTTAAAGGGAGGTCACGGCGAGAGGACAGCCTGGCATCTCCAGTGCTCCCACCGAGCAGCCTCCGCTGGGACCAACCCACCACCCCAAGGGCTGCGGGGCTGGAGAGGACTCGCACCATCACACAGAAGTTCGCGTTTCCCTGAAGGGAGCACAAGTGCATTTGCCTTCCCTCCCCTCGTCGCCTTTCCAAAAGGGTCTTATCTAGGGAAGCGTTAAGGGAATTTTTTTTTTTTTCTGAGATTCAGGGGTGTCTTCAAAAAAGTCCCTCCTTGCCCACAGTAACTTTTTATAGAAATGAGTTTATTCTGGTGCATTGACTGCTCCAGACCGTGACTGAGCGGTAACAAACGACAACGGAATTAAGAGAAAATACATCTCCGAATGCCCCGTGTAGGCACGGAAACCAGCGCGGGGAGGGAGCGGGGGGCAGAGGACCGGGAATCGGGGAGTTCCGGGGGGGTTTCTGTACTGTTTGCCGTACGCCCCCCTGCAAGGGGCGCTGGGCAGCACCTCCGGATGCCGCTCCCGGGCTGAGCCGCTGCCCGCCTCGCCGGTTCCCCGGGCACCGCCGGTACCGCCCCGGGCTCCGCAGCGCCCGGTACCACCCGCCCGGGGCGGCCGCGGGGAAAAGACCGCGACCCGCACGGGGAGGTACGAGCCCAAACCCCCCCTCCCCGCACCTTCCCGGCCGCGGGGGATGCCCGGGGGACCCCCGGCGCCGGGGATGCCCGGAGGGTGCAGAAACCCCTCGCCAGCCTCAAGCCACTCACCAGACCTCGCCTCTCCGGTGCCGCCCGCCTCCTCGGGGTGCCGGTTCCCCGCTTCACGGCGGGGTAATCCACACGGCCCCCGCCACCGTGGAAATCCAGGGCCGGGAGCCCGCTACTCCTCCGCCTTCCCGCAAGCCTCCCCCGGGCTCGGCTCGGCTCAGCTCCGCCGGCTTCTCATACCTCCGCAGCCCCTGCCCGAGCACGGCGGCCAATCCCGGTTCCCCGCCGCCCTCCCCGGCATCCGCCCGCCGCCGAGCACCGGGCGCGCTCCCCGCCGAGCCCCGAGCCCGGGCGCGCTCCCCGCCCGCCGCCGCCGCCCGCCCCCGCACCGCCCCCGCTCCCCGCCTTAACCCTTCCCCAGCCTCGGCGCCGGGGAGCGGGGCTCAGAAATAGCGGTGCGGGGAACGGCGTCCCCCTCCTCCTCCCGACCTTCCCTCCGCCGTCACCCCCCCTTTCCCCCCGGGGAAACCGCACCGAAACAAAGCCCCGCACAGGGAAGGGGGGAGCGGGGATGCCTCACCGCAAAAGGCTGCGGGTCCCCCGGAGCCGGCACCAGCTGGGCTGGGGCTGAGGGGTGATGGAGATGAAGGCTGCCTTCACCTGTGCCCTCAGCTGTCCCACATGTCGTGGGCTGCAGCCCCCCACCAGCTGTGGGAGGGAGGGGGATGGAGGCTGCCGGCTCCCGGTCCCGGCTCTGACCCCCCCAAACATCCTCGCCGTGGGGACAGTGACGCTTGGGGTCTCTGTTTCTCAGTTTCCCCATCTATGAAATGGAGTTGACAAGGCCAAGGCCACGTCACCTCCAGCAGAGCAAAGGCTCTACGGGTGCTGCAGAGCCCCTGAAGCCACCGACCTTCACACCTCCTGGCCAACCAAAACCACAGGGCCAGTGGCCAGCTGGGACAGGGGGTTCTGCAGCCACCCACTGCTGGGAACCAGGGGATCTTTCCTTGGGATGGAATGGCTCACCACAGAGCCACCACCTGGCCTCGCCTGCTGGAGAAAAATACCTGGACGCTGTAGGGTACCCAAAGGGAGGAGCATCTTCAGCCACCCCTGAGCCACAGGGGTTATCTGCACTGGCCTACAAGGGTTGGGAACACCTGCAAATAGGGAGGCAAAGCCAGCCCCAGTGACACAGCAGGACAGGACAGGACAGCACAGCCACACTGCTCCAAAAACCCACAAGCACCAGGGTCCAGCCAAACCCACCCCAGTGAGGCGGCACGGGAACAATTTTGAGGAGTGCAACTGATGGAGGGAATCAATAACAGGATGGATTGCTGCTTTCCGTTTCTTGCCATCAAGACTTTTTTAACAATTTCTTTATCACATATCGGAATATTCATGAGAGAAAATTAAAGCCATCGTCCTGGGCCTCGTCCTCAATAAACCTGAGCGACTAAACCAACCCAATCTCACCTCCCTCGCAGGGAATGCCTTTGCATCCCACCGTGCGGCTCCGGATCCTGTGCTTCCCCCCTCCTGGGAGGGCTGTAAACCAGAGCCTGCACTGGCCCCTCTCCCGGGAGAAAATGACAGGTTAGCTCGCCCTCATCCTCCTCATCCTCCCCACATTTACCACCCTTCAGAAAAGGATTTCCTTTCCAATAGCACCTGTATGACCATCAGTGGGGCACGGACACACCTCCCTGCGCAGCCCAGTCAAGACCCCAGCCCTGCTCCCATAGAAAGGTTCCACTGGAAGCTCTGGAGCAGGGAATTTCCACATCCTGGGAAGGTACAGGGGTTGCTGCTGTTTAGCTCAGGAGAGGAAACAGAAGACACTCAGTGGATGGCAGCATCGGTTCCTTAGGAAGCTTTTCTCTTTCGCTATTCTGTCTCTGACACATTTACTGTGTCGTGTGTTCACAGCGAACAGAAATCCCATTACAAATACCATCCCTGGTTCAACGTGCACCCCTCTAATGCAATTCCTGCTTTTGCAGAAAGCCGTACAAGGCAGGTCAGAGTGTCTCAACAACCATTTCTCTCCTCTTTGCAGGACTGTCTGCATCCTGTCTTCTGTTTATTATTTATTGATGGTCAATTATTTTCCTGTATGGAGAGTCTGTCTCAAGCTAATTACGGGATTGCTCGGCCGGGGAGCAGCCCCGAGACTCACCAAGCAGCTCATGCCCACGGCATGTGAGCAAAGGGCTGTTCCAGCATGTGGGGAGTGAAACAAAACAGGTGGAGATTCACCTGGGCTTGCTCAGGTGATGGATGTGCTGCTGGGCTAATGAGCTCTCTGTCTGCTTTAAATATTAGCAAGCTCTGTGCCGAAACAACCACTGGGGAAATTCACCTTCTCCTGGAAAGGGTGATAGGCGTAAGGCTTGGAGTCAAAGCCTGGAGCCGTTACAGAAGAAAGGACCCACCTCTAATTCAATCAAATACATATGGTGACAAAGGTAGGGATGCACGTACATGTCTGTGTACAGTCCTGTGTCCAGAAAACTCCACACGGCCCCTGTGCACACCCATATTCACGCACACTCACCGTTACCATGGCAGAGACACAAATTAAATGCCCAGGAGTGCAAATACGAGCCCACGCCTGCCGCTCCCCACCACAGTGTGCATGTGGGCGCCTGGCACTGGGGGGCAGAAAGGTCTCTCAACCCACACTGGGGATCCGCGTGGGACCCCCTGGGTGCCAGCAGCTGTGTCCTTGGCAGGAGGGTCACCAACACGGGCTGAAGAAACCACGGGCAGCGCTGATGTGGGTGCAGAGCCCTTCAGCCCATCTCCCAGAGGGCTCGGAGCTGCGCCAAGGAGCAAACCAGGAGCCCAGCAACCGCTGGGTGAGCAGGGAAGAGCGGCTCCGAAGCCTTCTTTAAACTCTTGGCACACGACTTCTCCTCCTCAGTTCCCCCGAGCCAGGGAGCTGTGCCCAGCGCTCCTTTCCCGCGGGGCAGGATCGGGCCCGCAGACGACAGAGCGGGCGTTCAGCAGCCGTATCCGTCTCTGTTTCTAGCCTGTGTATTCACAATTCCTCTCTGTCCTCATCTTTGATAAACTCCCTGGCTTCAGAGCACAAGGGTCATGAATCCATCTGAGCCTTGCGGAGCGAGAAGCCTTTCCATCCTCCCAGCACCCGCCTCTTCATATTGGCTAAAAGTCCTGGATATCCTGCCTTTAGTCATTGCCTCTGGTGCTTCTCCCGGTGCCCACAGACGCAGTAGGACCCGACATCAGCACTTGCCCTGCATTTGCCATTCCCAGGGTAATAAAATAGATTCTGCTTTTCCTAATTTCTAAAGCAGGAAAACATCCTCCTTTTTTTTTCCCCCCCCATCTTTTTTTTTTTTCTTTCCTTTTTCCTTCCCTGTGTCCTTTTAGGACAAGCCACCGAGTTCAGGAAAGCGCAGCCCAGGCCTGTGATCCCCAGGCAGGGCTGAGTGGGAGCCGCTGGAGCTGTGCGAGGGGAAGAGCACCATCTATAGGCACGAGCTATAGGTACCGTCTATAGGCACAGGGCGCCCGGCGGCTGCGGCGGAGCATCACTCGGTGGCGCAGATGCCAGCGGCTTGACAGCTTCTAGTTACTCGCATCATATCTATCCACGCAATATTCAGCAGAGCTAATAATTATTCAGCACTAATCACTACAATAGAAGAATCATAGGCAGTTATTTAGAAATGATTGTTTCCACTCAGTTATTACCTGTGACAGTGAAAGGAAATATCAAATAGTCAAACCCACATGTGTATGGGAAGCTGAGTGAAAGATCAATGGGAATTTAACCAGCACTTTATGCTATTCTTCCTCTTTAGAAGAACCTTGTCAAGTAATTTTTTTTTTTCTCTCTACTGTTCATAATACCTTCTTGGAAAATGAAAAAATGAAAAGGATTTTTCTTCTCCTAACACACCTTATCCTTTCCCCTCCTCAGATTTTCTCACAAATGTAAGCCTTGGTTCCTGCCTCTGTATCCCCTGGTTTGAACTGAGCTGAAATTAACTCAGAAAGGTTTTTTGTCTTTCTAAAACAAACTCTGTTTTCATTAAGTGCAAGGGCAGGAGAACAGAAAGTCTCCGAATCCTGAGTTACAGAGTGTCTTGTCACTGTCAAAAACACAATTGCCGACAACTTCTGTGCTGAGGTTGTGTCAGAAATTCAAGGAGCAGACAATATGCCATTTTTAACAGTCTTCCTACAGCTAAGAATTGCCTCAGCTGAAAAAAGGGGGATCAGACAGGGAAGAGCACAAAAATAACCCTCCAAAGACACTAGTAATATTTAGCCATTTAAAAAACCACACAACATGAAAATTTTGGTCATAGTGGCCATTCCCAGAAGGTAATTGGCTCACATTTCCCTGGCTCTTCCTTTGGCTCCACAGTGTGACCACTCAAGGTCTACACACCGCGCAGCTCCCATCTCTTGCTTTAAATAAATATTCCGCTGCATCCTTTAAACAAATATTCTGAGTGTTGCACCCTCCTGGGGCTGCACATCTCCCTCCGAACACACTGCCAGGAGCAGCTTTTCCACCTCAGTCACACGCTAAGCAAAACAGTCCAAAAAAGGGTTTGGACTCCATCTGAAGAGGTTGTCAGCTCCTTGGGGCACTCTGGTCTGTTGTCAAAAGCATCATCAAAGTGGTTTGCAAGCCCATGGCCACCACACCGGGCTGGACTGAGGCATGAGGAGACACACCAGGACTGGCAGGTGCCCAGGAACAGGGAGGGGGGTCTTTCCCCAGGGATGGGCCTTGGGGCTGGGCATCGACCCATCACTTTTGGTAGTGTTACCCATCCCAGCTGCTGGCCCATGATCTAGATGTGCCACCTTGGGCCCCAGAGCAGCCCCTCCAGCTGCTGGAGTGATCACAGAATCACAGAATATTCATGGTTGGAAGGGACCTTTGAAATCATCGAGTCCAACCACAAAAAATCCCCAACAAAACAAACCCACCAACACACACACCCCACACCCACCCACAGACAGACAAAACCCAACAATCTCGGGCACTAGAGCATGCCCTGAAGTGCCACATCTACACATTTCTTAAATACCTCCAGGGATGGTGACTCCACCACCTCCCTGGGTGCTGCTGGTGCTGGATGCTGGGAGCCACTGCACCTCCGTGGCCGGAGCGTGGCTGAGCGATCACAGCCCATTGAGTCAATTATCGACCCGCTAACGAAGGAGCCTCCACACAGCCTTTGACATGAAACAGAAGACCAGCGCTACTCCAGCCTGTCATGTCGAGAATTTACAGCTTAATGATTTCCTAAGGGCCAAACCCTGCTCTGACAGGAGCACACCTGCTTCACCATCCATCAGAGGTGGCTTCTCCAGCCAGGAAGGGACATTTCCCTGCTCACGGGGTCCCTTCTGCGCTGCACACCAGCACCCACCACGCCTGGTCACCAGCATCGGCTGAGGTGGATGCAGCAAAAGAGATTGTGGGTTTTCCTGTCATTGGTTTGTCTACACTATTAATTATTGACTAATAACACTGTTACAAACAAGCCCACTGTGCTTGAGGCAGCCTTTGAAGATACCCAGTCTGTGTTTGTTGTAGTGACTGGGGGAAAAGCCTTTATTGCTCTGAGCTCCAGCCACGCAGAGGCCAAGATGCATTATCCACCCTTATTCCAAGATGCTGGTGACCAACCTGGTCCTGTTTCTCACCATTTCCACCCCAGGCCGTTGCTGGTGAGCCCTCTGGGTAGCTTTCCATGTTCTTGGAATCCACAGCTAGAAGAAGATTTGCAGAAATCCTCAAAAATGGCAGCAGGGCCCATGGCAACAGAGATGTCCAGTGCTCAAGAGACGGGTACCCAAGGAGGGAGGCTTTTAACAGTGAGCTGGAACTGCTGATTTCCAAAACCACTGCTCTAAATCCCTGCAGCTGCGTTTCCTCAGGCCCTGCTAAAGTTGGTTTGTGGGGTTCCCGTTTCCCCAGCACACCGAAGGGGTGTCTTGGGGCAGAGGCATCTCTACAACTCAGCTACCCGCGTTGGGAAGCCTGAAAGGTGGTCGCTGTGATTAACAAGCAGCTTTGGCAATAAATCTCCCCGGCACGCTCATTGCAGCATGTTCATTGGAAATCTTTAGTTCCTTCATCATAAAGAAATGAGTATTCCAGACTCCCTGTCCTAATGAACATAAAATACAGAGCGTATTGTCAAACACGCTGTGGCTCTGCCTTTTATTCTACAATAATCTTTGTAATTTTTCTGTAGGCCGTGTGTATTTCTGACAATACAAAACTAAATTAAATGCAAACCTAAACTATTTTAAACCTTAATTTCATCTCTTTTTCCCCCTCTTCTCTGAGGAGATTGATATTTTGCCCTGCAGAATGGGAGGGAGGGAGGTGGAGCTGGAAATCCTCTGATTTGTGGGTCTGTGAGCGTTAATCTGCTGCTGCAAATTCTGCAAAGCATTTTGTAAGTGACTGAGGAACAAGGAGCCTGAAGTCTGCTTATCGTTTCTTACTCTTTTCAGTATTGCTCAGGAGTTTTTTCAGGAAAGGGAGGGGCGGGAGGTGTTTGTAGTCGAATGTAAACTCAGAAGTTGATAGAAACTCCTCTCTCTCCAGGGAGTTTGGCAGAAGTCAGAGAAAGGCAGAACGGGCACAGGCTCCTTCTAAACATTCTTACTATCAGTATGGATACAATCACGAAGAACACACACTGCCAAAGGAAAGGAAGGAAAGGAAAAAAGGAAAAAACCAACAAAAAAAGAAAATTTCAAGAGCACCAACCCTTTAATTTACCTCCTAATTTAGCAGCACACCTTTCCATCTAAGCCGCTTCCCCGGAATCTCCTCCCGTCTCCCTCGGCGCATCCATGTGTGCGTTGGGCAGGGCTGGGTGAGGAACCCAGGGTTTGAGAGCTGTGGGGAGATGTTCTGCTGGAGACCAGGCTGGGCAGGCGCCCCGCAGACACCGGGGCTCCCCTCTCCCCGTCCCACCTCCTCTGCGGAGCAGTCTGCCCTGAGCCAGAAAAGATCTGTCAGAGGGAGTGATTTATTTCATGTGTGTGAGTGATTATTGCAGAAAGGTCTTTGGTTTAATTGATGTATTGGATCATGTATGATAAGTGTATCCAGGGAGTTTTCACTTCACAGGCAGATGTATAGAGAGGGACCTCCTCTGGTTCCTTTCTTTGCCTCAATACCCAGCAAGGGGCCCAGGAATATTGGGGGATTAATGTCACAACAGAGGGAAAAAGTCTGCCATTCAATCTATTTAAACATTTTATTTCACCAGTGCACCAATTAAACATTCCCTGTCTGAAGAGACCACGGATTAAAGCAATAGCAACGCTGAAAAAAAATAATAATCTCTTTGGAGATCTGTCCATGGACGGATCTTTTCTCTCAAATGATCAAGGAAAATATATGAAATTGAAAAAAAAAAAAAGACCTCTTAGAAGTAAACTTTAGGGCTGTGTGAATAATTTCTCCGTTCCTTGTCTGTGCTCCCTTTCATGAGCTTCTTTTACTTTCACTGGCACCTTCTCCCTTGCAGCCCATTTGCATTGCCTTAATTAGGGGAGCTGGCAGCGCCAGCGGCTCCGCAGACGGCCACCTCCTGCCCTCGGTGGGCTCTGGATGGAGCCTGTCAGATGCTGGGCCAAGTGCTCGGGTCTGGGAGAAGTGGATGAGCCCACGCTCCGCTCCAGTGTGGACAGTCCGAGCTCATGCTGGGATCCAACCTACCACCACAAACCATGAAAATCCACTTCAGCTCACACCAGGACCAGGAGAAAACATCAGGAGAGCTCTCCCAGGCGGTCTCTGCTGAGCTGGCGGTGTCTCAGCAAGCTCATCTGGTTCTAAGCAGTTTCCTTCTCACTTGAGAAGGACCAAAAGCACCATTTATTTCTCCCAAAAGCACCATTTTTTCCTCCCAAAAGGCCACTCAAGGTAGTGGTGGTGGCACCACCCCTGCACCAGCCTGGTGGGCAGCATACCCTTGCTGAATAGGATCTGTGATTAAGTACTGGGGAATAAAAAAGAATAAAAGGTCTGTCCACAGCCCTGTGTGACTCTTACTCCGTGACTGCCACAGAAACACCACCATGTGGCTGACAAGCTGTGCACCTACTGGGCATCTCTCTGAGCAAAGCAACTCACAATTTCAAAATGATAGGAATGGACTGGATCAAAACAAGAGGAGACCAAGTGTAGTATTTTTCCCAATTCCATGGCTGTTCCAAGACCTACTTCCAGCTCCTCTCTATTTATTTGGATAAGTGGAAGGTTTAAAAAGGAAAGTTTTCCTTGGCAAGTATGTATTGGCAACGGAATCGGACCAGTTAAATATACCCAACTCAGACAAAAGGAAAAGACTGTTTCTAATTAAAAATGCTCATATTTTTCTGTTTGATGATTTCTGACGTGGCTTGGGCCAGAGGTTTCACTCAGAGAGAGGGGAAAAGGGGCAGAGGGAAACCAAATATGCAGATTTGCCAATATCTGCTCGACATCTCTGAATTCCTGAGCATCTCTGGCACCACAGCATCCTCAGGCTCCACCTCCCATGGCATTTTCAGGGCTTGAATCATTTCAAGTTACTCATGGTCACTACAAAAACAAATCTTAGAGCCCATTTCTCTGTCTGATGGGGTAATTCCTGCGTGAGCAGAGCCCTCACCTTGTCTTTGGCCGCCCAGGTGCCGGTCCAGGAGCCCTCGCAGGTGGCACCAGCAGGTTTCCCATCAGAGTATGACCCTTCCCTCTCTCAGGATGCAGGGAAGAACAGAGCTCCTTTGCAGAACCCCTTAACCTAGAAATAATTAAAACAAAGTTTAAGTAAGAAGAGATTTGAGCAGACTATTCAAGATTATTTTATCATTTATTTCTTCTGTGGTGTTGGGCACCAAACGTCAGAGACAGTGGGTTCCCTCTTAGCAGTTATGGCACTTGCCATGAACAAGTAAGAAATTACTTTCTGTTAGAGAGGCTTTAGGAGAATTACCCCAACGTGCTGCAGGGAATGTGCCATGGAAGAATCCCAGCTGGGTCTATATCCTGCACTGATAAGCTCCGGGCTGTATTTCATTACAAGGTATTTCTCAGTGAAAAGCAGAGACAACACCCCCATCCCTTGCAAGCAATAGAGACATAAGTCATTAACAAATCTAAACAAAAATAATAACACTGAGCCAGAGAAACTGAATGTGCTTAACACTGAAGAACAAAAGAAAGGGGAACCATTTGTTACCTAATAAAGGAACTGGAAAAGAAAGTCTTTGACGGTAAGGGAGGACGATTTGCTCTCATGGGCCAGTGAACATCCAAATATATACAAGCTGTTCGCAGCAGACTGATTGCAGCTAGGCCATAATGCTATTGTACATGCTCTAAAAAAAAAGAAAAGGGGAAAAAACACTACCACAGAGAGGTACTTCAGAAATAGATCATGGTCTATTCATTAAAACAGATTATTTTAGTGAAATCTATTTTTCCCCTCTCTTTATTGCCATGTTTTCTTTTATGTTAATTTTGCGTCTGTTTAAAGTTGAATTCCTTGATCTGCAACATCTTTAGCTTTAATTTTTTTCCTCCTCTCCTCTTACCAGCCAAATGAATTCAAATCATTTGCATTTATTGCAGAGAACATACAGCCTCATCTGTAGCCTTTAGTCTGACTGAATTGCTTTTCTGCTTCAGAAGGCACACGGTGAATGCTGGAGCATGTCCCCTCGCCACTCGGCTCCGGCCACAAACCATCCAGTTGGCACTTCCATGTTTCTGTTCTATTTATCATATTGATCATACATAAAACAAATAAGCCAAATGATATTATTGGAGGCAATAATTGGATGAACCCATTGTCCAAATCAATCATTTGGCGGAGACTTCAAAAAAAAAGCAGCAGCTTGCTCCCAACCATTTCCAAAGTCATTTTTCCTTACAAATAGGTTCCTCATCAACCTAAGCACCCCGGAGACAGAATGTGTCCTTCCACTAGACCTCCTTTGAAACCAGGGGTACTATATACAGATGCTATGCCAAATCTGACTTCTTGAGAGATAATTTCCATTTCTTTAATTAAAAGACTGTATTTGTTTCATGGATTTAGCATAAAGAGACACGAAATACTGGGGGAATCACCACACACGAGAGCAGACCTGGCTTCAGACCAGGCCTATTTGTTTAAATACATTTGTAAAAGCTGTGGCTATAAATGCAGAGAATTTGTACAGCGTGTGTTACATTGCCTTCTCTTGTGCTACAGGAACAATATTCTTCCTGCAACCCTCCGTGGCAAAGGGAGAACTGCTGGAGCCAGGGGGAGGAAACTGGAGACCCAGACTCAGACAAGATGAGAACTGACCTCGGCAAACACATCGGCACAACACGGAGCTTGTTCCAAGCCGTTCTCAAGCCCCAGGTGCTCCGTTTCTCCACCAACCTCCAGCTCCACAGCCTCTCCCTTGGAGAAACTGGTTGCGGAGCAGAGAAGATGGAAATCACTGGGAGAGATTTAAAGGGGTGGCGGGGGAGCCCCGAAGGGAAAACACACTAAAGCTGGGCTGATGCTTAAGCACAGGCATTCAGTGACCTCGGTAAATAGAGATGGAGCTGAGCACCCGGCCGAAGGCATTGCCATCGGGGTGACAAGGGGACACACCAAAGAGGGTGACGGTGGCTCCCGAGCATTTCCACTCCTCAGGACCCCCCAGGGGCCGATGCTGCCAAGGCAGGGGCTGAGGCCGGTCCTTTCCCAATTCTTTATCAGCTCCAGCAGCAGCAGCAGATGCTGCCGCAGTCAGATGGAAACAACACAAGGAACTTCCCACATGGCGTCTAGTCAAAGAGAAAAAAAGAAGATCTGCTGGAGGCTGGGGATGGAGGGGAATCTCTCCGCGGGAAGCAGACGCGACGGTTCTCAGCTCAAGCTTTCCCCGCTGCGCTGCCGCGTCCGGTGCGGTCCCAAAGCGCTCGGGATGCAGCGCGGGGTCCTGTCTGACCTCCCCAGCCCAGAGCTGCTGTATCTATTTTGTTAACAGCAAAGCAAAAGACTGAGGCGGGGAAGTGACAGCAGGAGGGGATACAGGCAGGAGAAGAATGTGAAAATCTTGGCAATAATCTCATTGCATATTCCGTACTTGTGATCTGTCTAATGCCAGGGCTTCACGTTTCCTACGACTTCCAAGTTGACGTGTTTAACAGCAGGATCCACAATACCTCAAGTGGCAATATCTTGGGCTTAATCCTTCTTTTCTATCTGTCCCTTTCAACCTGGAGCATCAGCCAGTGAACCCTGCCAGACCCTGCACAATGTCACCGAGGCCCAAACCCTCTTCCCTGGTGTCAAACTCCCACTAATGACCTCGGTTCTTGTCTCATCCAGACCTCAGCGAAGGAGAAGAATTCTAAGAGAAATCCACACGACTGGGGAAAGACTCAAACGTATCAATTCCAGTATCAGATGCGCACAATGGCTGTAATTAAACACCAGGCAGGCTGGGTGCTGGTTTTCTGCCCTTGGGTTTATTCCATGAATAAACTGCAGACGGACAGACTGCTCCCCCAGTTGTGACTGCAGTCTCGTGAAGTATGAATAAATTAATCAAGCTTACCTCTCTCTGCAAGAAAGCCAATCAAGCTGGCTTTTCAAAGTATAACTGCTGTAAACCTTGCATAAAAAGGGAAAAAATACAGCTGGGACGTACACATAGGCTTTTTAACAGCTGTTTGTAAATATGTCTAATAATTCATCCTGTCAACATGCTCACTTTTCCATTACAAGGAAATATTCATAAATGGTATTCCCAGGGCTGATGGATCCATTTCCTTAATGAAATACACACAGTTTACTTTACAAAGTTTAATTGCTCGAGGAAGGGGTCTCAGGTTTCTTGATGCGACCTGCGGTACTGAAATCCTTCCAGCTCACACGTACAACAAGTAAAGTAGTTAATGGAGTTTTGCAGCAGTGGCTTAGTAGCTAAGCCACCTTTAAGCAATAATCCCAGCAAATATAGATGGGGATGCTGGAATCTCCTGCCTTCTAGGAGTCTAGATGTTAAGTAATACGAAATTCAGTCCTACTAATTGACTGAGCAGGGGCTTTCTATAGGGAACGCCTATAGCATTGAAATCAAGTCATTGATTACATCTCTCAGATATGAATGTCTGCGGCAGGACTAGCGCAGCAGAAACGCTGGGCTGCAGAGGGAACACACAGGATGAGACCCCACCAGGGCCAGGTAGGGACGGGTAACAGCATCGTAGGGGGTTACAGGGGCTAAATCTTCACATCAATGATGCACGCACCGAATTTCTGATGTTTGCCAGCTTCCACCTTTTACCCATTAAATTTGCGATAAAGGAGAGGCTGAAATTACTGGAGTGTCTCTGCAGCCTTGGCTCTGAGGTAGCAGAGGAGAACCCTGCCTTCTCCCACCAGAAAGATGCCTCATCTCATCATGAATCTCAGATCCATGCAAAACATCCCCAAATGGGGCACGGCGCAGAACTGAAGGTGTGTTTCAGCAAACAAATCACCGCACACAGGACCCGCACGCTGGTTTCTGTTGGCATTTCTGGCTCAAGTGGTTCTCAACGAGTGAGTTTTCCCGAAGATGGAAGCGGTAAGCTGTGTGCACACACTGCGGATGCTCTAATCTGACCCCAAACAAATGGAGAGGCATTTAAATCAAAGCCTGAAATACATCGCTGAGCCAATTGTGGCAGCGTGATTTTTAGAGACATTCAGAAATGTTACTAAAAGCTAAACAAACTCGTTTAAGCACGAGCTCTCTCCTTCTGTATGCTAATATGGAAAATGGAAAGTAGCCTAGAAAATGTTGTATGCTTTCGCCAGCAGGCGGGAGGGTGAGCTGGGTGCCAATACTTAAACACGATCAATCATTTCTAAAAGCGTGTAAGCAAATCTCCCTGCGTGCCACAGTGGCTTTGCTTCACTGACGTTTCTCCAGTTGTGTAAAATTAAGCTAAAGACTTAGTATTGACAGTCTGGGAGGTGTACGAGGGGTACAAGCGACTCCTCATTAAAATGAAACATCAACGCTTTAAATCAAATCCTGACCACAGGGTTTCCCAGTCCCACTCACGACCTCCTAGCTGGACTCCTGGTAAGCTTTTTGATCACATGGAGATTTTGCTCCATGAAGTTCCAACTACAGACAGAAGAAAATGTGATTATCTTTCTTTCCTGAATATTTGTGAAGTATTGCCGTTTCACAGTATTTCACTCTTGAGGTGACTATTATCAGAATAGGCTGAAAAACGTGTTGGGATCTTGCAGGGTAAAGAGTTAGATAGAAATGTAAGTTGGTTCTTTGCCGCAAGCTTCATGTTCCCACCTTGGGGTGGGCTCGGGAAGGGCTGAAATCCAAATGGCACATCCATGGTCCCTGTGTGCCAGGCAGGGTCCCTCTCCTCTGCCCAGGAGCAGCGAGTCCGTGTCGTGGTGCCCCTCCTGCAGCAAGAGCCTCACCGTACGGTGACAGCCATGAAGCCCCTAAGTAGCCATAGATTAGTTGCAGTATTTAATCAATTTGTGTGACGTTCCCAGGGCTGTGAAAAGCCTCAGTGAAGCTCTTGGACACACGAGTGGTTATAATGTACTTTTCAGCTAGACACAGGGCTGGTGGCAGAGACCACCTGAGCGAGCTTGGGGGAAGCAATGGTGGAGAAGGGTTTCCTCTGCCCTGGCTGCTGGGGGAGAATGAAGGTGTCCCACAGCACATGGGTTTGTCACCTTGACCAGTTTAGCACAGGGACACCTCCACTGCAAGTACAGGGGGACGTTCCTGTTCCCAAAAATCAATACCCGTGTGCTGGGATGGTGGTCCTTGGGCACCCTCCCCGCAGGGGGTGGAGAAACAGCTCCCTCCCAGCCCCGCACAGACCCTGCCGAGGGGTGACACTGCCACTGAGGGGGTCCGGCCACATCGTCCCCAAGAGGAGGGAGGTGATGGAGGAGCATCCCTGAACAGCCTGGGGACCCCCTGCTAACGGGGTGGGCATTGGGAGGGGAAGGGCTGGAAGCTTCGGCAGGGAAAAAGGCAGGAGGAGTGTGTAGGAACCAGCCCCGCCGTTGTACCAGGGAATACAGGTCTGTTTGTTTTTACTTCTGCCCGACTCCAGCAAAGCAGAAGCTGATCGTATGTGAAAGAGCCAGGATTTGAACAAGATCTCAGACAATAAAAAGGGCAAGGCAGAGGACCCCGCAGGAGGAAGACTGATGTGGTGTTATTCCCAGATGCCCGAACGGAGGCATTCTCTGCTGCTTCAGATGTTAAGGTCAGAGGAGGACAGATAACTGAATCCCCTTTTAAACCTCCTAAGGTGAGTGACCCCCGTGTAGTCCCTCTCTGAAGGGGAAGGACTATTTTCCTATGAGCCCTGATAGAAGTACACAGCAGAAGCGAGGCTCCATCCCTTTGAAAAAAATGAAGCTGCAGAGGCTGGCTTTGCTCAGGTTTCCAAAAAAAGGGGTGGGGGATCTCCCCCGGACCTGGCTGTGAGCCCCCCACAGCCACGCTGGCTGCGAAGCACGGTGATGCTCACAGCACTCCCATCCCGCAGCCCAGACGCTCCGGCTACAGCCTGAAATACAGGCTCCAGCTCACTTTTTTTTTTTTGAAAAAAAGAAGTGCTGTTTAACACAACCAGCACAGGAGGCAACCTTGGCTGAAAGAACCGAGCGGTCCTCCGCCATCGACTGCAGTGACAGATGCTGGGAGCTCTGCCTCCTCACAATGGTTTGTAGAAGATGGCATGGGAGCTCCTGCCGCATCCCTGCATCCCAGGAAAAACAGCCTAGTTCCCTCTCCCCTTCGATCTTACACTTTTGTCCCACTCCTCTATGCTAAAGTGACACCAACCTGCAGAAATAAAGCACATCTAGTGATTTACAGAGCACTAGGAAAAAAAAAAAAAAGCCCACAAGTGCTCCCCAGCCTGGGCTCCCAGATCATCGCACTACGCAGCCACAGAGACAAACACATGGTAACGCTTGACTGGGTGAGAGCATCTGACAACAGGGATTTTTAAGCCAAAAAGTGTATCTGTGAACGTACATCCTGCCGGCTCTGTGTGATCCTCAGAGCCCCTCCTCAAACATTCCCCCCCCCGACCAAGCAGGGGTTCTCCCAGCCCCATGGCACCCACACCCCGGAGCCAGGCTCCAGAGCCCAGGGATTCTCCGTCTGGAGCAGGGTCACGATTCGGTTCCACATGAAAACAGGTTTCCAGGCTCCGATCTGATCTTCAGGCTCATTCTGAGGCAAAAGACAAAGGGCTGGAATAACAGAGACTGATCATTTTTTCCCTTCATTAGGTGGGCACCTAAAGCTTCGTTAGCTTTACCCAGGGAGTTATTAAAGCCCTCCAAGTGCCTGAATACTTTTGTCGATCTGTCCCCAAATACCAGACTCTGCTGTAGGCAAACGCTGCAATTTCCCAAGGAACCTTTTCATTCATTTTTTATATGGCTCACTTTCTTCAAAGGCAGGCTGGAGCTGGATGTGAGAAGGGAAACTAATATTTCACTTTCATTCTGTTGCATTTTAATACCACGGTTTGGCACCTGGCTGAATCCCGACCTGGTTTGCCAAGGGAAGACATCAGGAGTCAGTGGGTAACTGAGATCTGAGTCATTCGTGCAGAAAAGGACAAAATCTGGTTAACTCTAAGGGTATTAATTTTTTTTCCCTTTTAATTTAAAATCAAGCTTGCTGTTTGATCCTTCCCATACCATCAAGAAGTTGTCCCATTTGAACAAGGCAGGCAGTTAATTAAGAGCTATTTTGCTTTACCAAATAATACTCTTCAGGGAAGAAAGAATGAACCGAGCACTGAAATGTTTAGGATGGTGATCCCTAACATTTACATAATTTAGCTTCGTTTCCCTGGGACTTTAGCAGGGCTGGCAGATGACTAGTCTCCACCAGGAGAGGATTCCTCTCTGGTAGAGCAAGGATAACGCTGGTAGTAGGTTTTATCTTATTGGCTCTGGTTCTGTACAAATTATTGTTGAGCCGGAGCAAACCTTGCCTTGGTGGCATCATATCATATCACATCAAGGGACAGACTTGGTGAGGCCACTACCCAAACAGAGGATTAGAACAGTGGCGACTGGCAACCCCCTTGGCAAGCTGCAGCCACGCCGTCTCCGCTGCTGCTGGCAGGGAAAGGGTGGATTTGATGTAAGGGATTAAAAAGTTTACAGCGTGTTTCTGCTACAGGTTTCCCACTTTCTGTGCTGGAAAGCTGGGCGCCTCCATCAAGACAGTGTTTAATCAAAAGGAAGCCTCATTGTAAGAGTTCAATCCCAAGAGGACACAGAAGGTAATTAGAGTTTTGGTCAATCTGCAGTTTTTTTCCCCCTAATATAATTTTACTAATTTCATGCAGACTTTCAGTTGTGGGTACTGTGTCAATCTGGAGGATATCTTCTAGCAGATAAGCTATTTCATCATTAAAAAAAATTGACTTTGTTTCTGGCTTGTGTAATAGTTTAGATTAATGTCCTATCTCTTCAGTTCAGGAACTGCAATTTAAAGCCCTTCCTGTTCAACTTGATCAAGAAAGAATCCAGTCTGGTCCCGGCACAGAAATTAGTCTGTACAGTCTACGCTGTTAAAAATTAATTTTAGCTGATGGTTCCTCAAAGCGAAGTGAAACCCAGCCCGGGTTGTGCAGAGCCCTCCCCAGCTCTGCCTTCCTCCGCTCCCACCCTGCTTTTCTCACCTCCACCACTGCTCCTTTCTGTCCGTTTATTTTTAAAATGTTCTGGTTTTAATTAAACCCACAAACAGGTACAAATAAACAGGAAGAGAGGTAAGATTAGAGCCTGTTATCTACAAAGTAGATGAGATATTTCAGATAAATGACCAGAGCACAGCATATCTACAGAGCTCACCAGACTAATTAATCCAGTAACAGGGTTACACCCCGGGTGGGTTTTCACATTGGGCTTTTCTTCGTGCCACAAATTTGTTACCTCCTTCCTCCCTCACATTGACCTCAACTCTGAGCAAAATAAATCTTACTTGACCAGAGTGCTGCTTCCACCTTTGTGTGGGATTTATTTCTCCTGTCTTTCCGACCAGGATCACCACAGGCTTCAGGCACACGGCTGGGAGCCGTGTTTTTTATTGCTGCCTCCATCCCTGACATCTGACTTATGATGGGCTGAGAGTGACTTCTCCATTCTCATCCTCAGCTTGTTCTCTTGTAAAATGAATTTTAATTAATAAATGTCGGAATGTCAGCTTGAGTTCCTCAGATGGAAGGCAGTAAAGATCTACAAGGTATCATTAATTTAGAATTAGTTTCAGAGACATCATTTCTTTAGCTTTATAACTGTCTATCCCTTCACCAATCCATCTCTATGCAATTTTACATCAATGATCATTTACCAAAATATCTTACAGGCTGTTATATTTTAAGCCTTTACCATTTTTCTTTGTGGTTGCTCTGATTTAGGATGTGGACTCTCAGGAAAGATGCGTTTCCAGGCAGTGAAGGGACTCGCTGTCAGGCAAGAGGTCGCCGTCTTTAACCCCGCAAGGACCACAGCGAGACACAGCCCTGTGCAACCAGGCAGCACACTGATTGTTGTTTTTATCAAAACCCTGATCTATAATTCATCTTAAAATGCTTTCCCTCCTTGTCACTCCCCTTACGCATCCCTCCAAGAACACTGCAGTATGTATATTTAATCAGGGAACCGGAGAAGCGCTCATGGTCAAGGTGAATAACTTTAAAGAAGGGAAGACAACAAAATCGGAGCACACGAACTTCTCGCGCTTATTGCCCAACCTAAACCAAAGCAACAGGATGGGAAATCATCACACTTCTGCAAATAAACAAAGTCACAAGGAAAGTTGCTGATGTTCACTAACTAAAACAGCAGCGGTAAGAGCCTGTTGTAGCTATTCCCTTCTGCAGAAGGCTACAGCCCTGCCTCAGAGCCTACATTGCCACTATTTTCTCTGCTTTTGAATATGACCTTCTGCTTCGTTTTAAATAAACAGGGTTTAGAAAAAGAAATAAAAATATTTCACAGAAAGTTTAGTCTCCGGAGAAGCTGCTCGTGCACTCAAGAAGGATGCTTTGCTGATTGCAAATTGACAGATCTTTTTGCAGAAAACAACCCAACTCTCTCCAACATTTGCCCTCTGCCCCCAGCTGATGGGAAATGCCTTTACTTGAGGTAATGCTGAGATTCAGAATAATTTTTTTAATTTTTTTTTTTTTAAAGTGACAAATCCCTCTCTAGTTCTTAGACAAACAGTTTGTTGGAATTGGCAAATTTCTGCAAAAAAAAAAAAACAACCCTGCCCCCCTGCAAGGTGCCGCTCATTCCAGCTCTAGGGGGGGTCGTTTTCAAAACTCCACACGAGTGAAGAAGTCTGTGAGCAAGACTGGGGAGAAGCCAGGGGACCTGGAGAGGAGAAAAGCTGTCCTGCCCTGGGCTTCCACCATTTGGAAGGGTAAAATTCCAGCGCAAAACCCTTCACAGAGCACCCCGATGGACAGGCATAGAACTGGGGGGTTCCCAAGGGCTCTCAGTCTGTGCTGGGTCCCTGGTCCATCCCTGGTCAGGAGGGTCTGCAGCCACGTGAAGGACACAAGCAAGATCCAGAGCACATGGGCTTTGCCAGGAGCTGATCTCACAGGAGAGCTCAGCAAAACCCAGCAGTCTCAGGATGTTTTGTTCGTTTGTTTTTTTTTTTTTTTCTTTTTGCTTGTTTGTTTCTCTTTGGCAACGCCGTTGTGGGGACAGCTGCAGGCCACGGAACATCTCGCACATGGCCATGCTCCATCCTGCCACGCCGAGGACGACCTTCGGGAAACCGCACGGCACAAGCCTCCGAGAGCTCTGTTTAATGAGAGAAAAATTGATGCTCTCATGTCTCTTCAGTCAAGAGCTCTCCTCAGGGGCTTTCAGCTCCGCTTCTCCAGGAACAAAATCAGAAGAGTGGGAGGGGACACACGTGCTCCTGCCGATATTCAGAGGTTACAAAAAAATCTTTACAAGAGGAAATACCCAAAGCACTTGTGCTCACTCCAGGGACAGCAACACCTCCTTCACCCCACCCCTCCTTGTGTCTTTTTTCCTATCCTTTCTCCATCTCACATTCCCCCTCCATCCTTTCTCCATCTCACATTCCCCCTCCATCCTTTCTCCATCTCACATTCCCCCTCCATCCTTTCTCCATCTCACATTCCCCCTCCATCCTTTCTCCTGCCTCCTACAGTCCGAGTCCTCACGAACACAAATTTTTTTTTTTCTCCTTGCCAATTTTGGAGATTAATTTTCCCGGCCAACTCCCAGGGAGAGAGGGAAATGGGAAACGCACCCGACAGGGATGTGACAATGTTAATAGGAAGACAAGTCACTCACGCAGCCTGCCACCGGCGCTCTGCCGCACTGCCCTTTCCTGCTTGACCCCATCTCATCTTCGGAATTTAAAACAACTTAAGACCATGTAGCATAAATGTATGCCTAATCTCATTACGCTAATAATTCACAGGTCTTGATCTGCAGGAGTTTTTGCAGATAAATGGGGAGAGTTTTATAAAAGTGCCCGTCATCTTTAAGAAGTCGCATTTGGAACGTATCTGCCAGATCATCCTCCGGGCAACGACGGCTCTTAACCTGTGCCACGGGGCTTCATCCTTTTCAATGTCACATTTTAACCCCCCCTTGAAGTAAAGCAGCAATCACAGCACACCTGGGTTTGTGCGCTGGCAGGAGCCGCACGCAGCTGCGTCGGGGCGAGACCCAGAGCTTCTCGGGATGTTCTGCTCACACTTCGTAGCACATTTTATTCCCCAGTTCTCCATTCTCTAACTTTTTTTTCAGGAAACAGATTACTACCACATCAAAAATTACCTGTATAGGGAAAACAGAGATCTTTATTGCACGTTTCTCATGATTTCTGTGCTGAAAGCCAGGCAGAAATTCTCCCGGTTGCAGTGAAAGCCCGGGTTTGGGAGGAGGCACCTGGGACTCGTGGTTCGGTACCTGGCTAATTGCTGCCGGTCCCAGGCTCTTCTGTTATTGCAATTATACAAAAACCACCTTAAGCCATTCAGGAAGTGCGAGCCTATAAATTTAAAAGGTTGAAACAGACCTGAAGGACACTCAGCGTGTAGCAGAAATACTTAGAGAGGCTTTTTTTTTTTTTTAAAAAAAAAAAAAAAAAAAAAAAAAAAAAAAGCTGATGTGTCCACTGGGGCTTTTCCTCTACGGCAGCTCAGACCCCTCCACGCTGCTGGGGGGGCGTTTGCTGTGGTCACACACAAAAACCTTCACGAGACACGAAAGCCCGGTTTGGTGGATAGGTTTGAAGCTTTCCTTCGAGCTTCACGCATATTTGTTGGCTTTACAAAAGCAGGAGCTAAATCCTGTTCTAACCCTCGGACACACGTGTAGTACAACTGGTGTCACGGAACTGCTGCACAGATAAAGCAAAAAATCCCAGCGATTATCCCGGCCTGAGCCGAGACCAGTCACCAACTGCAGATACAGGATCCACGGTAATTTATGTCGCTTGGAGATCTGGGAGTTTTGTCTGACTCAGAACCAGATAAATATTGAACAAACAGCTCAGGAATTGTCCCAGTAGGTGGGAATTATATTACAACCAAGCTCATAAAAATGCAGATATTAGTAATGGGAAAGCTGTTTGATTTTTATTTTTTTTTTCCCATTTAAGCCTCCCAGTCCTGGCCCTGGATGGTTTTCAAACGCCTTTGGCTAGTGCCATGTGTACGGCTGTGCACGTATGGCCACTTCCCACACAAGCCATACAAATCCCAACATACAAACACACAAACACAAAAGCAGTCAATCTACCCAAAGAAGCAATTAAAAACTAATGTTATTAGCCTACATTAAAACCGGGTGAGGCTCAGAAATGAAGGAGAAATTGCTTTGCATTAGTTTCTCTGCATGTCATCCTGTTCCTAGCGGGGTTTTAATAATAAGCATACTTATTTGAATAGTTTGCTGATCACACTCATCAATCCTAAAATGCAGACTCCTGCCAGAGGAATTTATAACCCTTTTGATACCACCTGACATTGGAAGGCTTTCAGACCCGCGTGAGGAGAGCCAGGCACAGGGCCCTGGGCAAAGGTGGTGGCTGCCACGGCCACCAGCCACACAACCCTCTTCCAACAGGCAAGAGGACGGGAGCCAGGGATGCTCCTGAGGAACAGCCACAGTTACACCCACCGTTGCCTTCCAGGGGGCACCAGCAGAGACACAGAATAAGTTTTTTTCACAAAAAACACCATCAAAGAAGAAACCAGCAAACCAAAGCCAGATCTTTGTTGGTTTTGAGAGTTTGCCTGTTTTCTCGGTGGAGACTTCAGAGGCAGCAGAACATTTTCAGGCCCTTTATTACACACAAAATTCTTCTGGGAAATAGATAAAAAAATAATATCTTTGCTCTTAAAGTTTAGTTCCTTCTTAAATGAGGCCAGTATAGCCCAAAAATATAGGAGAATGGCCACAGATTAAAAAAGGAAAAAAAGTGGTTGCGTATAGACCTGGAAGCAGCCACTGGCTCCAGTGACAGCATGAGCATTATATCACCCCATCACACTGAGCCAGAATTACTTGTCCCCGATGGCTTTTTTCCCCCCACTCTTAATCCTTTTCTGCAGGTTTACTGTGTTCTTTACTTTCTTTTTTATTATTTCCGGGGGCTTAAGTCAAGTTTTCAGTCAGGCTTTAAAGGCCCTTATACTTTTTTGCGCCTGTAATATCTGGAAACCAAGAAATGCCAGAATAAAGTTATTCGGGCTCCGGAGGAGCCATTTGCTGGGGTAATTAGACATTCACAGCTGCAACTGATCCCAGCCGTGTTCCCAGGTAGTTAAAAGGAATAAATACTAACTCCCTGGTGGTGTGTATGTGCTGAGGTTCTACACCAAATTGGGATATTCACACCTAGAGATATTGCCGTCGGAGAAGGATTCTCACCTCAAGCCTGATGAAGTCAACGAGATCATTTTAACGAGCTCCCGGCCGTGCAGTCCGTGCCGTGGGAGCACCCGCCTGCCCAGGGCTCCGAGGTGCCTGGTTCCATGGCTGGGCCAGATGCTGCTGAATAACCCTGGGTTTAAACCCTTTCAGAAGGTGCAGTAGGGTCTTCCCTCACCCAACACAGCAGAAAATGCCTATTTTTAAATCCACACAGTCCAGAGGCTGGTGCAGGAGCGGGCAGAGCCGGCAGCCCCTTTCCCCCCAGCTGGCTGAGGTTATGCAGCCACAACACCAACAAGCAGCGATATGGAGCAAGGCGCTCGTGTCAATAAACACACTTAGTTATTCCTCAGGTGTTGCTTATTTTTAATTATGGACAAAGATGCTCCAGACAACGCCAGTAGGTACCCCAGAGCCCGTGGTGCAGCGTGGCTGGCGGCCAGGTCTCTCAAGGACAGCGCGGCCGCCTCTTGTGGTTCTGCTCAGGAGCGGGAAGAGACCATTGTTCTCCCTCCGACAACTGATGAGCTCAGTGAAATCTGTTTTTCATGTGTAATAAAGTTGCCGGTGGTGTGCAATTTGCATTTAAGTTGGCTGCGTGCACGCTGGCTGGGACTTTTAAGCGTTGTTCACAGAGCTAAAAGAACACAGCAGTTATCTGTCATCCCAACCCCTTCTACAGAAAGGAATCCATGAGAAAATAATTTAGAAGATCTGCTGGTGATACTATATTTTATCTCGTATTAAGTACCCTTGATAGGCTTTAGAGCGACTCAGAAATTGTTAATAACAGGCAACCCCTATCTGGGGGCTTGTGGAGAAACACAAAACCAGGCTGCAGCGGTGGGAGAATGAAGGAGCTGCTGCCTTTTTTGTGCTGCTGGATGATCTTGGGTGGAGCTGAACCAAACCTGCAACACACAAACTGGGCCTGAGGCTGCCTGCAGCCACCCGAGAGCATCTCGGACCAGGTCCATTTGCAGAATTAAGCATAACATCACTTGGAGCCCCACAACAGGCAGAGGAAAAGGGATCACCAGGTCCAAGAGCATCATTTTGCTCAGAATAACCACACGTTCGTATCAGACAGACCCCGCAGGGCAGGTCTGACCCCAACCACTCTTAGAGTTCATGTTCCTGGGAGAAAGCATCACCCCTGCTGCTGCTGGAGAGCATCACCCTCTCCTTCAGCCCAAAGCACGGTCAGGTGCCCTCATCTGACCGCAAACAGGACAGGGGAGAGGTGCTCCCACCAAACCAGACCGACAACCCCAAGGTTTCCTTTAATGGGAACTGGACCCTGACCCACACACGACACCGCTGGCCGGAGCCCTCTGCCCAGCCCTGCCCTCAGAAACCGTCTCCATCTCGTTTACAAGCTGATTCTGTGATGGAGCAGAGCCGCCAATCAATTGTACAGCCATCAGCACGAGAGCATCCCCAATCTGCATTAGCCAGCTGGGCAGCTTTCCAGAGCATCATCTACAGCACATGAATTATTGCCCAAACATTACTGCTGTCAGCACATTCCTCTCTATACAACTTCCTATTATTATTTTTTTGGCGGACAACCCTGAAATTTTAAACAGCTCAATCTTGCTAAAGTAATGCAACTGCCGACTGCCTCCAGGATGAACTTTTCATAAAAATCAACAATAATCCTTCTTCTGAGAATAGCAGCAAAACCCCTCAAACAATCCCTTTTATTTTTTCTTTGTTTGTTTTGGTTGTGGTGTCTTTAGCAGCTCTGACTTTCATTCTAATTTGCAATAACAGCCTTTTATTTCTCTTGCAGTGGAAAAAAAGAGACTTAAGGGATCCTTAAGCTTCAGTGACAGAGTATGAGGCAGCGAATAAATCAGGGCACAGACGGCAGGGTCAGCGGCTGCCGCTCGCTTCTCCACTCATTAAGTGAAATACGCGCTGAGTACCATTTGCTTTGAAACCATTTTGCGCTGCTGTGATTCATCCAGGGAACGCAAGAGTCCAAGAAGCACTGGAAGTAGTCTTAAAAACCCTGAAAATGGGGTCAGTAAATTAGTGACTTAGTCCTTACTGCTCCCTCCCCTGAGCACTGCAGAGCAGCGATGGCTAGAGCGAGGAGCGGAGCTTTGTGCGGCGCTGCCAGCCCTTCCTCGGGCACATCTCAACACCCACAGCATCCCAGCCTTGGACTTAACTTTAAAGTTTAACATTTCAGTTGATATAACATAGAAAAACAAAATAGAGCTTTTCAATACTACCCCCACATCTCCCAACCATTCCTCCGAAGGATCATTCCTTCCTTTCCAATAAATAAGACATGGGAAGTAAAAACTATGGAAAAAAAAAGCCCACCTCAAAGTTGTATTTACATAGAGATGAAGGTAGAGATCTTGCCATAATTACATGAATCAAAGCCTTCATTTGGTTTCAATAAGCAAATTACCTTGATAACTTTTCTGGTTATGAAAAACAGATATATGTATTTCTTCCAGGTCCTGAGCAGCATATGTGCTATTACATAATTAATAGATCACACATTTCTTCTTTTAATCAATCACAGTTGAATTTACAATGCAAACTTTTAGCATAACAAAAAATGCAACTGATTATCCAAAAATATTTATTCAAGATTAAAAAACATGTAGCATATGAATATTTCAATAAATATTAAATATTTATGTCTCCTTTCCAAAGCTTCCATAACTGGGCTTTTAATTAATTTGTCATAAAAAATTTATAGAGCCAGGTAGACTTTTAAATCTAATTATTAAATTATATCACTGAGCTTCAGGTATTCACCTCTTTCTTGTCCCAGCGTGGAGCAGGACGAGCTCCAGCAAGGCCAGGGAGGCTGCAGCAGCAGGAAGAGACTCCGCTGCAGCCTGGGAGCGGATGAAAATGTGCTCCTTCAGAGCAGCTTATGAATTGTAGGAATATACACCGGATTAATGAGCATTTGCATTTCCCTACAGCATGGAATCGCCAGCTGAAAGCGGCAGGCGTTGCTGGGAGATGCTCAGGGTTGGGAAGAGGAGGCGGCTGAAGGTCCGGAGTGAATACCGGGAGGGCACGGGCCACGCTGGCCATTCCCAGGACAGGTCGGAGCAATCACGGCATCACAGCATCTCGCATCTCTCCACTGCCACAGATTGCCTTTGCTGGGACGGCGATGCCCCGATTTGGGCGGATGACAAGAAGCCCAAGCTGTCTGCGTCTGCTTGATCGCACCGCGAGCTGGCACAGCCAAATCCTTCCTGCCACCCAGCTCCAACCCCGCGCTGGCTGCCCGGGTTCAGTGGGGCACGTCCACCCTGACTGGTGGTCCCCCTGCCGGCACCCACAGCACCCACCCACCTCCCCAGCACCACAAGCTGGGACACCAGGCTCCCCAAGGATGCCTTTCCCTTTTTGCAGCCCCCCGATCAGCTCCCGGCAGGAGCAGCTCATTGCCAAAGGAAGGTCGGCCAGAGCCCAGCTCCGTGCCCAGGGATCCGAGGAGACAATGTCTGAGCTCGGCTTGGCAGCACCTTTTGCTGCTCGCCACAAACCTGCCTGAAATTTCTCCAGCAAGCTGCTGCGAGGGAAACAGAAGTCACCTTTCCTCAAATCACAAAGGAGCACGCTCTGCTCGCTCGGTACTTATTTGACCCACTGGCAGCCGCGGAGTTGAAGGAGAAAGAGATGGAGTCAAGAACTGAAACGCTGAAGCCCATTATTTTCAGGAAATTGTGCTGCTGGAAGCCCTCGTAGCTTTTGTAATCACCTCCCTGTGCCACCAAGAGAACTCAATTGAGCAGCCAAAGGTGGTCACAGCTACACGGGCAGACCCTGAGCTTCTCAGGGGGATGCTGAGTAAGGGCAAGCAGCAGTTGGCCATCCTGAAAGAGGCAAGGAGTAGGGTTACTAGTAAATTATTAGGAGGAGACCTGCAGCCATGTTTTCAGCATGTTTTCAACATCTTCTATTATCTTTAGTCGATATTCACGTGACATTTTGGACAAAGACAGCATCCCTCATTTCCTTCCATTTCAAAATCCCTGTCATCTGTTACAGAAATGATGTCACGTAGCATCCGAGTGCCAGTGATGGACCCACAGAAAATCCCGGAGACTCCAGATGAATATATTGGCCCCACTAAGAGCCTTTAACTCAACCCCTGGGGCAAACTACCACATAACTGAGATCTTTTGACCAAATGAGCACTGAGATAAATCCGAGGTTGTACTGCCCGGCACAGAGCTTGGCCACCTGGAAATACCACTGCCCTCAGAGGAGAGAAACAGATGCAGAGAGCCCAGAGCCAGCTACGTGACCTCCCAGGAACTCCAATGGTTTCCTCCCATGAGATCACAGCTAAACATTACATCAGCCTTCCACAAACTGGAAAAAACAAGATTTGGGATTTTTGGCTGGTTGCAGAGCCATTGGGAAGTTTTTTGCACAAGCAATCCAAGCCTGTGTCTGTCTTCACTGATCCCCTTGGATGGAAGCGTTCCTCCTCCTACATCAGTATTCCTTGCCCTGGGGGGGTTAGGATATTCAGTTCTATATGTATTATATTTATGGACCAGGCTGGGCTGCTCTCCCCTCTCCCAGCCCTGTTCCATGCTCACAGCCAGGACCCACAGCCAGGCTGTGAGGAGGCAGCAGAGAAAAACACCATGAAGGAAGCCAAGGCTGAACCCTCTGAGCGACAAGGAAGAGCTGGGAATGGCTGCAGGAATCACTGTTCATAGCGCTGCTCTTTTCCCCTGCTCCTGCTTGGCCAGCAGCAGATAACCCTCAATTAATTGTTCCTGGCTTAATTACCTCTTCCCAGAATAAAAGAAACTTCACTTTAGCAGCAACTATTGGAAGCTGCAGGGAGGGAAGTGTTCCTGCCTTATGTTCCATAAAGCACTGTTTAACCTCCATAAACCTCCCTGGTTTCCATAAAGCACTGTGCCTGATGAACACCCCGCTGCCACCCCATGGGGCATCTGCGGCCAGGGGGGAGCTGGCTGGGGTTCCCAGAAGGTTTCATGAGGGCAAACCCTTCCTCCCTGGAGCACCGAGTGTGTCCCTACACCTGGGGAGCCGTGGGCCAGCCCTCGGGGATCCAGCCCATCAGTGCCCTCCCTCACCCCTGCCCATGGCTGCGGTCCCCCAGCTGCTGTCACAGGCTCAGTACGGACCATCAGAACAGTTCAAATGCATCTTCTTGAACGTGGCCAACACTGATTTTATGATATACTTAACACCCCATCCAATAGCTATTAGTTTTACTGTCAGGCACACAATGTATGCGATCCATCTTTCTTCTCAGGCGCACCACCTCTCAGATGACATCCCACTGCTGCAGTCTTTATTTGTTACCGTGGGGTTTTTAAGTGCTAACATTAAAGCCCTTATCTTATTTTGGTTTGCTTGTTATTAACGGCACATTTGATTTAATCGGGATCAGCCTGTGGTTCCTGTTCAGACATGGCAGAGAATGGCTTTGATTTCCTCTTTGGCTCTGCAGCACCGAGCTCCTGCCGCAGCGTTGCCCGGGGAGAGAAGAGCCCTCTCGCCGCCTGCTTCGAGGAGACGATGCAGGGAACAGCCAAACCCTCCAAAATCCCATGCACAGCACGGAACAGCCTTATTTCTTTTGTCTGTCAACCCTCTTTCTTTGCGCAGCGTCGCCACAGTGGAGGGACAGGTCACCCCCAACACCCTTCCCTGGGGTTCTGAGCTGCAGGAGCCCTGGATGCCCCTTGCTCCTGGGCTGTCCCAGGGGAGGGACAAACTGCTCCATCCTGCATGGTGTCCTTAATAAAAACCACCTGGAGCTACAGCAAGTACCCCCTGATTTCAGGCTTGGCCCGCATCGCTCTGTGCCACAATTCCCAGAGGAAGAGGCTCCAGGGAAGCGGGGTCTGGTACCGGCAGGGAAAGCTTTCCCCACCCCGGGTCTGACCGAGGCCGTTTGCAGCAGGATTCACGCTGGTTCTGTTTACACGTAAAAGCATTCAAAGAGGTACAAATGTCCATCAAAGCTCAGTCTCAGACTCCATTAACCACCGGGGCTGTCAGCCAGAACATGACCACTTCAAAAGCCTCCATGAATTATTTCAGAAGCGTTAACGGGAACGCTTCTCTTGCAAAAGTGTTTGGGCTCTCTGAAATCAGTCTGAAGAGGCATGAAATCTCACCCTGGCAAAAATAACACTTAGCGTTTGAGCTATCAGTCTCTCCATCCTGTCTGCACTTGGTATAAGTCAACCAACCAACACAGTCAACCAACACAGTCAACCAACACAGTCAACCAACACAGTCAACCAACACAGTCAACCAACACAGTCAACCAACACAGTCGGAAATGTTTATGACCCAAACTTATTTTGTTGTCCCACCCGAGTTTGTCTCCCCTGAAGAGCTGCTCTACCCTTGCCTACATGAGAACACCCTGAGTAACAACCGCTGTGACAGGCTATAAACACCCCCACACCTGTACATGCTACCACAGTCCCTCATTTGTGGGAACACCCTTCTGTGCCACAGACAAACCGTGCTGCTTCCAAACCCTTCTACACAGAGGATGGCAGAGCAAGCTTTGTATGGACGAAGTACTCTGATAGAATATTAAACTAAATAATAGCAATTAATTAGGCTTGTGTAAAGCTATTAACCTTCAAATCCCTATAGAAATAATAAGTAGTGCTCAAATCCGCCGGGATGCAGATGATATTACCCCTTTCCATAGAAGAGGAAGTGGAGATCCAGAGCAGTGAAGTGATTTTTGCCCAGGGCGATGCTGGAGCGGCACGGGGGAAAGCTGTGATCGTCCCCAGCTCCACAGCCCAGGCTGCTGCCTTCAGCCCACGCGTGGGTGGGTGGGTACAAGGACACCTAGAGACACACGTGGACTGAGCACCCCATTTCTAACTGTTTGTTACAGCCTGACACACGATGTTTGCAGACTAGCATTTGCATCATATGAAAGTGGTATTTTCGGGAGCAGGTGATGCCCGCAATATTTTTCTTCTCTACTCCCCCCTGCAATCCTGTGCAGGTGAGCACAGCAGCCTCTCTCCCCACCTCCTCCTCCTCAGTGTTAGCATCGCACCCATATGGAAAGAGAGGGATCTTAATCTTCTCCTAAGCTCTCTTCCCAAATGCCTTCCTCACCTTCTGTAGGGAAACACATAATAAAAAAAGCTGAGCATCAGCTTAAACTCAGAAGTCTCTCCAGGGCGTTATATCCACAGCACCAATAAATCTTGTAGGTTTTTTGCATAGTATCTCTACAATTCAGCCTTCCCTGGGGCACGCGGCTAACCTTCTCCAGGTTTTCATCATCTTGCAGCCTAATTATTGCAACAATCCCATCATTTTCATCTTTGTTCGGAACACTGGCGGGTTTTGCCTGCATCACCCCTTTCCGTGCATCTCTCCACCGGCTCATCCCTCCTCACTGCATCAAACACAGGCTGCCTCGCTTCCCAGAGCCCTTCACAGCTTCTCCTCCCTTTCCCACCTTTAGTTCAGCTTGGCCCAGGCTCTATCACACATCGATTATGGTAGAAACTGCCTACAAATACCCACAAAACCACTTCAGCACTCTGCTTTGAGTCTTGTCCCAAACCTCACCTGCTCTAATATGTGAAAAAGGCTTGAAAACAGTTAGATCACTTGTGTCCCGAAACCATTAATTTTACTGTTCTCCCATAGTGCCGTTGTTTCTAGACCAGTTCTGTACTCTCTTATCACAGATGATAAGCAGGCTTATAATTAAATTATGCCATTGCCCGTTGGGTGGGTTGGAAGCTGCACAGCACTTACCAACACAACGGTGCTCCCGCCCGCGACTGCGCTCCCCATGCGTTATTACATTTAATGGGAAATTAATAACAACACTCCCAAAAGCTTACAGTTTCCTGGGGTGGGCTCGTCCCTCCAATAACACTAATGAGTCGTGGGGTGGGCACTTGAGCTGGTGTTTACATGGAAATTCGAGCTCCCAGCTGCCTCCCTCCCGTTATGGGGCAGGAGGAGCTCTTCGCTGGGGTACCCGATTTGCCTCTTTGTGGTGGCTCAATTCCCACCAGAAACAACGGTTCTTTCATCAAAAAGTCTGTTGAAACCCACCACAAAGACCCTATAATTAGTTGGCATGATGATTCCAGAAGAAAGGAGAGATACAAAACGCAGCTCAGGGCATCTCAACCAGGGGAAGACTCAGCTCTGAAAATCCTTGCTCTTCAGGGGTGCAAGATATCCTGCTTTACTGTAATGAAAGTCCTCTTGTCCAACGTCCTCCAACAATCTGCCTTTAATGGGGTTACTATTGCAGAGGTAAAGCATTTTATATGGAACCAGGTTTACATTATCCTGCTATTCGGAGATCTAGCTTGCAATGCTGTTCAAATCCTTTAATCCATAAATAGGATTCCAGCCAGAGCTGGGCTGCCTTCCAAAACTGTAATCTCCAGTATATGAATTATTACAAAAAGATTAGGGTGTTTCGAGTAATAACATTTCAAATAAATCAGCTTTCATGGAGGAACAACAAACTAATATCGGAAATAACAATATAAAGACATTTATATAGCCACTCGCTGGAATAACTTCACTAACCAGAGGGATTCTTTCCTCATTTGCATCATTTTCTTTGAGAATGGTACCTTTGCCTTTGTCCCTCCACTACTGGGCTCTGCTGCGGAGCCAACAAGGTGCTCCTGGCCCCCGCGTCAGCCCCTCCGAACCCCCAGCTCTCTGTTACCCAGAGAGGTAGGCTGGTGTCACTGCAGATGATGCTGTTCCCTCCAAGCCTTCAGCTTTACATAATGCTGCGATGAGGATGGGCAGATAATCCTGAAGTCCAGAGACATTCCCCTAACTCCATTTTAATAATGATGAGCTTTGAGTTTAATTATTATTCCTAGTGCATTTGCAAAAGCCCTCCCTTCCACATCCACAACATGTACACGCATGCAGGGAGAGCTAAATAACCATCCCTTCTTGATTATTTCTTGCTTCTTTTGCCAATACTATTATACGACAAATTTATTGGGCTTCTCTCCCCTACAAACTGTACCGGCGCAGGAAGGAACCACGCCTGCAGAGTTCAAAACAGCAAGATGGAGAGAAATTAAGAAGCTCGGGGTCTGGGCAGGTGAGATGGCAGAGAATGAGAGGTGGAAAGGAGCAGAGGGAAGAGCAGCCCGTCCCTTGAAGTACCCAGGGTCTGGGCAGGGGCAGGGGCTGGGTGGTGGGCAGCAAAGCCCCCTTAGGTCCGGGAGAGCGAGGGGCTGCGTGCCCAGCGCCACCGCCAGCCGCGATGCTCCGGGTTGCCTAGTGACGGATCCGAGGTCCGAGGTACCCACGGATTTATGGCGTTCCTCCCCGCCTTCCAAACGCTATGAATAAATGACACATCTCAGTTCCTTATTTATCCATTTGTGAAGCTTAATGGGCAGTTGTGGAGAAGAGCACTGAGCCTTTTATGGGGTAGGGCAGGCTGGTTTCCTGATTTACACTTGCATCAATAGAGGGGAATATGGGCTCTGCAAATCTTTTTAAAGAAAACAAAGAAATCCAAAGAAACACAGCCAAACTGTGCATCCTAAAAAACAAACTAAACCTGGTGCCAACTAGGAGGTCCCTGGACTGAATTCAGACCTGACGATACTATCAAAAAGGCAAGAAAGCTCCTGCCAGATGCAGTCCCAGGCCAGCGAAGGGGCTCCACGGGCTGCAGTGCCCAAGGATGCCAGGCAGGGAGACCCCAGTACAGACCATCCAAGCACACACTTGGCTTCAGTACACCCTGTCTGCCAACTGGAGTCAATGGTCCTGTTTTAAGAGGTGGCATTAAATAACATACATAAATGTTTTAAGAATCTGGGACTAAAAGTTACCGGCGGTCCTTGCAGAGTATATGGACCGTGTTATGGCCGTGCGGCACAAGAGCCAGTGGTGTGTGCAGGGCTGGGGGGATCAGTGTCTTCCACGGCCCGGGACAGACAGACAGACAGACGCAACAGCAGCTGTGGGAATTTCTCTTAGCAGCCCCTTTTCATCAATTGTTTTTATTCTCATAAACCAATCCCCCGAGACCTTCAAAATCCAATCACACCTAAAGCTCCTGGAATTAGATCTTTGATAAAAGATACCCAGTGTACTGTCAGAAACAGTGCTTAAATGTTTTATCATAAAAAAAAAAAAGAGAAAAAAAGAAGTTTGATGTTCCTCATCATTTTTTGGCAAGATTCTTCAGGTATTCAGCTGTGATTTACAGAGGACATTTTGCTCTCTGCATGATAAATTACACCAGGATACGAAGGAGAGTGAATAGCAAGTGAATCAGGACATCTGATTTTTAAAGGTCCTATGACAAGGAAAATAAGAGCCAAAATTAATTATCTTTTTTTTAATGCTGGAAATTTAGGGAGAACATTAAATCATGCATGTGATTTTCAAAGCAGCAGTACTATAAAGTCATAATGCTACGTTCTTCTAGTGCAGACCTTCCCCTCCGCCACCCCCAGTGGTCACACCACCATCAAAACTACTGGTTTTGCCAGTATCTCTGTTATTTCAGATTGAAAGCTTTCAGTGCAAGCCTAAAAATACTAACAAAAAAACACAATGACTTTTCTCCTTTTTACTTCCTAATGGACAGCAACACAAACAATCCATAATCACATGAAATACAGCTCTTTTTGCCAGCCTATAATTTTTTTCTGCAGTGCATTAAGGTGGAGAACAACACCTTGGTTAGAGACTGTCAGTACATCCACTACACAACCAGCATTATTTTTCCCCTGGAATTCATCTTTCAACCATTTCAAATTGAGCTGAAACTTTGACATGCAGACTGTCAGTTCAGGGAAGAATTATTATTATTCCCAGAAAATTAAATAAATCAGGTCAAACTTTACGACCAGCTTTCCCACCCACCGTGAATAAAACTCCCTGTTCTTTCCCTCCCCCTGGTCAACTGCTTCTGAACACCCTCAATTTTAAATAAAGTACAAATACTGTTTATCACCAACTGGGGAAGGGTCCTGGATGGGAAGGAGGGCATTGCTCAGGGGTTTGGGGGAAAGCTGGGGCAGCACAGGTTTTACCCACAGCCTGTACACTCATTTTTATGAGCACAAACTGCAACAGGAGCCTTTTACAGAGAACAGGGTAACTCAAGCTAAGGAACCCAATGAAAAAAAACTCCACCAAAACCCAGCAATAAGGAAGCACAAGCATTTGTTGTGGCAATAGCTACAGCAGAGCAGCACCAGCCCAAGAAATAAAGCTTTCACCATGGAATACTTACTACCAACCCAGCTACCTCCAGCCAGAGCAATTAACTCAGGGAAGTCACCTCACAACTTTCCAGGTTAAACAAAAGACCAAATCTTTGATTTAATCAACTCTAGGCTACGCATAGCAACCATTTCTTCCACTTTTCTATCTCATACCATGAACTCCCATGCCCATACAATGACTCACAAGGTAATTGTTTTCCCCCAAACTATTATTTCTCATACCTTACGTTGGCTGAAGGAGACACGCTGCTACAACCTGCTCTTGAGCCAAACTCAAGTGAATCTCTGCTGCTTCTGTCAAAAACATCATCTCATCGAGAAATTCAGCAAGTTCCTCTAAAAAGAGAGCTGCAGGATGTTCCTGCCCTTTAAAGCCTTTAAAGCCAAGCCCATTGCCAGCACCTGGGCATCTGCCTGCAGGACTGGGTGATTCCTTCCAGCTGTGAGGACACCCAGCTGGGCAGCTCTCCTTAAATCCAGTTTGTTAACCCTTTCTTTGCAAAACTGAGGGTGCTCCCTCCCCTGTGGGTTGCTCAGGAAGGTCATGCCATAGCGGTGGCAGCTGTAATTTAACAGACAATTGTGCTCTGTGGCATTTGGAGCCCTTGCCCTGCCTAGGGCATCTCCCCCATCGTCACCCACCCTGCCCAGAGCATCCCCAAATCGCTCCCCACCCTGCAGAGAAAACAGCCAGAGTCCTTGCTGAATACAAATACAGTTGTTTGACTGGATTCGCCAGCGCTTTTAATGCCTATCATTATGTACTGATTGAACTAGATTAAATAAAAGCCACCTTGCTCGATTTCTCCTTCCGACTGCAGCCCGTTTCCACCTGACTTGGGCTGCTCAAGGAGTCAATGAGACTTTCCTGCATATATTACACTCGGATACGCCATTCAGCAAAAATAATAACAACATCTGACAAAGTTTATTGTATTAAATAGAAGGTTGAGAATTCTTTTAACCTGCGGTACGTGAAGGAGCTAAGCTGCAGAGAAACAACAGAAAATAACACCGATCGCTGTGAAATAATTTGCTATTCATTTAGCTGTCAGGTGTACTTTTGAACAGAAGTTCTAGCGCAATTCAGCTCTAATAATAAATGCTTAAAATACACTTTGTACTACGTAACCGTCTCCTTGCATTAAACTGAAAAACTCAATCAATAATCCAGAAAAATTCAACCCAACAGCAGGTTGTTTTCCTATTATTGAATCTTTTTTGTCCGATAACCCAGACAACTAGATTAACTGTAAAGTATGTGCAATGTAATAATTCTCTACTATGAATATTGTGTTGCTGGGACCCATTAGCATTTTAGACAGGCTGTAATTAGGCACGATGGAACCCTGTGGATTTTGGAGTTTAGGCTCATATCCAAAAATCCCGGGGGGGGGAAATTTTTACCTAGTTCCAGAATTTTGGTGGTGAATGACAAAAGGACCCGCACAAAGGCTTTTCCCAAAGGTGAGCCCTGCCCTGCCCCGAGCACGGCACAGCCCGTGACTCCTCGCTGGGAAAACCACCTCAAAAGCCTCAGCAGATGGTGTGTCCTGGGGAGGAGAACTGGAGGTGAAAGACGTGTCTGTGGGTGAACCTGCAAAATAATTAAGGGACGGGCTACAGCCTAAAAATCACCCGCGGAATTGCTGCCAGATAATTGTTAAATCCCTGCCAGGGATCAATGCCCAATCTGGTTCTCACTCCAAGCTGGGCGAGGAAAAGGTTTGTTTTTTCTTTATTAAACTTTCGGACACACTTCCAGGAAAATGAGGGGTTTTGGAAACATTTTCTTTCCAAACACTACGCCTGTGGTTCGAGCTGAGTGCCGTGAGCTGGGAAGGTCTGGAGGCACAGCCGGGGTCTGTTCAGACCCCAGAGCCCTTTCTCCATCATTAACGCCCGGCTCCAGCTCATCCCAGCACGAGCCCAACCAGAAACGTGCCCGCTGCTCCTAACGCTTTGGAGCTATGTGGTTGTTTTGAAACCTCTTCCAGCTTTTCACAGCTGGGATTAAGATCTGGATTGCTTTTGGATCTTTTTTACTCCTCTCCCTCTCCCGCTCTGATCTAATCTCTCGCTGGGTGTTGGTGCTGCAGCTCAGCCCTAACCACGGGCACTTAGATTTATGGAGCCATACCTGCAGAAGACATCAAGGTGAGATCAGCTGTTCTGTGAATTTTTCATGGCAAACTTTAGCTCTCCTCGCTCTGGCAGGGCTTTTTTCTTCTCCTAATAACTGGGGACGCAGCACAGAGTCTAGAAAGAGATAAATGTACTTCACAATGATATGGTTCTCCACTTGTTTGAAGGGGACAGTATTCCAAGGACACAGCTTTCAAAATATTGTCCTGCTTTTGCCACCGAGCTGTCTGACTGATGTGTCATATATTATCCGGTGCTGCAAAACCTGAGTGAAGTGGATGAGTTAAAGTTATGATTATAGAATTCCTTATGACCCTAAGCCAGTACTGAAAATGTCTGCCTTTGTATTATCTAAACTCTCTTTTTATATTCTTTCACTTTTGTTGTGCAGATCAATCAATAAGACACATCATCACTCTGCCGTCCCCCTCCTGGGCAGATTCTTCCCCTTTTCAGTTAACCCCGGCACAATGAGACACGGCTCTGCTCAACCCCGTCCCCAGGAGCCACCCGACACGGCGTGGCTCGGGTCCCAGCACTGCCAGCACAAGCCCAAACTTCATATTTTAATATTACAGGATAACCTTGTAGGAGGATACGGCGCACTTTAGAACTGCACTCTGAATGCCATCGAGGAAATCAACGTCCAGTCCCCAACATGAGCTCGAAAGGTCCAAACAGATGATAAAGCACATGAACTATTTTCTGTAACAACAACCACAGCTCAGGGATCCCTCTCGCTTTCCATCGCTTCTGGCTGGAGCGACGGCAGACAAAAAAATAATCAGCCACTAACTTTGATGTCAAGTTTGCAAAAAGCTGGGTTTGTGTTTATCCTTTCCCTGACTCGGCGACAGGTTGTTCACAGGGTATTGTCTGTGTGTAGGTCTGGGGGGTGTGGGGCCGGGGGTGCTTGCAGTGGGAAGATTCCTGTATAAACAGCGCGAGGGCAGCCCGGACCCGTGTGCTGCAGAGACACACGGCCCCCGGGGGGGACACACACAGCAGACCCCAGTCCCTGCAGCTTTTCAGGAGTGGGAAGCAGAGGCCGATGGATGCCGAGTCAGACAGAAACGCCCGCACAGGGTCGGTTTTGCTCTGCCTTTCCCTGGTGTAAATCTGGCAGAAACACTCTTCAGGGGAATCGATCTGTCTCTGAAGTCTCCTCTCCCAAGCGTTAACACTGGTAACGTATTGTTGTTTACCGTCCAGGACCATTGAATTCCCTTCTCTGAATATTTCTTCCTGCAGTTGCTGTGAATTACCTTTTTCTCTTGACAGCTCTCCCCAGGAGATGCTCAAGGGGCCGCAGGAAGGCGCTGGGCAGGGGCAGCCAAGGGTTGCTGGGGGTCCAGCCTCTTCCCCCCAGCACCCAGAGACACCCCCAGCCCTGGCGTGGGACAAGGGGGATTCTGCTGGCCAGGCTCTGGCACGATGCTCCCGTGGGGCTCATGTCGGGGACGCTATCAGCCTTTAACTTGTTGCTAAACAGAGACAGTGTGCGATGCACCACCAGAAATGGGACGGCTGTTCACACCTTCCCTTGGGTGAGCTGTGTTCCCCCAAACCCATGTTTCCCCAAGATTTGGTGGATCTGATTCAGCTTTGTGCCTTGACCTGCCCAGCATGGGGGTGAAGGCCAAGAATCCCTTTTATTTTAATAGATGAGACTGTTCCAATGTGCCTGCAGCCTTAAAACTGACTGTAGCAACCTGCTGTCACCCTCCAACCTGCTAATTGAATACTTGCCATTTTTTTTCAGATGGTATCTTAGGAACATCTGAAGTTCTTTTTGCCACTTTCATGCATTTCTTCAGTAACTTTTTTCATTACTTAGTCTTTTTTAGCAGAGTTCATTTTCTTTGATCCTCACAAATTTTTCTCCCAGTTCCTCTGATAATTTTTTAAAAGAAATCATGGTAACTTTGAAACGCCTTTCCCCATGTCCACGCTACACAGCATGGCTAAGTGAGATTCCTTCCCAACCTTTAAGAATTGTAAATGTGACCCTGCTAGGAAAATGCAGAAAGTGTCATCTCTTATAACGTATAAGACAGTAAAAGACTGTAATTTATAAGGCTAAGTACAAAGGGCTGTTTTTCTTTGAGCTAATTAACTGGAAGAAGAGCATAACTAATTAACTGGAGAGACACAGAAGGAAATATGAGGTTGTAGCAAAGCCCTGTGACTTTGGATGCTCCTTTTCATCTGGTGGATGGGTGGCTGGGGCTCGGGCTCTGCCGGGGGCCGGTGTCTGGCCCTTCCCTCTCCTCTGCTCTTCCCTGCAAAACGCTGGCCTGTCCCTTGGGTCCTCGAGACCCGCAGACCAAGATGCTGTCCTCACCCTCCGGAGGGCAGCAGCTTTGAAACCCACTGCATTTCATCGAGTCAGACAAGCACCATCACAAAGGAGGTTTGTTCTTCCCAAGATGAGGTTGCAGTTAAGTCCAATTCAAGGGTCCAAATAATTCCAGGGATTTCTTGGTACCTCCAAAACTCAAGCTGCTGTTATTTTAACAGCTCAGTACAGCACATGGCTGCAGACTTTGGGGTATTATCTCTAGTGACAACATTAATTTGTGGAGTCGTTATAAGGGAAACTGAGGAATCTCAAGTGGTCAATCTCTTCCCCTCCCTCCATCCCCTGGAAATCCATTAAAACACATGTTTAGGGGAATAGGCTTCAAAAATAAGTGACCAGTATGCACGCACCTGATAAGACCTACAAAACTAATCCCAATAAATGACACTGTTTAATGGAGAAAATGGTACCTGCTATGGCTGTTACCTAGAAAGGAAGCCATTCAATTAAAGCTGGAGAGGTATTTTGGAATTTTCTAAGCAGATATAATTTCTTGCTGGATTCCTCAATCTGGCTAGACTCGTTAAAAGGGCAGCAGAAATATCACTGCAGGAAAAACCACTCGGCCTACAGAAAGAATCATTTTCTGCGTTGCTGACAGCATGTATTCGCTTGGCATCACGACAGCGAGCCCCGCGGGGCAGAGGCAGCCGAGCCCCAGCGCTCACACCGTTTCCCAGGCTGGTTTTGGACGATTCGGAGTGACTCTGAGCCTCCAAGTAATGTGCTCCCGGCGCAGTGCCAGGCTTCCCACCACCGCCTCTCCTAGGAAAAATTCCAAATCTCATCAAACCCTCCGAGGTTCTGGGCTTCTGCTTGTTTCCTGAGCTGGTTTGGCCGGGAAGCCCCTCAGTTCCATCCCCTCGCCCTCAGAAGCGCTGTCGGTGCGAGGGGCACAGCCGAGAGCATCACACCGTTCAATTCTGAGTTGAACTCAACTCTAATCGGAATTTCTCACACACAGTACATAACGAATGACTCTTTCAATAATGTTGTGCTGCCCAGCACAGGCACTGGATGTCAGGCGCCATAAAAGTAAGAGAAGACAATATGCAGCACAAACATATCTCATTATTTTATGCTAGCTGCTGCAATTATTTTTTTTTTTTTCTGTAACACAGGCAAGGAGTTCCATAAATTACAGAGTTATCACCCGTCTGATCTGCTTCTGAGTCTGCTCTGGACCTACTTCCAGTACCCAACTGTCAGACAGCAGAGTGCTGAAATTTAATGTTTGCAGACATATCCTGAGATGCCTGGGAGCAACGCTGAGGCAAAAAGGGTGCTTGTTTAGAGACTGCTCTTTAGTTCCCCCAAGGATGCAGCTACAGTCATAGTTTTATGACAACCAGGAATGTACTAAATTTTGTTAAATTAATTAAATTGCATAATTGCATTTACCACTGAAGCAATCTTTCAAGGGAGTCACAGCCCAAGCTCTCTGGGGCAGCAAGGACTCGAATGATACCCCAGGACAGGTTTTTTTTGCGATGTCTTTGTGAGATGCCTGGAAGGAGTCTCTGGGAAGGGAGACAGCACATGGACCTGCACTGAGAGATGGTTGGAAATCTCTGATTTTCCCATTTCTTGGCGAGAAGGAGAAACAACCCGGGATCTCTCCGCGGGGAGGAGGAGGAGAGGGAGATTTTCTCCTCCACTGAACGTATCTCAGCCGGTTGGGAGTGATGCCACCCCTGGCCTCCCATCAGCCGGGGTCCTCTCCTGCTGCTAACGAGAGGCTCTGATCTCATCAGCCGCCCTCCTTCCGCAGGAACCACCTCATTTTCATCTCCTCTGACATTTTTCCCTCCATTAGTACCCAGGGCCAGAAACAATTTGTCCAGGTGCTTTGCCTTTCCCTTTCTATTCCCACAGCAGAGCAAAGTGAATCATAAAAAAATCACCAAAATTAGAGCAGGGAAAAGACCATTCAGGCCTTTCCAGTCTTCCCTCGGGGGTAAATGCAGACAGGATTCCCACAGTACGTTTTCTACTGCTTTAATCAGTTCCATTTTCATACTGTGGGTCACAAAGGATTAGACGAGATGAAGGTCTAGGGAATCAGTTCATCCTTTGTTTTTATCAGCAAAATTCTGTTCTGGGCTAAACCAGTGGGAAACTTTTAGTATTTTGCTGAATGCTTGATAATTCAGAGTTCATATGCCAGGGAGATAGCAAAGAGGTGTCCTGAATCTGTAACACTTGTTTTAGTCTGATGTTATGGCTCCTAGTAACAAGGACTGATCATTACCCGTGTTTCCTGCAAGGTTCAATGTGACTGTCATCGCCTGGTCCCCCTGCTATGCTGGCAGCTGTCCCCGTCCCAGAAAAGTCATTAAAATCACTACAAGATGGACTGTGGGTAACTTTGCGGAAGATAACCAAAGGATTTAGAACCTAATTCCCTCTGTCTGTCAAAAAAATGTAATATCTGTCAGGGGTTCCATCCCCTGGCTGTGCTCTGTATCGACATTCTCACCAGTTTTGGGTTAAAAATCCCCCTGGTGTCAGTGGGAGCAGACCTGGGTCCAGGCTGGGCTACAGCCCCAGTAGCTCTGGGGTTTCCAAAGCTGCCCAGGATGGTCAGCCCCTGAGTTATATGACCTGTATCAGAGCAGGTTATCAAAACACTCATCTCCACAGCCCAGCCTAAACCGCGTGTTAAAGAAAATGTGTTATTGGAAATGTCTAAATAAGAAAAAGGAGAGCAATGTGGACACACCAGAGAAAAAGCGCACCAAAGGGCCGGACCACTGAGGACACTCAACTTCATCTCCTGATTTGGGCGAGTGTTTGAGTCCCAGCCTTCAGGGCTGTATGTGTACGGGCGCTGGGATCTGGGGCTGCGTAAGCCAGAAGAAGACAAGTTTCCCACCAAAATTGCCGCGAGGGGTGGCGGTGGCCGTGGGGACACGCTGACCGCGGGGAGGCAGCAGCGTGGGGCGGGTGAGCAAGGCATAAAGCAGGGCTGAGTGCGGATGTGACGAGTATCAGCACACACTAACGAGGGTTTACGAGTCCAGATGATAAACAATAATGAGAACAGCTGCATCTCAAATGAGCCCTTCTTCTGCCAGAGAATATAGGAGATTTCAGCTTATTCAAGTAACATTAGCTTGGGGCAGGGTTAGATTGTTCTGCGTTTTGACCTGATTTTGTAATTATCACTCCTTCATAGAAAGATGTGTTGTTTAAATATCCTCTAATTTGCTTTCAGAGATCATAAACCCCTCTTTATTATCTACTGCGATGTATTACAGACAGATAATGACTGACTTTTGCCTTCTTTACTTGGAAAAGTGCATTTAATTTTGTGAAATAATGGAGGCGTTTGTTCATCTTTAATACTATTTTCTGTGCTTCATTCCCTTTTACCTAATAAAGCAGCCTCCTTTGGAGGTCCGCTCCCTGCGATTACTCCTGATGCAGACACTGTACACAGCTGAGGGCACCGATGTGTTAGATATTATTCAAAAACATTGGACAAAACCGCTGCCAGAGTGTCACACGGAAATGCCTCCTCTCAGGTTTAATCTGTTCCATTTAACGCACGCATAGCCATCGCCACTTTCTCCAAATTACTTATAATTAAGGCACTTGTCATTACAGAATGGGGGTGTCTTAGGCCAGCACCGAGCCCGTATTTAGCCAAACGAGCGATGGGCAGGAGCTCTCTCTTGGGTGTCTCTGCCGACCGAAGGGGAAGCCTCTCCCCAGCCCCAAGAGCTCGAGTTCTGAAACCCAGGGATGGCTCCCGGTTCCCACAGAAACCCTCCATCTGCCGGCTCCCCACGTGCAGTCACCGTTATTCCCATAAAAGAGGACTTCATTGCATCACTCCGAGCAGATTTTAGCGCCGGTATTATGCATGCACAGCACTTTTTTCCTGGATATTTGCAAAGCTTTTAAAAATATGAAATAGTTACTGCTTGTGCTTTCTGAAATGTATCAATTATTTTTAATTTCTCAAAACTGCTACAGTAGCATACAAATAGAGCAGAAATGAGAAGGGTTATTTATTTTTTTTCTTCTTAGGAGTAGGGTTTCAGCATCCCCAGACATATTCAGACGGGGGAGAGAACTGTAACAATAGCTTGTTCCCTACATATTTTCATCTGGTTTTTAATGCAGTTTCTGTTTATATATTCCATTGTATGACTAATTATTCATTCTCTCTCAGGCACTTTGAGAGGCGTTGTGTATTTTATTAGTATTTGTACTCTACCACGATTGTTTAATCATTCTGCAGACACACAGCAAGAGCCAGATTTGCAGCCGGAGCAAGCGCAGGGCAGCAGCGACGATGGACTCGGAGCGGCTCCAAAGTTGAGTGTTCACCTCCAAACTTTTACTTTTTGGTAAAGGCAAGTTAACAGGAGGGAGTTTACCCCCAGGGGAGAGAGAGTTAAGGTCTCTTAAGTTTCATGGGCTAACAGCATGTGTGTCTACGGTCACTGTGGCGCAGGCTGGGTCCCCGCAGTCCCGCCGTGCCTTCCCTCGCTCCTGCGGCTGTACAACCTGCAGAGCTGGTAGCCCAGGGACCACAACTTGCCCCAAAACTGCCCCAGCTGGGGCAGGAGCCTGGGGAGACACCCCTGTCCCGTGGCCGGTGGATGGTAGGGAGGAGGAGAGGGGGAAACCCGTCCCCAGCCCTCCTGCAGGGGATCAGCCGCTGGGTCACACCACCCACCTCAGTGTCACAGCATCTTCTCAGTTGGAGAAGACCTTTAAGATCATCAAGTCTAACCGTTGCCTCGACGCTGCTGACTTCCCACTAAACCACGTCCCCCAGCACCGCGTCTGCTCTGCCTCTGCTTCTCATTTTTTATTGATTTGGATGGCATCACGCAAGAAGGCAGGAGACGGTACCAGCCAAAAGACCACCAGGCTACGGCTCACCATCTCCAGTTGCCGACTGTCCCTCCCAGTACTTTATTCACCAGTAACAACGCAAGTGTCTAAATGGCAAACGAGACAGAATCCCTGCATTCAGGACGCAATTCCTCTGCAGGTGGGGGACAGGTCTCTCCCTGCCTGCAATCTCCGTTACGGGTAAAAGACCGACAAAGCCCAACGCTGAGCAGCACGTGGGGCAGAGGAACCCTCTGGGGGCTTCTTAAGAAAGAGAATTCCTTCATGCAGAGGACAGAAACAATCCCCAGCCCCCCCGGCGCAGTGACCTAGTGACGCAGCTCAGAGCAGAGATAATATGCGATGTTCAAACACAAGGATGGCATTTCCCATAACTGCACAGAAATATGGGACACTTTCCCTCATTTTACTGTATGTAATTGATATGAGGCCAGGAGCTGCTGGCAGATTAAATTTTACAACCCATGACACACCAAGGCCTTGACTCAAAAAATTACTTGCACTCGACTCTAATTATTCACGTTCTACCAGTTCAGATGTTAGGGATATATGCCATTTATTCTGCAGGAAAATGATTTGCAAGCCCCCAGCAGAAAAACACCAAAAAGCTGGGGCTGAAGCAGTGGGGAGCTGCGGAGCCAGCAAGGCAGGAGGGTGCGAGGCAGCAAGAAAAGAACAAACGAGCAAAACTTGGGGAAATAATCAGGGGAACCCAATCTGCTACAGCGTGTACCGAGGGGTCTCCATCGTGGGTTCCCACCTCTGCTCTTGGAAGGGAAGCGCGGGAAAAGCTTTAGCACACAAAAGCAATAACCAATGGACAGAGAATAAATATATTAATAGTGAAGAGGCTTCTTGGTGCTTGCAGAGTCTTATGCAGGAGTGAATGGAGGTTTGAGCAAAGATTGCTCATGCCAGAACACCCACACATTCAAAGATTTCCCAAATTCTGAACAAAAGGATGCAAGAGCTGACTCAGCAGAATGTGGCTTTCTGTAGGAAATCGTTCAGAAAGCACCCAAGCTCCGATACACACGGGTTTTCCCTAGGCATGGGGAAGGTTGTCTCCCCAAGAGCCCTGTCAGACTCATCTTTTAAACCCTGCTACGGGCCGTATTGGAGATAATTCCCAGCTGGCTGGGTTCCTTGTTGTGTAAAAACACAGGATGGATGAGGCTGGCTTTTTTCTAAACGAAATTCAAAAAAAGAAACTATAATTATGGTAGGAGAACATTCATTTGCTTGTTAAGTGAAATTTGAAGGGGAAACTTTAATGATGTTAGGAAGAAAATCAGATTCTCTTGTTAAACTAAATTCCAAGAGAACTGGGTGCGTGTGCTGGACAGCACATTAAGCATCAAAGACTCATCAGTGATTCATAGAAGACTTTTTTCTCAGCGACATGAATTATTTTCATGGGAAAAAGATATGAAGATATCTTAGATGAAGACGAGGAGTGAATCTTTTTTTATTTCTGTCCTTGGGAAACAGTGTATAAATAAACTTTAAGTTTAAAGGCCATTTGAAAACCCCCCACAACTTTATATTTATTTGTCATAATGTTAACACAGAAAAATAGGTTCTAATCTCTCAAATTCAACTTGGAATTGCAAATAAATTGATCTGGCTTATGCTAAGCTAAGGGAAAATGAATATATAGCGCAAGTTTATTTGGATGTCTCCTCACTAGCCCCTTTGCCCAGGGGACTGAGCCCGTGGCCCCTGGGGTGGGTGGAAACTGCTGCCAGAGCTCGGTCGAGCTGCCCCTGGGCACAGCTCATCGTTCCTCCACTTACAGGTAACTAATCACCTATTCATCTGAGTGCAGCCACAATCAGCACCAGTGGAATAATAATATTATTGTTACTAATAATCCTCTTTCCGAGGAAGGATCTCGAAATGTTAATTAGGCATGACATTAATAAATTAAGCCTGACTTCACACCAGCATTAAAGTATTTACTTAACATTATATCATAAATAGGTACACTGAGGCAAGGAGAGCTAATCTACTTTCATTTACACACTCCTAATTCCAGAATAATTCCTCTGCAGTTACTAACGTGCTTTGGAAGAGCAAAAGGCGAGCACACATCAGAGTATGAAACCGTTAACCTGATTTTGAAGTTAAGTGAGCACAAGCAAAATGCATTTTCACGGGATTTGGCACATAAGGAAGGCGCAGAGCGGCGTGCGGACACTGGGATTCCAGTCTTGCCTTTTCCCTTCACCCACCAGCTATTCCCAGGGGATTCCCCCTCCTCCCAGTACTTTGCTTCCACCTCCCACCCTCGTCTCTCATCTGCAGATGCTCCTGAGCTGCTCTGCTCTCGGTTTGCCCGTTCCTCAGCAAAGCAGAGCTTTGATCTCAGAGGTGGATACTAACAATTACTGTAATACAAATAATAACTCTAGGATGCTAATGAAGGATACAATTAAAGGCAGTCGAGCATTTATTCCTGGAAACATACTCATAAATCCCACCATCTGGCTCAGCCAAGTGAAGGCTGTGCCGGTGGTACCCGGGTCCGGCTCTGCGGCAGAGGATGCTCAGGAACAGCTCCTCTTGCCCGGCCATGGCCAACCTTGGCAAACTACTACCAAATATCCCCAATTAATTCATTAACTGATGCTTAGAGGATAATATAGTAGAAACATGATAAGCGAGTGTCAATACAAAGGTATTTAGCGTTATCATATATCAGAGGTGCCTCGTACCATTAATTGTGGATGCTGGGGTTGTGGTGCTATCAATCCATCACCAAGTGTCCCCCTCTCCCTTCCTCTGCCATCCATCACCGGAGGTTTCCAACTATATATCCATCACCTCTTGTTCCTCAGGAATGTCCATCATGCTGCTATCTGAGGACTGAACCATATGGGAGGAGGCACAGCGTGAACTCTGGAGTGGGCAGATAAACCCTCCAGGACCTCGTCATCCCTCCTCCCTTTCTTTAGGAGGCGCAGGGTAATCTTTAGAGAACGATTTCTCTGTAACAGTCCTATTCTTCCCTTCCCCAGCCACCATCCCGCCTCCCACCCATGAGTTATTAGATGACATAACATTCACTTTGGAAAAATATATTATTCAAACTGAGTGGCTTAAAATTGAAATGCTTACATGGTCATGAACCCGGGCTGCAGTTAAAAATAAATCCCTTTATCTGTGCTGCATTCTTGGGCCTGCCTTTTCCATGAAGAGTCCTTTAAAATACTCCGGACTCTCAGCCTGAACAAGATCAAATGTGACTTTTTAAAAATAGGATGCCTGGTCCTCTCCGCTTTCCTCCTTGGGTCGACAATGGGAGATAAATTTGCTCCGCAGGAACCTTTTGTGGGCCGTGCTGCTGAGGCAATTTGCAGTTTGCTGTGGAAAAGGCATCTTACGCTACATTTATCACCCCCTGCCGCTGGCTACAATTCAACCCACTTGGAGCCACTGAGCAGAGGTGCCGAGCAGAGCTCCTGCATTATTATTCTACATAATAATGGGTGTTCAGGGAAGCAGGAGACAAATATAGAGTATATTCCAGAAAGGCTCAGCTGGGGAATGGAGGCAAAAGGGCCAGGGGGTGGGCTGTGGGGAGGGAAGGCAGAAGGGAGAAAGGTTAGAAAAAAAAAACAACCTGAATAAACTTGTTCATCAAAGGAGGCCTTTCCCTCACAGCGTTAGAGAAACGCTCCCGCCTCACCTTGCGATGCTGGATGTCATTGTCCTACAGCGGGGGCCGGAGCTGCCCCGGGGACAGGAGCATCCGCCACTGCAGCGGTGTGGTCCATCGGCAGAACATTCCCTGCTCTCCCCAGGGACCCTAGGAGTCCCCCCAGCCAATTCCCACCTCATGCAGGGCAGGAGGTGACAGCGCTCAGCCAGATGCCATGGTGAGGGGCTTAAAATATGGACCTGAACAGGAGATGATAGAAGGACTTGCCACATCGGAGGTGAAGGCACTGAGAAGTTAATTAAGCGGCCTACAGGTGTACTGTAAGTCAGTAAGGAACCCAAAGTTTCTGCAGTTTAACCCTAGAAATTCACCCTTCTTCTACCATACACATATGGATGTACTTCCTCTACCATAAAACTAAAAGCCACCTAACGTATCCCATAAAGAGAGCAGAAAAAGCTACATAACGTTGTAAGCAGATACAGATGATCACAGAAGAGTTCTATACTTTTATATAGCGATTTTTTTAAGGTTCAAAATCAAAAGAGGGATAACTTTTTACTAAACAGAGCTTACAGGCAGATATGCCTTTATCTTGCCATCCTATACACTTGCAACCCAGAGCTTTGTTGAAAACCTTTGGTGAGTATTTTGGGTAGCAAATGTCTGGTGAGGAGACGTTCTGAGCATGTCAATTGTAGGAAAAAAAAAAAAAAAGATATTCCTCTCATGTATCAGAATTTCACATCTGTGAGGATTATATTTTTTGAATACAGGAATGAAATACAACCTCCTGTCTGAAGATGGAGAGTTTGATCCTTCAATTGCTTCATCTCCGGTCCCTGCCAGTGTCCCTTCTGACACTTGTCATCACCCTCCCTCTGCCCAGGTACCGCCTTCCCCACACTGGGCTTTTACAGCTACGCCAATACTAATTTTTCTTTTTCTTTCTCTGAAAGAAAACTTTCAGCTGGATGTTTGCATGCAGCCCCTTGACAGAAATGCAGATTTAAGGAGACAGCCATATGCAAGCAGGAAGGGAGCAGATGTTGTACAATCAAGGGTAATTTAAAAGAGAGGGGGAAGGTGATAGAAGGACAAAATGAATCCGAAGTCAAGAAATGTTTTGTTGTTGCTACAAATACAAAAATGATGTTCTACTTTGCACCTTCAAGTCCCACGCTGAAAACACTGGCTGTCTTCTAGGTCACTGCCACCAAATGCCACCTCTCTCTTTACAGATGTTGTCATTTCAGAGCTGTGCTATTGTTTCTCGCACTGAACAGAGAATTCATCTTCCGCATCTTTCCTTTCCTCTTCCAGCCTCTTCGGAAGACGGAGAATTCCCCGCTTTTGAGCCATGAAGACTCCTGACAAACACAGTGTGAAGGGAGCACATCACCACATCTTGCGGTGGAGGCAAATAGGAGCCAACCGTGCTGTAATCCATCATCTACTCAATTCAACCCTTCTATTTGTTTTCTCTTCCCTCTAAAAAAAGTATGAGCAGAATCAGTCATGTCCTATGAAAAAAGATGTTGCAGAAGAACCTGTGGTGATGCTGGTGTGCTCCAGGGCTCGCTGGAGGAACCAGTGTCCCCCCAGCAGCACCAGTACCACCGCTCTCCCGCAGACGCAATGCTGGTCGGGGTTAAGCCACGCCGGGGCACGGGAAAAGGCAGGACTCACTGAGAATTGCTGAAGAAAAAGCAGAAATAGGACTAGCTCATGTGAAAGGATGATCCAGAAAGGATGATCTCAGCAGACTAGGATGAGGTGAGTTTGGTGTTGGCTCCAGATCCCAGAAGTCACGGCAGCAGTTAGGACTTTGTCCCTCCACTCTACTTTTAGTGCTGTCAGCCTTTTGCACCCATGGAGATCAAATTTTGCCTTCCATCCACGAAAAGAGATTGAAAAAGGAAAATAAAAGTAATTTTTTTTGGTAATTCAATGCAGTACTAATCAATTGTGACAGGATCTAGAGAATATTTTCATGGTGCCAATTACTTAAAGGGCAAAGATGCCATAGTGCCATTAAAGTAATAGCGCAGACAGCTCTCTAGGACATTGTGGAACAATGTCCTAAATGTTGTTCAACTTGTTCAATGAAATAAAGTATTGGGTCATTAACCTTACCAATGTCAATGTGTTGTCACTATCAAATTCAACTAAATGAGTGTCCAAGGTAATAGTTAGGAGCACACTTCCCACCGAGGAATGCATTAATACATTACTGGCTGCTAATAAAGAGGAACGGTAATGCAGTGTGAGGAACTTGGAGAAGAGCTATAAATGTGCATTAAAGAGAATGGGTCAGCCCAGATGGGACAGACAGAGACCTCTGGGCACGGCTGGACACACACAAACAGATTTACACACTCACGCAGGCGCGTTCACAATCCATGAAGTGACTAAATAGAAAATTTATGAAAGCAAACGCCAAAGCTGTAAACACACGTTACGGGAGCAAATGTTTGCAAACTTCCTTTGGAAGAGGATTTCGTATCCCTAGATAAATATCCCCGACAAGTCGCTTGTGAAACTTCTCAGTAAGAGTCACTTTTTTTGATCTCCATTGGCAGCGCTGGGGGGGGGAGCTCTGTTTTGTGGTGTTTCTCCAGAGGAGGAGAAGGCTCCGTCGTTCCTGGTGCCAGGGTGAGGTGAACACACGCTCTGGGAGCTGAAACATCACAACGCCAAGAAATCAATTCATGTATCGCTGCAGCTCAATAACCTCTTGCAGTGACATGTGTGAAGAGGAAAAAAACCACAACATTACCGATTAAAGTAAATATTGTTCCAAAGGAAAATGGCAGGATGAAAAAAAAAAAAAAAAATCAAAATAATTAACCACTGTAACATTTCAGTATGAACTGAATTTTCAAGTGAAGGGTATGGAAATTGTCCTTCCTGACGGTTCATGGGAGCAGGGATAACAGTGTCAGTAGCCAATGGTTACCAGAGCAGATGTCCTTGGATACTTGCAATCCCATTTCAATTTTATAATGAAATGGAAGACAGAAAATACATCGATTTAAGATATGCAGAGGTGGAAAAACCACCAGGATACCGGGCAGCACTGCCATTATTTCTGGGCCCATTTGTATTTCATAATTAATAACTTAAATGGGGTAATTTAAAATTGTTAATTCTTTTCACAGAGTCTGCACGAGCTCAGGTGATGTCAGACACGCTGTCACCGGGAAGGTTAAATACTCTTGGTAGTTGCTAATTACCTAATCACCATTACTATCTCATATTAATTCTACCCTAAGAACAGATTTCATTATGACTAACCCGAGTTATTAAAGAATGAGCTGTAAAGAAAACCCCTGTTGTTTGCATTCATTTAAGGGAGAGAAAAAAAAAGCCCGAATAAGGTTTCTCTCCTGCGTTGGGTGATCCCAGGCAGCAGCCAGCAGATTGGCCTCCTGGAGGTGTCCGGCTCCACAGCCCTGCGCCGGCACTGGCTCCACATTCCCACGGGGAGCTGGGCAGGTTTCCATTCCCAGTACACTCCAGTATGGCAAACCAAGAGCCTCGTGTCACCCTGAGCACTCCCAGCAGAAACACGGGTGTCTTTAGCCTTGATCGGGCATCACTCCTCCTCTCTGAAGGCCTATTGTACTGATTCGTTTGTGAACACCCTTGAAGATAAACCCTTGAATCGCTGCCTAGGGTGGAAGTGGGACTGAGTGGATCCTGTTTGCCACGTTAGCTCTTGTTCTCCTCCACACACGGTGAATTCCTGTTGTTTGGATCTCCTCTTAAGAATCCCCTTGACAACCTCAGAGATGGCCGATAAAACACCTGGCACTGACAGCTCTGTTCTCAACACTGCCAACACCGACATTATCCCTGACTTCAGTGGGCCCAGAGTCACAGAAATGATGGGTTTTGCTGAAAACACCATCGCTCAGCTCCCTCCTGGGCTAATTCAGCCCCCGCCTGTGGCACGTGGGTGAGAGGGAGACGGAGCTGCTGTTTTACCAGCTGTACCCAGAAGTGCCCAAAGTTGCCCAGCGATGGGAAACTTCTCCATGCTTTTCTCATTCGAGTGAGTCCACGTCTCCCAGCACTTATCTGGGGTGGAAAGGAGCTCCAGCAGCGAGGTCTGGTCCGTGCAGGGTGGTGAATGTCCTCTTCACCCCACCCCACGCTGAGGATGGACGATGCCAGCCCTGCACCATCCATACGTGACTCGGGATTTTCATCCGTTAGAGGTTGAGCAGGAACACTTCCAAGGCAGGTAGATTTTATGGCTGTTTTTAGTGCTGTGCCATTAATCCTTCCATTTGACTCAAACTGTGCATTAGGCGATGGCAGCTACATAGTTGCAACCTTTTGAAATGCTAATTGTCAAACCAAAGTTTAGAAAGACTATTTCAAAGCAAAGTTGCCATTATTTGTAGGCTGTGCTCTAAATGCAAGAGCTCAATTATCTAGAGTGTCAAACTTCTGACACCTTTGCTGATCCATAAAAACAAGGGAGATTAAAGAGTTTTCTGGAGCAGAATCTCATTTTTATGCTCAGGGTTATTTACTGAATTACACATCGTGGCCAATCCCAAAGCCAGTTTAGGGATCAGGTCAAGGTATTTCTGGTTACCCAGAGCACCCCAACGGGGGGATGGCAGCCAGTTTGTAGCGACACTTTTATCATTTTAATATATTTTTCGGAGTGAGGAGTCTCTGTTTTTAAGACCTAGAGAAGAGGAGCACTGGTGACTCTTTCAGGCTTTCGACTGTCTTTTTAGAGACAACAAAGGATTTCCTTTATTCTTCCCCTGACTTTCTCTGCTATTAGTGGATGGTGAAGAGCATTCGTTTCTTAGAGGCACAGACACCGAGAGTTACGCAAAAGATGAAAGATACAGCATGAAAATGCAGTTTTGGTAGGAATTTGCATTTGCAATTCAACGTTCTTCTGGGAAGCCGTGTCTGCTGTATCTCCCAGGAGCAGAGGAAGAGACCCTCGTTCCAACATGCAATGAGCTTTCCTGGTCTCACACCAGAAAGCAACACTCCCCGCTCGCTGACACTGTGCGTGAACAGGGACACAGCTCTGCCCTCCAGCAACAACCATCCTCACCTTCCAGTACTTTGTCTGGAGAAATGGCCTGACAGTTTGAAAAAAAACCTCCAACCTTATCAGAGAACATGAAGTGGAAAAGATATATCTATAAAAAATACTGCACAGGGCCTCGGTGCTGCTTAAGACCCACTTGTATCAAGTGCATGATATCAAATATTAACTGACAGCATCCTCCTCTGTTAAGTAAAGACTTACTCATGAGTAACCTTATTGCTCTTGGTGCATCAGCTCTGAGACACTAATGAGAGATCCAGCCTGGGCTAAGCTGGGCTTTGGTGCAGTGCAGGCTCTTTGCAATATTCTTATTCTGTCTTTGACTCACCCTAAAATCTCAGCTGAGCAGCCACCAGCTGGATCATAAGCTTTGGCTCAACTTAATTTTAGTTATTTTGAAGATGAACATAGTATGACGTCCTAATGCAAAAGAATGTGGCAGGCCATATTCTGGATCATTTGCGAGACGAAACACTACATTTTTGTCACATTCAGGGTACCACGTTACACTCTATAGCATCCAAAAATTCAAAAGCAATTAAAGGTCACGAGCCACATCAGTGATCCCACTGCTCACGCTTCATTTCATCTAGAATTTGTATATAATATTTTTGCTGGATGGTGCATAGGACATAATTTTTCAGAATGGGCTGTTTCATTCTTTGGTGTCCCCTTAGTGATGAGAAGGTTCCACTTATCACAGTGACCCCTTCTGAACACATGGCCTTCTGCCGCTCCCCTTGCAGAGATTTTATCTGGGTGGCAAAACATCTTCTTGTTTCACCCTCAGGAGTCACAGATCACTCATAAAAGGGAGATTCCTTCGCCATGACATGTCACCGATCTGGGGACTGAGGCAGACTTTGCTGCTACCTGGAAGGGCACGGAGAAGCCAGTGCAGGTATAACCACTGTTTGATGGTCCGTATCTACAGGAGTCAGGCAACAGACCCCTCAGAACCAGCACAGAATAAATCTGACTTTCAGGGAAATTGCTAAAGGAGATGAAGACCTCAGAAAGCACATCTGCCATGTACCAGCACTACTCAGGCACCATTCACCAGTTCCACTGAAAATACCACATACAACGTGTCCTGGTACTCTATCAATGTCAGCAGAAGCTTAATGGGTAACAGCAGAGTAGTTCTGTGTCAGGATTATTAATTAAGGGGTTAATATGCCTGGCTGAACTTTTGTCTCCATTATTAAGAGGGTTGTAGATGCCAGGATTTGATTATCTGATTAAATGGACGTGCTGAGATACAGTTAGAGCACTCTCAGCAGTTGGGTTACTCCACGTTACCACACATTTTATCCCTTTCCCGAAGCAGTAACACAGGACCCAGCTCTCCAGCCAAAGCCAACACAAATCCAGCCCCTTCAGATGAAACAGAAAAGTTCAAATACAAACCCAACTTTGTTGGTTCTCTAGGCTCAGGAGTTCTCCAGCTGAATAAAGATTCAGCTACAACTTTATTGGCCGTTATCATCAATAGCTCTTTTCTTAATGGTGTCTTTAAGATGGTTTTATCTTACTTGAAAAAAAAAAAAAAAAAAAAAGAAAAGACTGAAGGCATCTTTCTCCATCTCTTTTCAGAATCCCTCCTCTGAAGCTCCTAAACAAGGCCAAATGTCAACACCAGCTTTCAGCTCTAACTAACACTGTGCTGCAGCCCCTTTCCTTCGCTTCCCCTGCTCCTGACATCTTGACATCCAGGCGGGAGAGCCCTGCACAGGAGCTGGCTCCTCCAGAGAGCGAGCGGTGATTTCAGCCTGCTGTGAGGAAAACCTGCCTTTCTCCATCCCAGCAAACCCCGCTCAAAGTCACCTCCGCCACCGACACGTGCCGAGGCGGGGAGGAAGGAAAGCCCGGCATAAGGCCCTCTTGGAATTTAAAGCTTTTCAGGCTTCAAAAGAAAACATAATAATTTCAGGGGAAGCTTGGGAGCTGCGATTGTAACAGAAAGCTGCTATTTCCACTGAAAGCTCACAGTCTTTACTAAGCTGCACACCAGATCAGCAAATTGTCTCCCTTCCTGTTTCAGAATGCACAGAGCTGGTAGGCAACACTGAACAGCTTCAAGATTGCCAAGCAATGCTATAAATCAGTTCCATACAAGTTAAGGACTTGAGCCTTTGGCATATATAATTTTGTAAAAAAAAAAAAACAAAAAAAAACACACCACGCTAATGCTCTTCTGGAGCCAAGGCAGCAGAAGGACGTCAAATGGGGATGTACAGCAGGGTATGGACTGCCAAGTTTAAGGCATCTAAAATGAATAACCTGCTCCAAAGATCCAATCGAGCCTCTGAATGCCCCTTTGGAGCCCCACGGAGATGCTCCTCGTTCAGAGAAAGATGGTTCAAACCACACGGGACTTGGCAGCCTCAGAGCACGGGAAGGCTGAGACCGCTTTTTGGTTTGGAGTCGTTCCACGTCAGATACCTCTAGCAAGGAGAATTAGTTTCAGACTAAAGCACAGCCCTTCGCCAGGATTAAACCACCCCCATCCCATGGGCATGACCCACAGACCGGGGCTGGAGTCCCCGGTTTTAGCACCGACTGCCTGCGCGAGCTGAGGCTGGGACACAGCTGGGCTCTGTAGCTATCGCTGTGTTCCAGTACATTTAACACCTCCAAAACGTGGATAAATGGAAAACCACATATACTACTGCGCTTTGCAAGTGAAATGTTTTATGATTTTCTTTTTTTTTTTTTTTTAACTGCGGTAGATAAACCGTGCAGCCCAAGAGAAAACTGATCAGTGCGAAACCACTCTCACCACTCACACGTACATTCACCCCATTTATTGCACCCCCTGGCACCCAACCTGCCCAGGAGCCGGCATGAAATGCAGCTGCGCCTCTTGGATGTGATTATTATTTGGGATGCCATGATAACACGACCTTTGCTGCTGGAAGAATATCTAAAAAAAAAAAAAAACAAACGCGTTTGGGGGGAGAAAAATAAACCATACGATCACAGTCTGAGATTTTTGTTCCAAACCATTGCCTCTCTGCTGGCGATCCCGCATGTGAAATACAAGCGGGCAGCTGAGCCACTGCCTCTCTGCACCACTGCAAAACTTGGCATTACTTCTCCCATTTCTAAAAGACCCACAAGGCTATTCCACCACTGTGGTTTTAAAGGGCTATTTGTTTTCCTCCGTAACTTAACGAAGCTCATTGTCTGGGGATGTACAGTAAAGCCTAAGGTGCTATGGGGAAACTCAATGGCGTGGATTTCTCCTCCAGCTGTGGCTCAGCTGGCAGCGAACGCCCAAGGCAGGACACGGCACTCGACCAGCACGAGGGCTGCGAGAGGTCACTGGCAAACTCCAATTAGCAAAAACTAAGCAAGAGGATGGAGGGTTGACTCAGAAACCCCCCCAGCACCTCTCCACCGGCCTCGTGGAGTTACCAACTCCTCACCAGCTCCTCCACAAAGGGCACTGCAAGAGCCTCGCACTTACTATCGCGTCAGACGCACGCTGTACCAAAAGTGATAATAAAACAGCCCATGGAAAATCAGGGAACAAAGGAAAAAAACATTTTGAAAAGAAGCTAGTGGCGGAAAGCAGTCTGAGCAGCTGTTCTGATGCTTTAAGGTCTAATCCATCACCCTTTTTTTCTTACTGGCCTTTTTTTTTATTTTATTTTTTACAGGGCAATTTCATAAAAATAGATTTGGTGCTTTGACGTTACAGTAAATGCCCTGGGGAAAAGCAGATAAAACGCAACAATACAACTAATGGAAATAAACTTTACAGTATTAACTGGTCAGGAGCACAGAAGAAACCACCAACTGGTGGGTAAGAGATGTAGTCTTTTTATTTTTACCTAATTTTTTTTTCTGACATACCGCATCAGTGCATAAAACTCATATGTAAGGGCACAGGTTTCCAGGGTAGAGATAAGAAAGTCAAAATGACTCATTTCAGAACAGCCATACGATAGCAAAGATGTATGCTGCGACCCTCCTGATTTACTTCTCATGCTAAATAAAGTGCCAGATATTGCTCTAGTTTAGATCGGTATCTGTTACTTTTGCCAGATTATGCCAACTTACAACATGGAAGCGCGAAGACACTCGTACCTGAAGAACAAAAGCAACTTGTTCGGTACAGGAAAAAACAGACAATCTCACTTGGGATTTATTGGGTCACACTTACAGATTTATATGGGGCATCTTTATCGACTTCAGTGCATTTTCACCTACCTCAAGAGAGGATTTTCTCTCTCTGCTTTCCAGCAGCAGCAATAACCTATTCGGAGCTGAGAGGTTAATCTGAGGAAGTCCAACAGGAAGGGAAAAGGGAAAGCCTGAGGGGTTCAGACACCTGAGGTCACTTCATGAGAGAGGAATTAGTGTTCCCTGCCCCTTTTCTCATAACACAGCCATCCCTTTCTTGCCCATATTGTCAAACACACAATGGGAGATAAAATATACATTAATTTTCAATGGTCCAAACACAGTGTTAATGAACAGGTATGCAGTGCTTGGCTATCAAAGTGCATTTCTAATATTAAATGATTAATCTGGGCAGCACTTTCCCTGTGATGAATTAGTAGGTCCTTGTTCTACAGAGGGTCAGAGGGAAATGGAGGAGTGTGATTTCCAAAGCCATAACACTTCTGACTTTCCTTAGGAAACAGAAACCCCCAAGCCCGTATTGTAACCGAGCGCTCCGTGATGACCCTGTCAGGCTGTCTGTCACCAGTGTGTCCGTCCATCTGCCTGTCCTCCCCTCACTGGTACAACATTCAACTGGGAAAGGAACTCGGAGGGTGGGAGGAAAGGGAAAAACATCCGCTTTGTCAAAGTGATAGATTTGATATAAAACTCTGTGACTTAAACATTCAACTTGCTCTGTTTTAATAGGGCTGTCAGCAGCGGACGGTTAGCTTAACTTATGAAAATCAAGAAAATGCCTTCTTTTTGTTGCTTCATATATCATGATGAACAATAACCTGACAGGAAAAACAAGCCCTGATTAAGAAAGGATTGCTTTTTGGGGCATGCCAGTAATGAAGTATGAAGGGAATCGAAGACAGATATTAGCACAAATCCAGATGTCTTGGAATTATTTTTTCAACCACAATAGATAATTTTTGAGTGATGTGTCTAACAGGGACGGATCCTGCAACCGAAGGAAGCCATCTATTAAATTAACAAGTACTTTTTCAATTCCTTCAAAAGAGAACATAGTTTAATCAGATCTTCAAAGCCAGAACAGAAACATCAAATGCCTTTCAGGAGCGGTTTCTGCAGAGGTGATCCTGGCAAAGGGGACCTGACAAAAGCACGTGCTGCAGCTCAGAACCTCTGCCACAAACGGAAGATTCTGACATTCACATTCACTTTTGTTCTCACCTACTCGAGCAAGCTGCAAAGATTAAACCCACCCCTGTGCGGAGGTACAAGCGCGAGGCTGACGCAGCACACACGTCCCAGAGAACTTAAAAAAGTTCAGGGCAGAGCACGTGCCTTCCCTGGGGATGCTCAGATTTAGGCACAGTTCCTTGTATCTGCACTTTTCCTGCAAGCTCTCCCCTGAAGGTCCTAATTGTTATTTTCTAAGTCAGGCAGATCTGCCTTTGAGTGTACATCAGACTCCAACACCACTCTAAGCCTTTTTCCATCACATGAAGGAGCAGACCCCAGGCTGGGGCCCAGGGGAGCGACACAGACACAGTGGCTTTGCTGGGTCAGACCCCAAATGGCAAGTGAAGTTCCCACTGCAACCCCCTACCCAGGGACAGGGACTGGAGACACCCCTGGCTTTGTGGCACAAGGACTAACCTCTACCAGAGCACATTTCTCTGGTCTGTTGAACCCAAATCCTAACTTTCCCTAGAAGAAATTTGTTCCTTATTTGACCTCTTGCAGAGCTGTCCCCCCACTCCCAGGTAAACGATGCTGCTGGAGTGGAAACTGCCTTAATCAGCACCTATTCCTTTACCAGAGGAGTGATGGAAAACATTGGATTTTTTTCCCAGTGTATGATAGTTTGCAGCAAAGGGCCCCGGGGCTGTCTGAGAGACCATCTGACTGCCTCAGGCCTTGGCTTGGGTTGCCCACGTGAAGAGCAGCCTCTGCTGAAGGACAGCCTGGGACATCCCCAACGTGTAAAACACACACACACGGGGAGAAGGGACCCAGCACGGAGCTGGGGTCTCCATCTGTGGTGGTTCCTCCTCTCCAGGTGGGACAGAGCCCCAGCACCCAGCTCAGACCCCACTGGTGTTACTGGGCTCGGGGAGCCCTGGTGCACCTTGTGCAGCATCACCTGGACCCGAACGGAGCACGTCATAGCCAGTCATCAAAAGTAATTATTCAAGGACGCCCGAGGCTATAACAAAGGGTTTAAATACAAAACAGCAAACCAGGCTAGAGTCTGTGCAACTTAGTTTGTCATTTCATTCAGCTCTTCTCTTTAAAAATGGATTTTTGTGCTCACAAGAGTTCCCAGGCTGCCTGCTCGGCAACCTGACGCTTGGCTACACTCAGATTAAGGTCAGAGGAGGCTCCAGCAAAGCCCCCCCTTCCCCAGACCCTTTGGAAACCCCCACGTGGGCAATCCCACCATGCTGGGATGGACAGGAAATCCCTGCCCACGGTGTGGTCACTGGGACCACATCCAGAGGCGTCCCCAGTCCGTGGCACAGTGGGCACAGAAAGGCTGGAGCCCAAAGGTGGGCAGGGACCCCCAACTCCTCTTGCTGCCAGACCCCACCGCACTCAGGCTCAGCAGAGCTGAACCCCAGCTTTTTGCTTCTCACCATTTCCGTGCTCTCTCCTTCCCTCCCAAAGGCTGCCCACGGGACACAGAGGGTGAGAAAGCCTTGGAGGTACTAAAACCTATGAAGAGACTAATTGCTCTTGCATGGTCAATATCTACCCCCTGATCAGACTCTCCTCTCAGAGAGGGAGAGGAGCCTGGAGAGATCTGTGCTGGAAGATTGCATAAAACTTGGAACTGAAAAAAAAAAAAATTAATAAAGAAATCACTTCCTGATTAACAGGATGATCGTGTCATTCTGCAGCTAATTCCTCAGCTTTGCAAGAGGATGGCCTGGAATCCCTTTCCAGGAAAAACAGCAACACCACCACAAAATCCTCCCCAGTCATGAAGCTCATCCCTCCTCCCTCTCCTCCCCCCCCCGCCTCTCCTCTGCAGTCTCCTGACTACAACTTCAGTCATTAGCTGGCGAATTAGTCCTGGATGCAATCTGCAGCAATGCTTATTGAGGCCTGCAGGCAATTCCCTCACCTTTTAAATGTTACTGGGGAGTGCTTAGAATTCTTCTTTAAAAAAAAAACAAAAACAATTTCAGTTAATTTAATTATAGCTGGGATTTAATGTTTAAAAGCCATCAGCTTAATAAGTACCAGGGATCTGTATCATTGTTATCAGCATCTTTGAAAACTGCTGAACAATGCCTCTGCCATTTAGAGGATGCAGAGATGGAGTTGAGAGATAGCTCCCTGCAGCTCCCTCCCCTCCCAGAGGCTCTCCCAGATGCTCCAGTCCATGTTCCTCCATCTCTCAGGCTGGTTCCTACAGCCCTGGAGGTGGCTCTGCCCTGGGTGCACGTACCTTTGTGCCCACCTGCCTGCTCAGTGCTCAGACTAACATCACGACTCTAAAGGTCAGCCAAACCCAGTGACATTTTAAATTATTGTGAGTCAAAGGTGTCTTGAACTGTCATGTCTGACTGTGGCCGAACTTAAACTTGCCACTGGGAGCAAAGGGAGCGTGTGCCCAGTGAGAACGCTGAGTGTGCCCACAGCAACCAGCATCACACCACGCAAAAATCCCTCCAAGTCCTTCACCTGACTTCAAGGCCACCATCGGTGTGGTATGTACAGTCCTTCACATCCATGCAGACCAGCATTACCTCTCCTGCCAGCTCTTAGAGGGCGTTTGGTTCTCACATCTCCCCTTGCCAAGCCATTTTTCCTAGGGAAAAGTGGGTCTGATCCCCATTTGCACTGAAGTCAGGAATGCCCAACTCCTCACTGGCCCAAGCAGTTTGGAAATGACCTTCAAGCCCTTTCCAGGGTAAGTTTAACCCTTGCCAGAATTAGTTTGCCTCCCCCCAGAACATACACAGACACACACAAGTACTCACTGGTGGGAGGGTTTTCCTCCCACCTTGCCCAGGTGTAAATCACAGCACAAGGTGCAAGGCAGAACCAAGCTCAGCTTTGAGTCTAGGAAGAGCCCTGGTGCACAAATGGCTCTGCTGAGAATAACAAATTATCATCTTATCTCCAGTGATGCCGCATTTTATTGCTTCTTAATATTTTTTCGGGGCTGCCCGTGGCCTTTTATCATCTCTCCTGCACTTGAGCACAGCTTTATGGCCTCCTGTTCCCTCCCCATTTTCTTTTCCTCTGTCTTAGTGGTCTCTATTTCTCTCTTCCAAACAATGGATTTTTGCAGCCACCTCATCTAGCCTCGCTGCTGATATTCCTCAAGGTTCAGTTGCTTCCCGCATTGTTATTTGCAATTTATCCGATTCCAAAACCTGACATTATTCTGTGCTGTGATATACAGTTGCCTGGCTATTGCTAACCATGTGCAAGCGTATTATTCTGCATTGACAAATTTTATTTATTTATTTAGCTGCCCTCCCAAATTTAGAACAGCATTCACTGAATCACGGAATTTGATGCCTGCAAATCATAACCCCATCACGCAGATAAGACAGAATTCATTACTGCAAGCCCTGCCATTACATGGAAGAATTTAGGTCAAACAGCTTTGTCCTTGGACAGCATCCCTGGATATCTTCTTCACCATATCTTCCTTTTCTTCAAGTGCTCTCTGGACCCTGAAGAAGCAGTGACACCACTAACTTTATACTGGGAACCTCGCAAATCCAATGGCTAATAGCTGTGGAGCATCACTAGACAGATTCTTTTGGGAGCTCTTGGGCTGCAGATGGGCTGAATTACCCCCTGGAAGTGTCTCACTATTTCTTTTATGGGCAACTCTGTTCCCAGTTCAGATCCTGCAGGTGAGTGCCTCTGACCCAGGAGGAAAACCCCCAGCAGGATGCTCATGGGGACCCATCCCACAGCTCCATATCCTTCCTCGTATGGAGTCAGAGGGGTGCAGGCTCTGGGTGACACACACTCAGCGAGTGCCTGGTGCTGCTCCCAGGGACCTGGGGCCACCCGCTTGTCTCAGCCCTCCAACTTCCCCACCCAGATTGTCCCCAAGACACGGGCAAGGCCCTTCTTCTGCCATCCATGCCCCGGCCTCTCCACAGCCCTGTCCCGAGCTCCCGTCCACCGGTGCCCTCATCACAGAACGACCTGATGGATGGCAGGAGAGGACCCAGGGGATTTCTTTGGATGCAGAGCTCTGAGATACCAATCAGCAACAATAGGTTTTATATAGACAAAAGAGACAGAGAGGAATATCTATAGAGGTAATGTCCCCTGATAAGTGGCAAAGCAATATCCCTGCCCTTGGCACTCTCCAGACACAGCTAAGGCACATTGGACAAAACCAGCTCCCATTGATCGCCCGTATGATGGGTTTGCTGGATTATTGACAAAGTGCTCTGTAATCATCCTGTTGTAACAAGAAAGGCAACGAGACAGGCCTGAGGAATGGGGAACGGATCAGATGTTTGTCACATATTAAAGACCCAATCACCAGACTTGCACGCCCGATTAAAAGCAATAAAGGGAAGCAGGCAGGTACCGTGCTCACCGGCCGCCAGCTTGTGCTTGCAGGAGGCCATGGCCATTCCCATCACAGAGATGTGATGGTGTTTTTGCTCTGCTGCTGGGTCCAGGAGCTCACGGGGAAGAGAGATTTGGTTTCCTTAATGAGCCTGGTTTGAGGACCACTGGTGTCCCGTTAGAGGGAATTTTATTCCCACTGTGATGGGACTATGTGTTAGGCATCTGCATTTCAAGATGACCAGAAGCTATGTATGAGCCCGTCACTGAGCCCTACGTCTCAGGAAAATTAATAGTTTAGGTTACCTGTGACAATACAGTCTGCAGATCAAAATGCTTGGAGAGAAGGCAGAATAAGCTTTCATTTCCCTATAAAATACCGTGTCAGTATACCCCTACCAACCCGCTTGTCTGCAGAAGCCACGTGAGCCACGGAGAAGACACCAGAACAGAGACCAGCATCACGGCTCTGAAAACAGCAAACAATGGCCATCAGTCCTGCAACACCAGCAAAGAGTGTTCACCCTCCAGTAAAGGGCCATCCTTCTGCATAGCTCTCCCAGCACACAACACCGAGACACGTCCTGGAGAAAGTCCATTAACGTGCAGGATGTGCAATCTTGATTTCACACAGGCTAACAAAGAGCCATCAAATGGTAATAACTCCAGCTTCCAGCTTGTGTTGTATTTGAACTGGTGACCTCGAGGAGAAAGACATTATCGAACCCTTGGGCTACTTAGTCACATATTAATAAGAGATTTGTCGCTTCATGTCCAGAGCCGCCGTGTGTCGGTGCCGTTAAACAGCCAGGGAGTTCTGTCCCAGAGAACCCCGCACTGCAGCAAGGAAACAACTCCCTTAATGTAGATATAAAGTCTTGTTTAGCTAGAATTCAAAGAATGACACATATTAATATTATCATCAGGTACTATCAAGCACGAAGCAAGGAAAATGAAGTGTAATGCGGCTTCTTAAGTAAAGAAAGGGGAACGAGAATGTGGTGGTAATGCTGCGGTTTCCTTGGGCTATATCACAGCTTTTACTTGTTATGACCTTCCAAAGGGAAATTTGAAGACTAAAGGCTCTATTTGCAAGAACAACTTCAAGCAGTGAGGTCATGCTCCCCCTGTACACTTTCCAAGTGAAAGCTGAAGTGAAAATCCCATTCTGGATTCCCCGAGATGAGCCCACGTTACGCTGGAAAGGCCATTCACAGGTTACTGTAAGCACAGCAGGAAACGCAAGAGAAGTGAGTATGGAAAGAATATCACTAATTTACACCAGCTAAAGATCTGGCTTAAAAATTAAGTAGTATGATTAGCAATTAGAAAGCCTTTCTATCTTTCTATAGTCATTATAATAGGACATGCTTTTCATTTTTTAGAAAGATAAGATGAGCCAGCTCTGGAACCGCCAGGTGAGGCTGTTCTGTGACCCACGTACAACCCACCAACGAGCTTTCGGTGAAAGATGCAAAACACAAGAGCAAGCAGATATATGAATTTAAACAACTCCTTATATAATCACTTAGAAGACATACGATTAATTTTTCTTTTAATGCACAGGACCTGGGAAAGAATTGTTCTATCTTTCCCAAAGGACAGCACATATTTTTTCTACAGCATCCTGCATCCAAGCCTCCAGGGACAACACATTGAGCGACCTACGCTGTTGGAAAGAGGCACGTTTTGGGGGCATCTGCTCGGGGCGGGATGGCAACAGGGCACAAGAGGCTGCAGAAGGGACAGGGAACCAGTCTGTGACCAGGAGGGGTGACACAGGGACAGCCAGGAGGCAGCAGAGTGGTGACAAACTCCCAGGAACTGCACAACCATTTTACACACTCCCGTTGACAGAAGCCAGAGCCTCGTCGCCAATTTGCATTTCTTATGGCAGGCGTCTTGCAGAAAATATACTTAAAGCAAAGCCAAGCCAAGAGATACAGTTCCTTCCCTTGGTTATGAACAATTTCACTTTACTGCTTCGTCTCTGCAAGTTCAGAGCACAGCGAGACCTGCATGGGAAGGGGGAGAACAGTCTTTCAAGAGTCTCGGAAGCGAGCTAATTGGTCTCTAACCTAAATCATAAAAAGACCTGTAATTATACTGCGCAGAATTAACACAGAGGGCTTCTAAAAAAGTCCATTTTTTAAGTGAATTTATACTATTATAAGACCTGTCGCTTCTGAGTAATAAAACCAGCGATGTTACGTTAAGCTCCGTGTTATCCTGTTTGCTCAGATGGTGCTTATGCCAGCTGTATCCAGCAGAAAAGCAGTTTTCAATTTATTTTTATGGCTCCTCTCTAAAAGCATTCCATTACAGGAATATTACACTGTATGAAGTTTCAAACCACCATCGGCAGTTTATTTGCTTGTTTTGCTGGAATGGAATAAACAGTTATTCGCAGTAACTGTTATTACAACTCGGTGCTGCAACACTGCACGGAAGGGTCAATGCCTTCTTGCTCAGCGCACCCCACTTCTCCTCCCCCAATGGCTTTAACCTCTGCTTCAAGAAACAAAATGGGTTGAAACTTCACTTTTAGTTTTACAAGACTGTATACAGAGGCGCTATCAACAAGCTGGTTTCTGAAATGATATTCCTCAGTCAGTTAAGAAAAATTGAGATAAGGTCTGGCAAGGAGCTGTCGACCCACAAAATATTCTGACTGAAATGAATTTTTTCTGTGCCTTTTTTTTTAAAAAAAAAAAAAAAAAGATTGCTTAAAACAGACCAGCACTGAGAGAAGCTCTTGCTGGATCTCAGTGGGTTGGACCTTTAATTCTTCAGCTTGTGAAGTGCTGAACAAAGCGCTTGGATAATTAGATAATTATCTTTGTGTTGCTGCTCAACAAAGCAGCACCTTCCTGACCCAACTGCCTCTCATGATCCTACTTCCAAGGTAAAGACTGTGCCATGCAGCTTGCAAATAAAATCACGTATTTTAACTGATTATTTTATAACGTCTGAGCCTTAAATAAACCTGCAAACTTGGATAGAAGGTATTAAAAAACTGTATTTTTAACCCACTTTACAAGATGTCATTGAAATACCTGACCTGACTGTGTATGATATATCTAACTTGGAGCCAAAGAAAATATATAAAAGAATGTTTTTTTAATGCCCATACTGGGATTATTTTTCCCGAGTTATTACGTGAAGCACACAAGCTAGTACACTGTCCTGACCAAATTGGAAAGTTATACTAAGAGTAATTGCTACCCAATAAAAAAATAGAAAAATATACAGCCAGGTCCTCCCTTCCAAGTGTTTAAATTCCACCATGAACTAATCTTTTCCCTGTGGTGTTGGACTCAACAATTTGATATTTTATTGCTTTTAGGGTCAGAAATTCACTCACTATATTAGCAACTCAAGGGAAAAAATTGGAAGAAAAGATTTGTGTCTTCTTTGGACAGTAAAGCCAACAAATCTCTTCCACTGCCCGGTTAGAAAAATACAATTAAGTAGACTGTAGTGGACTCTCTTGAAAGAAAATTGTCTGGATTGAGATGTGAATAGCCTAAAAGCCAAACGTGTGAAAATCAATCCTTCCCAGTCCTTTGGGACATGACTGTTTGGGAAAAAGTTTGCTCTGATTCTCCTGTACTCTGTGTGCGTGTGTGTGTGTGTAACTCTTAAAGCAATCAATATAAGTCCCTGAAATGAAAAATTGAAGCTATCAAAGCCTGGAACATCTCCTAGATGAGTAGGGTTTGCGCAGGTTTTCTCGGCTGGCTGTCAGACCTAATCCCCAGAGTCCTTGCCTGACAAATCCTGGCTGCGACACAGATTACTTAAGGTGGGCTTAGCTCGCCCCTCTGCCCCGAGCCACCCCGTCCCGTGGGCTACGGGCCCTGCTGGGGTGGGGGACCTTCACAGCAAAGCCAACAGAGTGGCCCCTCACTCAGCGAGGGGGGTGGGAGCCTGGGAGCACCCCCAGTTTGGGCTGCTGGCAGGGTAGACACCAGGAAGCCAGTCACTGAAATTACCTAAAGACGGTGGGGCTGGCAAGTCTCTTTATAGATGAAGGACATAACGTCAGGAAAAAAAATGATCTAATGGCTTCTGGACAGCACGTACCAGCACACAGCAAGGACTATGCTCCACGGGCAGAATCCCAGCCCCAACAGGCATCCTGATGGCAATCACGCCAAGCCCACACTCTTGCATCTCATTGCTCTGCTTGAGAGCACCTACCACAACCAGCATCAGGATCTAGCCTCCAGCCAGTGCTATAACGCAAACAATAAATAAGGATAATGATGATGAACATCAAGAATCTTATCCTCAGGCTCTCACCTTCAGAAGTGGCAGACCCAGTAATCTCTCTATTATGAGCTTGGACCTTTCATATTTAGACTGCACTTAAGGCTGTGCTGCTTCAGCCATATCACATTTTATGAATCATCAGTTAAATATATGTAAAAATCAATTACATTATATCAGTGTGCCCTGCATCTTAACTGATGCCATCTTTCATCTTCCTAATGATCCAGAAGATCTGGAAATAATTAAAAATCGCTCTTGAGGGTCCAACCTTGTCTTTCTTTTTTCTTTTATGAAAGAGGAATCTCATCCTCCACCAAGACACGACATTCTGAACCAAGGCAGCAGCGGTTTAATGAAGGCATTATTGCCAGGGGAAACAGAGTCAGCACCTCAGCAGGACAGTCTGCCTTGACTCATCTACTCACTTCATTGAATTCTGAGGACCAGGGGCTTCACTGGGAGCAGGCACAATGCAGATTAAACCTGACTGGAAACCAGATCCTGAGTTAACATGAGAACAGCAACACATGGAAGTTAACCAGCTCACAGGTAACAGGGTCTGCAAGTCTAGTGCCAAATTTCCTCTTAAGCCAAATACACTTCCCTCTTCTGTGGTTCGAGATTGCACGGATCCAAGAGCAAAATGTGTGTTATATTCAGGCCTGTGCAAGCATTTCTTGAGCTTCTGGGTTACATCACGGCGCTGTTACCAGCTAGAGAGAACTGAAGACCAAAAGACTGAGCAGAATGGCTTCCCCAAGGCTATTCTTCTATTGCTTGGATAATAAATACAGCCATGAAGAAGTAAGGACACATACAAATGGCTGGTATCAAAGAGCTGCTCTTTAATGCCAGCCAATAATGTCATGGTCCTCAGTCTTCCTAAATTTAAATGATTAGCAATGACCAAGCTCTGCTCTCTCTTGATGCATCACTTAACCTCGTAATCAGAAAATCTATCCCATTCTTGGTCTTAGATTGATGATGTCACATTAAACTTGCTTTTTTCCACCAGACAGAGCAATCATATTGCAGCGAGCCGGTCCTGAGTGTAGCTGCCACGTGCCTATCACCAGCGTGATTAATATCATCAACCCTATTGGTAAGCGAGCGGCGCATCCCAGAGCCTACTATATTTAGGACACATTAAGATGTCACAAATGGATTTCTGCAAAGAATAATTTCATTCATCTCTTTAATGCTATAAATTATTGCAGATTTTTTTTTTTAATTTAAATAAAAGCCATAAAAAAAATTCCATTGATTCTTTTCCCCTGGAAGAAACTTTTTTTCTTATGGCAGCTGTGGCTCTGGCTGCACAGAGCTCACCTTCCCACAGAGTCAGATGTCACTTGGCCCACAGACATGGCTGTGCCAATCTCGTGCAGCCTCTGATGTTTATTCCTTGAATTTAGTACTGGGTGCCATTAGCTGTATCTCATATTTTCAACAAGATTGTTTTGATTTTTCACATTTGGGTTGGTAAATGCAGCCGCTGCTGTGCCAGTTTCCCTTCCTCACTACAAACTAAGAGTGTATTTACCATATGCCTTTCTTTCCTTCTAGTGATTTACACTTTCCTGCCAAAAGATGTAAATTGACTCAATTCTTTTACTTCTTTGTCTTTCTAAAGTGATGTTTGAATTGGGAGCTGCTGGAGTCCTCGTTAAATTTGCTTTTCATTTCGTAGCAGGTTATTACGGAACTGTTTGTGGAGCCTATGAAATATCCATCCCCAGAGGTCTTTAAGCGTTGCTTAGACAAAGATTTGTCAGAAATGTTTCCTGGGATTTGGTCCTTCTTGGGACGAGCAGGCAGAGCCCAGGGCTCCCTCCAGCCCTCCTTCTGCCACTGGATGAAATATCCTGCTTCTCCACACAACGGGAGCCCCACCAGCAGCTTTACCATACGATGACCAACTGTCCCTTAGAAGGGACAGATCAGTCTAGGTCTGCTCTTGTATTTCCAGCCAAGGATGTGGAAGCAGAGCAGCACCTTCCTCAAAACACAGCCCAGGGGTCTTCCTGCTCAGACAAAAGGAAAACATTCTTCTGACAGGTCTTCCTGTCAGTTTGGCCACCAAACGTTATCTGGGAAGCCCAACATAGCTTTGCTTCGGAAGATAAATATTTAAAATTGTTACCAGGTATAAAAGCCTTGGAACTACAGGAAGCGACAACAGGAGGAACAGGAATTTTCACCAATCCCTCCTCTGGAAGTGGGTACATTGGAGGGATTCCAGCCCACAGCAGAACGGCTCTGCTGGTACCCGGGACCAGTCCCTCACCCAGCACCAACCGGGGAGGTTTCATTCACAAACTTAGAACTCCATTTGGGGCAATTCTAACAGCAGACACTTGTTATGTGGTACGGTCAATTTAACTGCACTAAATTCTGCTTCCTCCTTCAGTCTAAGCCTGATTCTCTTTGATTTTGGTTTAAATCTGGAGAGCGTTCCCAGCAGATTGGTTTTGACAGAACGCATTTCCAAAGAACAGCCCACGATAGAAATCCACTGCTACAACGTGAACTAAGAGGTGAATATTAGAAGGCAGAGAGGTTATTGTTCTTACAGTATTTGTCCATAAATCCCTGTGATTTATAGACCGATGCCACTCTGACTTATCGGGAAGGTTCTGCTGCCAAACGCGACACAAGTTCATCGCTGTGGTTCCACCCCGAGTTTGTCAACAGCGGGACTTTTTCCACAGGGCTGTTGCAGTGACATAGCACAGTGATATGTAAATTTATATGTTTGTTTCTTTTATCTTTATCACCCTCTGGTAAAAGAAAAGGCTTTTTTTTTTCCTAAAGCCATCTGGGTTATAAAGCCTGACTTCAAATCAGTCGTGACCTTTTGTTCAACAGCTAGCAATGTAAAAACACATAAAAATGTCTATTTAGATATTGGTGGGGAAAAAGAAGTCCATTGATTTTCTTAGTTTGCTAAGCTCCCAGGGTTTTTAAGAGGCATTTGTTTCTGCAGAAGGAGACAGCACTGAAGGTGCGGAACGGCATTCTTTATTTCCAGAAAAAAAAATAAAAATTCCGTTTCAAGATGGATGAGATGCCGGCTCGATACAGCACATGGGCTCCTCGCAGAATTTCACTGCCTCAGTCATCTTTAGCACACAAAAGATTTGTTAAATTTAATGTTCCTTGTCCCATCTACCTAGAAAAGGGCTTCTTTTTGGTGGAGGTTTGTGCTTTTAACCCTTTGTTGTAGGACAGAAAGTGTCCTACGAACAGATTTGTTGATGATTCACATGGATATTGCTGCCAGGAAGAGCCAGATTCTTAAACATTTGCCAAGAGGCTGCACAAAAGAGGATGAAGAAATTAGTACTTATTTCCAAACAAGTTTTGGTCCAGCTTGGACATTATTCTCTATTGCTACCCAGTTCTCACACTTGCTGTTCTAAAGGCAACTCCTGTTATTTGTGTCACAGCAGCTCCCGGGCAGAGACCGGGCTGTCCCAGGCCCCGGGTCCACAAAAGAGAGGGAGGTAAGAGGGAAAATGCCCTAAAGACAAGGCCATGAGATGGAGGGAGTCAGAGAGCAGAGGAAATACCCTCCTCTGAAAAGGGGAGCTGAAGCACCCAGAGGTAAGGAAACATGAGGGTTCCCTGCACTTCTGCAGCTGGTTTCACTTCTCCATCCCATCCACTCTGGGAAAATCCAATCTCCAGGTACAAACCTCCTTTAGGGGCTCTGCTGCACCCCCCATCACCATAAGGAAAGCCTAACAGAAGCTAACAATTAACAACCATATTTAGACAGACATAAATCATCCAGGGATTTGACAGTTTATGTAGAGGCATACATTTCTCATTGCCTATTTGTTTATTTCCCCGAGTGTTGTTCTCAGTTCAGCTGGTTTGCCAACACCAGGATAATTTATTGAGAGCTCAGCAAATAAATCTAGATTCAAATCTGTCGGAGGCGACCTGGGAAAGAGAGGAGCTGGGTGGAGGATGGATGCCAAGGGCTGCTCCGGTGACATCCACGCTGGCACTACCAGGATGGACCAACCCTGGCACCTGCAGGGGGGAGAGCTTGTGAAGGCACCTCTGCTGCCTTCTAGATGTCCTGGGGCTCCAGAGAACCAAGATAAACACCAAAGACTTGCACACATTGGTTAAGGGGCTCCTACTGGAGAAGGAAATGGTTATCTCCAGCTTCTGCAGGAGGAGAGTCTGGAAGAGCTGAGCCGTACACTAAATACTGCTCTGGGCTACAGAGGAATCAGCCTGGTGTTTCTTTGTTCTGGTGCTCGATGGCCACTGAGACCTGTGCTGCCTGGAACACACACCGGTAAAACACTGAATTTACACCTTCTTTCAACAACTGGCAGATTCAGAACAGACAAAGAGACTCGGTTTCAGCAGGCAACTCCAGCTTCAAGGAGATGTGTCTGCAGCGCTGCAGGTTCTCCTTGCTGTACAGATGAAAGCAGCCACTGCAGCAGAATTTTTTTTTTTTTCTTGTTAAATGCATTAACTAAAAGCTCAGATAAGAGCAGCCTCGGCTTAGCATGGATCCAGAATTTGAATCAAATCCAAACTTTGCATTTGATCCCCATCACTCTAATGCACTTCAGATCTAGGCCAGGCAGAGTGTATTAGGAAGCAGGTACTTAATGGACGATGGCTCAAAAAGGGACACGTCGCTGGAGCGAGCACACGCTCCATCCAAAACCTCTGTGTCACGCACGTGACATTTGCAGGGGTAAGATGAGGCAGTCTTAAAAGGAATGAAAATACAGCACACAGAAAAAATAGGAAAAGAAATAAAAAAGACCAAGAAAAATATTTTATAATTTGTTCTGCTTTCGTACATTCTACTGCAGAAAATGTATCTTATCCAAGATACAGCAAACAAATGCCCTGCAGGGGAGCAGCGAGGCTTTAGAAGGGTGAGCGTGATGAAGGGATGCCTTTTTTAGGCAGAGTGGACTGGGGCTCCTGCATGACTTTGAATCAGGAGGTAGCATCTATATTCAGCAAGAGACCTCCTGCATTTCCAAGCTGCGTAACCCCCGCTCACCTCCGGTTTGAACTCCTCCATCTTCTCATCTGAACCGAGTTGGCATTAATGCCAGGCATGGGGGGAAATCCCAGCAGAGTGACCTGAACTGCATTACAAAGGTGGGAGGATAAGAACCTCTTTGAGGAAGAAGATTAATTAAATATGATAGCTACACCATTGCCCATCTGAGGAAATTTTACATTCCATGGGAACATGCTAAAAAATATTCTCAAAGGTTTTATCTTTCTATGCAGAAATCCAATTTATTAGAAGCATTCCTCTTTATGAGAATATCTCTGGGCAGGATTTCTGTGTGGGTTCGCTAAGGAGTCCTGTAGCTAATGCTCTGGATCAAATCTCACCTGGTGTGAATCAACACATCTTTGTGCATTTTGATATATGAACCCTGGGCCAGTTCTTTGCCTTTTCTCCAGCTGGGCTGGAGCTCAGGTTTGTGCCTCTGTGCAGAATGCAGAATTCCCTGCTTTCTACATCTTTTCAGAGCTGATGTCATTTAGCTCTATTTTTTTTTTTTTTGGAGCTATTGGATCTGGCTGATGTGAAGGACAACTGCAAATATTTTATCTCAAATAAGCTTAAGACAAAAATCACACAACCCTCGTTGGAAGCGTTTCCTGATGGCAGGAATTCTTTCCCTGGTATTTGACTCGTGTTAAGCCCGTGCCCACAGAGCGCTGCCCTCAGTGGGGCTCAGGGCTGTAGAAAGGGGATCTCTCAGAAATCTCTGTGCTTAACTCACCAAACACACTTGAGGCAAAGGGGACCTCTCCCAGCTTCACTCATAAAGGTAAATTTCTCACAGCTGTAGTTCAGGAACTCAAATTCCACTCTCATTTTCAGTAAGAAGCTTCCAGAAAACTTCACCCACAGGCTTGAACACCCTCAGCTACTGATTAGGCACCTGTGGTAACATAACCCAATCTGTCCCTCCTGGGAACAATAAAACTGCTAATTTATTTTCAAGTGATCTAACAAATCCTGGTGATTTCAGTTACCCACATACATTTTCTTCAGCGAGATAAGAAAAAACAAGCAGCTTTGAGAAAGCAGTTGCTTGAAATGATCCAGTGTTACTTCTAACAGGGATTTAAACCACTCTTGTTTTCTCCAAACTCATAGAAAGAACATGGCACTGAAGTGATAGCAGATCTATCACTCACATTTTCTAACAAACAAAAGAGTAAGTGAATTTTTCCCCAGACATTTCTTGAAAACCTGCATTTCCTAGACAAGCTCAGTTTAAAAAAAAATAAAAATCAATACATATTAGATTAGTTCTATTTCAATTTTGACTCAGTATTTCAGACTTGGCCAGTTTTAGGCAGATTAAACTCACAGTATTGGATCCCTCCCGAGTTTAAGGGTCACACAGTTGACCCACTGAAAGACCATGGATTATGAAATCAAAACAGCTGGAACACATCACAGTTTCAAAGAGGAACTGCGATTGTGATGCCAGTTCATAGCACACGCTGCTCATTTTCTGCTTCTGAAAGCCTCAATTTATTTTTCCCAGTGCAGAAGGAAGACATGCCTTTAAGTGGTGAATACTCTGGCGAATCTGAACACATTCCAGGCTTATGAAGACAGCTAGAAGGAGTTATCTGAAGTGATTTTAGAAACAATAGGAATTTGAAGTGTTCCACATTATCGCAAGCAAAATGAATTTTCAGGTTAGTAGGTAAAGCTTAAAATTCTCAACAAAGGCTGAGTGCTGCGTTCAAGATATTTCAGGGTACTTATGTTTCTATCACCAGGCAAAACCAGTGGGAGCTGAAACTTGGTCCTGCTGGCCTTTGAGGCGTGAGAGGAGAACTTGTTCCCTCCTCTGCACTCACTCAACCACCCGGGCTGGGCTATTCCTGACCAACCTGCTCAGACCTGGCCCAGACCCCGGCTCACACAAACCACAGACAAAATGCCATTTCCCATGAACAGCCTCTGTCTTTTTCACCTTTAGAAAAGCAGAGCAACCACAAGGCTTTATAGAAAGTGGCAGGTTCTTAATTATTGTTATAATTTATTTAGTGTTTACTGACAAGAGCTCAAACCTCTTATGCAGAAGGTGCTGAACACACAAGCCGTTCTAAGGCAGCCACCGCCTCTAAGTGCTTCTCTGAAGAGCACGGACACCAGTGAGCTCAGCAAACTCTTTGCTAAAAGTAACTGATCAAATTGTTTTTCCTTCCAAATTCCTTTCTTCTCTCAAACTCTACAAGATCCAGTCTTGATTTTCTTATACCATCTACTCTCACACGCTTTAGCAGTATTTTTTTTTAAACCAGTGGTTCAGTCATCCAGGATTCTCCACAAATATAAACTATGTTGATTATATAGCTAATTTATGATGTTATTCTTGCTCTATGATTGGGTGTAACTACTGCTGGTATGAGTAATTTCTCTGACAACATTTAAAATTAATTTTCCCTGAAAGTATCTAAATGCAGCTTTGGAAATGAAATGCCAGTCTCACAAGTTTGATTACATGATGGGCTGATCAAGAACCTCTGAACTTCACCTCAGCCTGGATGATATTTAATTAATGCATAGATTTTTGAGACCAAAATAGTCTGAAATTATTGCATCTAACCTACAACTCTGGCTGTAGACTTTTGTCCTCTCTCACCATTTCTTGGAGGTTATAATCTATAGCCAGAAAACTAGATGACCATGAGAAGCAAAACTCTAGCAGATACCCTGGGGGTCACAGACAGCAAGACTCACTTGTATGACCTTCACTGAGTCCTTTCTGTTCCACACATCTCAATTTTCCAATCTCTGAAACAGTCCTTTCTCTCCTCTGTCAGGCACATTGAAATCTTTAAATGAAAATTAACAACTATGGCTCCTTCAAACCTCATTTGTCATCTTACAGCCCGGTCCTCACACGCTCTGCTCCCAGGCACTAAGCAAGCTCTCATCCTGTGACACTCAAAGCAAAATTAGGCCAAGGTTTTGTTCTCCAGTGGACATGCCATAATTATTCAATTACTCAGTAGAAGAGAATCTGGGGAGGAAAGTGGCACGATGGTGTGTTTCTGCCGGGCTGGCCCAGGGAAGGGGCTCTGACCAGGCTCCCCGGCTGTCACTGCCAGCGGGGCAATTCCCACTGCAACACAGCCAGAAATGAACAACAAAAAAACAATCAAACAAAAAAATCCAATCCACAACACTCAAACACTTCAATTGCTTTCCTTTAAAAAAAAAAAAAGACAAGAAAGAGAGAAGCAGAAATATCCTAATTACATTTCACAGCACACACCATTATGCAAAAGTGTATTTAACCTGGATGCTGCAGGGTCACTCCCTTCTGTAAGTATTTGCATGGAAAGGAGTTTGGATCACCCTAAGTCAAAGGCTAACTTGGCCTCGCCATGCAAATGTATTTAAATGAAATTTATCCAAAGCTGCTAAATTATATTCACAGGAAATAAAGTCCATCAGCTGCGAGTAGGTGCTTTGTGTTCTTGATTGAAAATTGCTTTCGTGTGACAGAGAAGGTGCTTAAGAGAGTAAAAGAAAAAATCATTCAGTGAGTTAGAAAATTACTCCAACCTCTAGACCATGTCAAACTAAATATAAAACAAACAAACTATGGCAAATGAATGAATAATTTAAAGCAGCAGCTTATATATCACATCAGAAAACACGGTTGTGGAGCCGGTTTGTACTCACGGGCTCTCTCCGTGGGCTCTGGAGCCGCTCTCCCCTCTCTCAGCCCGGTGTGGGCACAGCAGCACCACAAACTTGTTTTCTCCTGGAGGATTTAGTAGCGGTGAAAGGCAGCGGTTGTTCTTGACACAGACCCAAACATTCCACCTGCGTTTGGTCCTTTCCTCACTCCTCATGGTCTGTTTTTATCCCTCTCACTGCAGGAGCACAGCCAACCTCCAGAGCCATTGCCTTGGTGCTTCCCAAAGCTAAGGCAGCCCTGCAAGGATCACATCTTCTGCTGGACCCTCTGCCACCACCTAAAGAGCCCCAGTTGGGTGGGCTGCTCCTGCCCAGCACCCCTGTAGGGAGCCCACAGCCCTCATCCTACCTGGGAAAGAGGAGCTGTGCCCCCAGGTGGGGTATTTCAGGGCAGAGCCAGCTGATGGTCATCAAAGCTCAGGATGAGGAGCTGGGGCTCCAGCTGGGAGCAATGATGTCCTACGAGAGGACCCCGTCCTTGCCCCCACCTCTGTGCACCCACCTGCCATAGGGGTGACACAAATGCTGATTAAACAGTAATACTGGCTCTGTCTCCTGAGCAAAGAAGCACACGGTGATGAACGAGACAAGAGCCTTCCTCCCGGCCCTTTGGGTCACACGGGGGGATGGACAAGTCCATGAAGTGTTTGGTCACCCTGACTGCCGCTGCAGTGTAGCTGTGCCCTGGCTCTAGGGAGCCAAAAACCACCAGCCCACTGCTCCCTGCATTGACAGGACCTGCCGGGGCTCGGCAAGGTGGCCACAGAAGCCTGGGGTCAAGGGGAGGAGGAGAAGACCTGCCCTGGGCTCTGTGCTCGGGGACAGCGATGGTCGCAGAGCCCGAATCCCACCGCGCTTCTCGCTGCCTTCCAACCCAAACCATCTGCTCTGTAGCAACGTGGAGTCCAGAGCCCTGGTCCACGGCGGCCCGAAAGCTCGGATTTTTATGCCTTTTACTCAGTACTGAACTAGGTTAACTGAAGTGCTGACCCAGCTCTGAAATGCTCCACGTCTCATAAATTACCAGCCCTCCCAAGCCACCTCAGAATCTCAGAAATGCTGAGGATAAGGAATATCTAAGATAAACAGCTAGAAATAAATAATCAGTACAAACAACATATAGAATAGATGGAGTAGAGATATAAACATAGAGAGAAGGGTAATTTTTGTTCCCTCACACAAAGGAACATCAAAAATAAACAGAAAGAGGACATATCTAAGGAAAGCAAAGCAGGATCCAAGGCTTGTTGAATTCCACACAAAGATATCTCTCTGCTTCAGCAGCTCTGAGCCAGACACGAAGATAAAGGAAAGACACCAGAACCTGGGCTGGGATAAAAACATGCGCCAGATGCCAGATTTCTTCTGGTAGCTGCCGGGGTGACGGGTCAGTGGTGATGGATTGCAGAGGAGGAGCCAGGAGCGATGACAGAGGTCCTCTGGCTCAGGGCCAGGGGCTCTCAAGAACTTGGCTGAGTTCAACGGCAAACGCTCGCGCAGGGACTGGGGTAACTTGTCTCTGCCAGTCTGTTTATCAGGACAAAAATCCCTGAATGGAAAAACACAATCTCTATTACAGGCGTGTGTGTAGCATTAATAATCTGTCAAAGAAGATGACAACATTCCTGATTAGAAAAATGGAAAGAGGGAAGGTCTTTGGGTGGATTTATTCAGCCCTGTTAATCCAGACTTCCCACGGTTTGCTCAACATGTACCTCATTAAATAAAGGCTCCCTCCCAGGTGATGTCTGGGAATTAAAACGCCACCCAAAAGGCAGGGTGTAGGGGAACGGGCTGAAGATTCATGTCTTTATTGGTCAGATGCTGGAAACAATATTCATGCACATAAATATCGATCAGAGCAGACACAAATCAATTTGTAGATCGCTCGCTAACTGGGGGGACAAGGGGGAGCAGAGCGGGTCCAACGGGGCTCTGCAGAGACCCAGGCGGATGACGGCGGCCGGTGCTGAACAGAACGGGTAGGAATTGCCCAAACCCCGCGCTGAGAGCTGAGATGTTGCTGTAAATGATGTGTGGGGTGGAGACAAACATAAAACCCCAAGAAAACAGCCAGTTAAAATTAAATGTACACCTCTAATACACTCTTCATTAGCACGAAGCCATAAGACCATCAGTTTCCATCAACAAAACATTAAGACAAACTGATCTCTGTTCTTATATTTATGTTCTGAAGGAAAAGAAAGCTGTCTAAAAAGCTTTTAACTTCTCAAATAAAACAGCTACCAATTTCTGACCATCTAATATAAATAATTCTAGGTCTAAATTTCCCCACAGAAAAATCCTCGTATTCTGTTTTAAGCATTTCATTTTGCAAATAGATTGTTTACTTCAATAAAAGCTAGGGAGGAAGTAAAGAGCAAAGATTAGAATGGACATTTAAATTAAGCTATAACTATTTGGCGTCCAATCTGTCCATAATAATAAGATGAGAATCTGCAGCTTCAGGAACTGTAGCACATACAGTTGCTGAGATTATGAGTCCTCATGCTTCAGGTTATGAGATGATGGAGGTCAGGAAGCAATTTTCTTGCATATAATGCTGACAGGCTAGAGACATTGCAGGAATTTTTGCATATTTTTTGAAACATCAGTTATAAGTCACTGTCAAGAAGAAGATCCCAGACAAGGTAGATATTACTTTTTATATAAATGAATTTCAAAAGAAGAGCCTGCTTCGCCAGCTCTCACTGTGACAAAAGTCCTACCACAGGACAAAAACCTACAAACTACACAAAACCAGATCAGTGAAGGAAGGAGATGCTTACAGAGCAGTACAGCAGCTGACCTGTTTTCCATCGAGCAGAGCTCAGAAATGGGAGGCACACGAACAACCTCAGCTTTATAAGTTCAAGGCTCCCATCTCCTCCAGGGAATTACATCACTTTGCGATATCAAGCTTTAAAGATCAGCCGAGCCTATGGCTCTCCCGGGCTGCGGTAAAGCCAGACCATAAAAACAACTGAAGATGGTGTAAATGAGGAGCAGGCTCCTGCAGCCCAGTGTGCCTGGCAGCCAAAACGGCCCCGCAGAGGCCCTGCACAGCCTCTCTTGGCTCTGGCCTTGGGGAACGGCATCCCCGCATCCCTGCATCCCCGCATCCCCATCCCCATCCCACTCCGCAGCCGCCAGTGGCACTCACCCCTCCTGTCACAGCTTTCCTTGCCATGGTACGAGGTTGTCCACACGCTGCGGTGACCCTTCAGCAGTTCTGCCGTGAGCATCTGCTGGGCTTTGGTGGTTCCTGCCGTGGGCAGCCCCCGGGGAAGGCTGGAGATGACCTACGGCCAGCTGGGAAGGAAAACGCTGGGGTTTATACCTGTGAGCACGGCTGTTTCTTTTTGAACAAATCAAACAGTATCACTAGAGTGGAAAAAACATTATATTCTTACTTTACGCCAGTATTGCCTACTCTTTTCCTCATTGGGAATAATTTCCACCAGCACTTCCAGCGTGCGTCTGTGTGCCCACAGCCAGAAGTCCTGCCAGCGGAGGGACCCCGCTCCAGGCAGCGCTGGGAGCCGTCGGGACGGGCACCCCGGGGTGCCCCCCTCATGGAAACAGGCATTTAAATCATACCACCAGGATGCGTGAGGGGGAATATGTTTTTGCATGAAAAGGAATAATGGTTTATAAAAATAAATCTCTCTTCAAAGTGAAGTGAGTCATTCACAGCAGCCTCTTCAACATGACAAACAGCTCGTGGAGCAAAACAAAGAGTAGATCATTCAGTCTCATTACCAAGACTGAACCTACTCTCCGAGCTCTAAGAGGCCCTTATGATTTATGCCCGTAAAAATCAATTGCATTTTATTGATTACCAAGATTAAGAAAAGAAAAAAAAAAAGTTTGGTTAAACTTGGGGAATGGTTATATCTTCAGGTCTGAACTGAAACCTATCCAGAATACTGAGAGCTTCCAGCCTGCCAGGCACATTGATCAGGAGAAGTGTGGGCAAGTGTTTTATATGCAGAGCTGAGCACTTTATCTGGCAATATCAAAGGAGTTAACCTTATTTTTGCACCCACTAAATTTATGTCATATAAATCACAAAGTCAAACCCAAGGTCATTTATGATAACAAGATGGCAGAAATTCACCCAGCTGCATAGAGAAAAAAAAAAAAAAAAGAAAAGAGTTTTTGGCAGTTTTGGTTCGCATTTATAGTATTTAAGCACTTAGAAGCCTGATTCATAATTGGTGCCAGATGCTCTCAATACTCATAGGAAAAGACAGTCTTTGTTCCAATAAATTCATCTTCTAAAAAAAGCTAGGCACTCAAAGGCTGTGGAAGGGAGAAGGGTGGTTTCCCTGGTTCATAAAGGTGAGGGCACAAGATTGAGTCCCTGGAAAGGGCAGGAGGACAGTGGGCGGTGGGACGGAGCCCCCAGTCCCTGCCCTGTGCTGGCTGCACGGACAGGGGTCTCCCGAGACCCCAGGAACTGGGGACCATCCCCTTGGGCTGAGGAACCTGCGTGGCTCCGGTGGGAAGAGCGATCCAGGTGCCACCACGGCCATCGGAGCAGCTCTCTTTGTGCCATGCATTAATTTTGCTCCAAGACTGCTGCTTCCTTGTTAGTTGTTAACGTGGAAAGTTTAGTATCGTACAAAAGACGTCTCAATGATCAGCCCCTGCTATCTAAATTAAATCTCACTGCTATAAAATTCCGGGTTTCTCACACAATTTCTGCTCCTGGAAATGGCTTCTAATGTGGAGCAGAGTCCCACGAACGGTATGAACTACAAGGTCACAGCATTCAGTGAATGAAAAAAATCAGCAGAACAGGAGATTAAGTATTAATTTCAGGGCAGAGTTCCATTTCTTTGAGATTACTCTATGCTGTATGTATGTAATACCATGTTTCAGTAATTAAAGGCAGAATGATTTATACAGCTGCAAGATGTAGAGGAGATGTTGTTACTGGGCTGGGTACAGTTGGCTACAACAGACCAAACTAAATTGGAACCGTTTGTCCCACGGAGATGCTTTTTTGGCTCGTCCCAGTGTCCTGGCCAAATTCCAGTGCAGGCAATCTCCCTGCCCATCTAACTCCCAGCTGACACGTCCCTGGGGCTGGGGACGGCTCTTTCTGTCCCCGTGGGAGCGTGGCACCCCTGGGCACTGCCAAGGACGGCTACCGATCCAGGTGGCTGTGACCCCGGTGGCTGAGAGGATGTTCAGAGGGTTGGGTGACAGTAAACTTCATACCACACACATACTGACCTCTGCAAGGCAAGCGGAGGAGACCAGAACTGTCTGCTCCTGGCCACCCCTGTAATATCTCCCCCTTTTTATCACTACGCTTTTGTCTTTTGCAACATTTTCATGTTTGTGCACTTCGCAAGTTCAGAAACAGTCAATTCTATGGGCATAACATATTGGACATTTTTCACATTATCCTTTGCATATAAAGTGCTTCTCAGTGCAGAATGTGATAATATCGCGGATGTATGAGCCCTCCAAGCAGGTGTAGTCAGTGCTGACACTTAGGGAAGGCTCACTGGAAAACTAACAGGCACCACTGCCTGATGAACTGAGCACGGGCTACTCAGCAGTGGGGAAATTATCCAATGGAAAAATGAATCATTCATTTAGAACCCAAATGATAATACATCACTTATTTAATCAAATGCACCATCAACTGAACCAGGTACATCAACTAACGAACCCAGTGGATCCCCCGACGAGAGAGATGAATCACCTGCTGGAGTGTTTGCTCTACTAAACCAAGGTGTTTAGTTCTTCATCTTGATATAAGAATCACAACCTCTTTTATTATCAAAGCTAAAAGTTTAGCAGGATTTTAAATGCTGACGGTTGGGAGGAATACACAAAGGTTTGATGATGGAATTAAGGAAGATCACCAGGACATAAGGCCACCTCAAAGTATTAAACCATATCTCCCGTGAGAGCATGTTATTCCAAGGCTGTGGGGTAACTTAGATTTACTTTTCAAGCCCTTTTGATGGTAATTATAAAGTTAAGACACTGGCTGCTGAGACGTCAGCCTGATTCCGCTTTTCCCATTAGCTGTTGAGCCCAGAAATACTAAATTTTGGTAGATGAGGCTCACATGTGAGTTTACACACCACCTTATGGAGACACGAGCCTGCACTGAATTCCCTGTGGTTGGGATGCTTTCTCTGAAACACCACTATTTTAAATAATACTTTTTTTCAATGTTTCTCACAACTTGATAAAACTACTGTACAGTCTGAACATCTCTTCTAATTTAAATGAAGCAACCTGAAATCAAATGTCCCATGTACAGGTTTCATCTCAAAACACTAAGTTCTAAATGTGCCTGGTTTGGGAGTAGGAGCTATACACAAGGGTAGATAATGTACAGAGATATTTTCCCTTCTCCCTTTCATTTACTTAGCTGCTCCACATCTCAGCATTCAAGTTGATTAACATCACCTGCTGAAGTTAATTAAAGTGTATAGGATGTAATAAGACTAATATGTTTGAGTTCTATCAATCACAGAATCTGGTGAGTCAATATTTGAAATTAATATATCACAGAGGGGAAAATCCTCAACACGGATCTGAAATTAAAGGAGGAGAGAGGGATTGCACAGTACAGGGTACTCTGACAAGCTGACAAGCACATTTCAGTGATAACACGAGGGCATCGCTGCGTATTCCCACCCACCGCCAAACGTGGCCTGTGCTTAGACTCATTTGAAAGTCTCCTGGTGTACTTTTAGGACATCAAGGACCAGCCACAAAGCTGCAGCTCAGTCTGTAACTCTAAGAAGCCAAGAAATTCTGGGGGGGTTAAGCCTTGGAAATTCCTTGCCGGGTGGTATTTCCCAAGAATTATCCACTTACTTTGCCCCTCTCAGCAGCTGGCATCTCCCCGCACGCCACAGCTCGCGTCGAAACCGTCTCGTGGTTCCCGAGGCAGAGGAAAGCTCAGCAGAGGGTGGGCTGGTCTCTCAGGGTGGAACTTGGTTCTCCTGAAGGAAATCCAGTGTTTCTCCTCCTCTGCTCAGGCTCATTCCAGAGCGATTGACCATAAAAACCTGTAAGAAGGAAGCACAGCGAGACTGTAGAGAAAGGGCCACACCTGGCACGTGTGGAGAAGATGCTCCACACGCACCTTCTGCATTCAGCATCTTCTGAAGCCACCTGAGAAGGTGGGAGCTGAGCTGGGGGCCAGACAGGTTGCAGGAGAGCACCCCCAGTTCTGGCCACGTGTCCCCCAGTTCATGGTCCCCTTTTAAACCAGTGGTGAAAGCCCGGCCAGCCTGCACCCCCCCGGCTCTTTGGAGCACAGTGCCCAGGTGTGACCGGCCGGAGCACTCCTGCACCCATCCTCTTGTGTACAGGCTGTCACAGAGCTCTTTCTGCATAAAATATTTAAATACGATTTTATCAGCCATTCAAATCATTAGCTACAAAGATCCAGACTTAATGTACGGCGAGGACACCCTGCATTAATATTTATTACGCTTGACTTGTTTAAGGGAAATACATCGGGCTTTTTGGGGTAGGCAATTTCTATGGAATCAAACTCTGAAAGACATTAATCACTGCCAGTGACGTGTGTAGGGTACACACAGCCTACGGAAGTGAAAAGATAAATAAATACAGGTTGTACGATGCTTTAAAGACTGGAGAGCGCTGTCGGGTAGGAATTGGCAAGAGGTGGTGGGAAAGCTGCTCTGTCCGATGACGCTGCAGGAGATGCCCCTCAGACCCATCTCTCGGTGCTAGAGGTGGGTACAGGCATCCAAAGCTGTCTCCCCCCACGGTGTGGCACGTGGGCACCGCTCATTAGTGACACTGATACAGGGGTGGTTGGTCACCCACTGGCACACACCGAGAGAGCCCAGGTCTACCCGCAAAAGGGACCGAATTCCACGCGGATTGCCCAGGAGAACCAGCTGTACCCCCCCCCTGCAGGACACGGGGCACGGAGGAGGATAAATGAAGTTCTAATGTCCATTTGCGAACAGAGAGGAATTGAACATCACACGATTAGGTTTTCCTTCCGCTTCGGTACCCAGAAGAGAGGGCGATTGGAGTGGCTTTGTGCTGTAATAACTATAATCTGCTCAGGTGTCTGCCCGGCCTGCAAAGCAGAAAATGTCACCATAATCCAAATGACCCACCAGCACCATGGAAATACCTTAAGGTGTTTCCAGTGACTTGCCAGGAAGAAAAGTAGTGGGGGCTCATTTGCACTGGTTAAAGGCTTGGGGCTTAAATTGGTCCAGAGGCAATTAGCTCAGATCCTCTGAGTCTGGGAGCCCCAGACTCAGCACCGGGGACCCCAGAGGGGCCCAGGCTGGTCCCTCTGAAAGGAAGTTTTTTTCAAGTGGCTGATCTGCAACGCGGAGATTGTGCTGCATTGGCAAGTACAAATAAAGCTCTGTCCATACAAACGCAGAATGACCACTGAAATATTAAGTTTGTTGTTTCCATAGCAATTTTTAAGGGGTTAAAGGGGAATTAGAGACGCTTTCATCCTTCCCTCAACGTTTATCTTTTTATTGTGGTATAAATGAGAGAGTGCTATTAAGAAACAGAAAGGTTTCAAGATGTGTATGTTCACAGGGGAACTAAGGTTCAAAAAGAAAAAAGTGTTAATAAAGCAATTTTAAAATTTAATCTGAGAGTTTATTTTCTCCTTTGCTGCCTTTTCTCCCCTGGGGATAGATTTCTTTCTTGCCCTGCAAAGGATTTAGTACGAAACCTTTTATTTTTCCGGAGCCAGCAAGAGACAGTCAGAAGTGAGAAGAATTTAGCAATTCAGAGGTCAAAGAAATGATGGCTGCTGACCCCTTTGTTCTGAGCCACTGGCTTAGGAGAGAATATAAACAGATGAGGGACCTCCATACTCTGAACCCAGCTTTGCTGGAAGGGTCAGATTAATTTGGATAAAAATAATTTTCACTCTCTGTTCAGCTTCTAACACTTCCTGAGCTCATGGAATGAAAGGGAAATGAAAACCCCAAGTAAGGTGAGAAAGGCACTTTCTGCACATGTTGGGGCTGACCCCAGAAGGAAGTTCTGGAAATCTTATCAAAACCCCAGCAAAGGTGAGATTTCTAGCTTGATGGTCAGGCTCAGATGAGGTCCTGATACACAGCCGAGTGTCTGAGCCTTTGGACACCCAGCCTGCGATCGCTGAGCCCACTGCAGCATCACCGTCGCTAAACATTGGAAAGTTTCTCCCTTTCTTAAGATTTAAAGTGCTGGTTTTTCCTCACGCTTGCCCCGCCGAGGTCAGGCATGCAAGTCACAGTAATAAACAGGCAGCCTGGTAATTCCAGGGACTCGGGTACCGCAGGCTGCCAGAGCAGGGGGGGGAAGCCCTGCCCTCAGAGCATCGCTTCATCTCGTCCCTTCCAGGGGTGCCCCCTGAGACACCCTCTGCCTCCTCCGCACTGCAGCGATGCTCAGGCAGTCTTGGACCAGCTTTTTGGTGGCTCCACCTCCCTGTGACACTGATTTCTGTGTTTTAAGGAAATGTGACCTGCTGTCAGACTGAAGCATGGTCCTGCCGGTGAGCAACCTTATTTTTATGGCTTCAGGGCACTTGCTTCTGCTAACCTACACCCCGGCTGTAAATCATATTCTGAGAAAAACTGTGGCTGGTTTTATGCCATAACTCATAAATTACTAGATCCTGAATTTTAGATATATTACTATATTTCTCTTCAAACTTTTATAGTGATGGATTAATTAATTAAATTAAATAACGCTCGCACCAACTTTCGTTACAGTTGTGAGCCCTCTGCAACTTTGGAAGTGAGACTTGGTGTGAAAGCAAATGAAAAACTACTGTAACACTTTGTGGTTTTTTTCCTACTGACATGTTTACTCAGTTTTGGGATAACGTTGACATAAAGAAGGGAACGGGACAGCACCGGGGCAGCAGCCCTTGGCCCAGCTGCTCCTCGCCTGCAGCCAGGCAGGGAACGGGGCGCAACATCTGGAATCCTGCAGCGAAATGGGAGGGAGTGATCAAACACGGAACAGGCTTAATCCGGAATAAACACTATGGCTACGGGGTGTCAGAGGTTCTGAGAAACCAGAGCATGCTTGGCCTTCGGTAGGAAAAAACACAAGCCAGCAGATAGACACGAGGTTACGCAAAATTAAACTAAGGCGTTATATATTGACCTTGAGATTAAGGTGACCAAATCCAACTCACGATTGTTACCGGGGCTGAAGGCAGGCTGGAGTGACCTTCGCAAGGCCCACGGGGACTCTCAGACAGGCATATTTTGCACAAAGGAAAACGCAGGAATGCCAGGATACGGAGTGCAGCCATTTAGCAAAACAGCGCGGCAAACTGCTGCCTAAAACTGTGCTATAGAGCAAAGCTGTTTGGGAGACCCTGGAAATATGTTTCTGAGTAGCAGGTAAACCATGAGTACGTTTCAAGAGTTTAAAATGACTCTCATTAACTCCTTAAATGGGGAAGAGTGTCTGGAGTTTCAATAAAGTGCCCAGAGGAGCAGTAAGAAGTAAGATTTAAGAAAACTTGAATCAAATCTGGCTTTCATTTCAACTTGCATATAGAATCATAGAATCGTCCAGGTTGGAAGGGACCTTTAAGATCATCTAGTCCAACCATCAGGGAGGAAGGAATGCTTTGTGGTTAAGGTATGAGAAGGGTGGTAAAAAAATCTAAAGTGCCCTAGAAATTCCATTTTAAAAGCGATGCTGTCTTAGGGGGGATAAAATCCATTTGACTCCCACTGAGATTTGGACTTTGTAAGGACCTGATGCTCTTTTGAAGCGTGGGATGAAGGATACGGTCTGGGCTGCTGAACACCCAGCCATCAGGGCTGGATTAGCCCGGATGCAAAGGGATGCCAAGGGAGAAGGATGGTAGCCTGGTCTGCAGCGCAGCTCGTAGGGCTTCCCCATGCGGGTCAGGGAGTGAGGAGCAGAGTAGGGATGTCTGATGGTAATTTACCTGAATCAAGACAGGGCAGGATTGTCTGCTCTTAAATACCTGCTTCAGTTGAAGCCCTGAGATGCAAGCTTGATTCCAAAACAAGCAGCTGAAATCCTATGGCCCGTGCGACAGGGGAAGGCTAATTGATCTTAATGATCCCTTAAGAGGTGGAAATCTAAGAGTGGGTAACTATCAATCTGTTTCCTAATGGAAAGGTGTGCATGCCATTAAAACGCCCCTTGTGCTCACCACTTTTCTCTCTGTCTGAGTGGTTACGCTATACTAATCACTGCCGTAAATAAAAACCCTGGGTGATAATTTCCAGAACCATGTAAAGACGAGTAGGGAAAATGAGCACTCTGCTACCCACACCGCACTTTATTTTTCTGTTGTTGTTGAAGGCTGGAGAACAGCCTTCCTGTTTTCACAGAACCAGCTCCACTTTCTGAAATTTAAAGAACCAGTCATATCCCTCCAGCTGTTGAGTTAAACAGAGTGTTATTCAAATTATGTAGGGTGAAAAAAATGTCATAACATAATGAGAATCAAATGCTGGCTCCAGGCGCCTTCATATTTGAGGACTTTAAAAAAACAACAATAGCAACCAAACAGTTCAATCCTTTATCTGCCAGTAGAAAACGGTCATTTAAATAAACATTAACTAAGCTGGGGAACATCAATGTTGCGGTAGCAATTTGTTTCTGACAGACGAGATTGCTAAAGTCCTATTCTTTTTAATAGATGGCATTTTTAGAGAAAGACTAGCTGTATTAAAATCCATAACAGCTCCTTTCCCTTCACTGCTTTGTCGCTGGGCTCAGAGCTGGGACACCCAGGGCAGGGGAACGGGGCCTCCTCGGCTGCTGGAGACGGAGACAGCCCGTCAGAGCATTCGACTATCTCACTTGGCTGCTGTTTAGATGTAGGGAATCAATCTTCCAAACCTGTTTTTGCTGCTTTTGCAAAGCGCAATGCGCAAAAAAAGGCAGATTGTCTGTTTTCTGTCAGGTTCTCCCAGCCCTCTCCTTCGCAGGTGTGCGGCCGTGGGACCCCTCCGGACGGATGGTGCTGCAGAAGCCACCACCGAGCTGGTGACAAGGATGGACCACGCTGGGGCTCAGCCCCTCATCCTCAGCCGGGGGGTGCCCGTGTCCCCTCCCCAGCATTTGGAGCCCCTGAGACGCAGTGGGGGAGCTCCAAACACACATGGAGGACCTGAAACCCAACGAGAGCAACCCATTGCCAAGGGAGCATCCCTCAAAGGTGGGACTTGGTGTGTGACGGGCAGGCAGAAGGAGAAGTACACACACGTGTGCACACACCAGGGGCACACACACATGTGCACACACCCCACACAACTCCTGCTTTCAGGCCGAATACATTTTCCATCTCTGAAATCAAGAACGGCAAGCCAAGATGTACAGCAAACGGATGGGAGAGACAGCCAACAGCGGGGCTGAAAACCAAATTCCTGACAACAAAGAGCAGTCAAGATCTGTAAGCAGCCACACAAGGAAGGAAAGAAATTATTAATACCATTAATTTGATTTGCAGCAGCTACTTGAAGTCTAACCACCCAGGGAAGCCACTGAGTCAGCTCTGCTCAGCGTAGAATCAAAAAAGGGAACTTCAGCGCAAACATCTTACTCAAATATCCCAGGGAAAGGCTTTCCACAGTATTTTGTGTGTTTAAGCGAACTGCTCGGAGGCTTCGGAGGGTTGAGTCGTACTAACGAGCCCCAGCACAGAACCTCCAGCCACGGCGCAGGCAGCTATCTCCGAAATCAAGTCCTGAATTTGAGGGAATATGCAATAGGGGAAGAACAAAAGGAGCCTTTGATGTGTTCAACCACATGATGTTTAGCAAAAATGCAAATGTTCTCTCATGCTAGAGAACACTTATCAATATTAAGGCATACACGGAGGAGAAGAAAGAGGGAAGAACAAAATACAACACTTAACAAGAGGGTAATTTAGCCTGTTGGCAAGCGCTTTAACTCTGGTTCATGAAAAATTACTTGCACAATTGTTTTGCGGGGTTTCTGGGCTTTTATGCATAAATCATAGTATTGATTCAACGTGAGTATCAGAACTACTCAGGTGTACAACTGCATGTGGGCACAGTTAAAGCAAGAAAGGATTTAAGTGTGGAAATTGGAGAGGAAAAAACCATCCCCCCTGTTGCTCCTACAAGCTCAGCTACAATTGTCAAACAGCTGGAACGCGTGCAGATTGTTAATTAAAACATGGTGGTGACCACCTTCTGCAGCGGTCTCAGGAGAACATCCAGGCAGCAGATAACTGCCAAGCTGAATTTTTTTCTTATCCACCCATTTTTCCCCCTTTGAGATCGTAGTTTCTTTTCTGAGAGAGAAAAGAGAAAAAAACAGAGGGCACTGGGAACCCAAGGATGGAAAGAGAAATAAAATCAATTGCATGCTACAAACTACAACAAATATTGCAATCAGGGTGAGGAAAGGGAGGGAGGAAAGTGTCAGGGATAACGTACGGGGGTTTGTTCCATGGCATGCACACTTGCTAGCCACATCTCTGGATCTTAAAATAGAGGGAAGGGCTCCCGAGGCGTTACCACATGCACCAGAGGCGGCCACAGAGGAGGGGCAGGAAGGATGCTGTGCCAGGCAGGAAAACTGAGAAAAAGGCAAAGCCCTGGAAAAGAAAAAATAGACACAAAGCATCCGTATCCCTTGCACAGACATGCAGTAATTTAATCGCTTTCCAGCCTGATTCATCCCTCAATATTTTCTGCATAAGCACATTATACTCGGCGCTCAGCTGGCCAGAGCCCACAGCTCTTCCCTGCCCCTTGCTCCACCGGGGCCTGAAGAAGTTCAGGGTGAACAGCCAATATGTAGTTAAAGTTTCACAGAGACTTTGCTAGCACCATGGAGAAATGTAGATAACACAGCACTAATCGCCCTCTCTAATGAAGACTCTTGTTTCTAATTCGCATTCCACTCATCTTGCTGTTATTGCTATTATTATTTACTCATGAGAGCAACATTATTGAGCATGATAATGTGGTCACACCAAGGAGCCACATTTGTGACCACAACACATCCCTCCCCAGCGCTGTAACAGCTCTGCATCCCGTCGGAGCAGCCACCATTCGACCATTAAACGTCCCTCACAATTTTCCCCTTTGGCAGACACAATAAATCATTCCCGTGTCCAGTTATTCCTGTTCCAGCCTATTTTTTCCCACCCTCTTCCCCTGCCCCAGCCATAAAACTTGAGGAATTTTCCAGGAGCCAACTCAAGCTGGAGCATCTGACGTGTCCCAGTGGTTCTGTGGAACCCCAGCTGGATTCCTCCCCCCCAAGCCCGACTCCTGCCGCTCGCAGCCGGAGCTCACCATCAGCCACCCAGAGCCGGCTGGAGAGCAGCCCGGGGGGAAAAGGTCAGGTTTTGGGCAAGAAGGTTTAAAGCCATAATCAAGCTTATATTCTAAGTATGTCTCTTGCACTAAAATCTTAATAAATATTAATTAATTGCTCAGGCGATCCTAATTTAATTTTATCAAGTTGCTTCTTTCCAATCTAAATACAAAAAATGTGGGGTAGAGTAAGGGAGTTATTGGTATTATTATTATTATAATAAAAAATAGCTATCTGTGCCAGTGCCTTAAATCAAACTAATGCTTTTCTTCTTGTTCCAGGGTTATAATTAAATTAAGTTTTATTCAAATACCTAACCACATTTACCCTACTTTTCCAGCAGCTGAGAATCCAGGCTGTGGCAGTGCTGCTAAGGAGGATTGATGGGGAAGGGTGGGACGAGAGGTTGGAACAGCCCGTGATGGAGTGGTGACACCAAACTTCCATCCTCCCTGTAACGCTTGAAGTATACACTCAGTCTTGCTGTTTCAAGGATGACGCAGAGAAATGTATGTTCCTGTATGCTGATTCTAAACTAAAATGATGCTCACCTCCAGGTGAGCAGCTCTTTCCCAGCACACACAGCATCCCCCACTCTGTTCAGCATCTGCTGCTTTGCTCAGCCCCATATTAAATTACTCAAGATTGACAGAACTTTCACTATTTCCCCCCGGGAGGCCCTTTTACAACCTATTGGGCTTTAGTGTGAGAATTTTCCCCTTTATATTCACCCTTTCTCCCCATTCCTATTGTATTATCTGATTACATGTGGTTGTATCTCCCGGCAAAGTGCTCCTTCCCACCTGCTCCTCGTGCTGGTTGGGTGCCTGAAGATGGATGGTGTGGGGCAGGACATCTCCACCCGCTGGCACCCCCAGATCAGCCTTAATCTGAACTAATCAAATGATGACAGCCCCTCTGAAAAGAGAAGCAATTGCACAGTATAGATCGTATGTATCTCTTAGGAGATGAGGACTTGGATTTGATTATCTAAATTCTCCTTAATGCTTTATGATGAAGTTAAGGATGAATATTGCTTTGAAAGCAATTCAGCCAGAACTTCCCCTTAGAAAGAAAGGCCTGAAAGATGATACAAATGACCAACGTCAGCAAGAAGAAATCGTCAGCCTGAGGTTTCTGTTCAGTTGTCCGAGACACAACCAGAGAAACTGATTTAAGGGAGCTGGGTGTGAAGTAATACCCCACCGAGGTAAAAACAGGTTGAACTGGTCAAAGTCTGTCCCCTCAGGGAGCAGAAAGATAAATAATAATAAATCCCACCTTTTCTGAAAGTATTTAGTTTTGTTTTCATTCATGGCCATAGCCAACAAAAGGGATAAATCAAAAATTTCAGTAAGTGACACCTTTGGTGGCCATCTCGGCTGAGACCCCCAGGGAGAACAAAGTAACCCACGGCGGGGTCTGAGGGCGGCTGATGAGAGTCCCTTCACTCTGCTCAAACAGATACACACTGCTGGGATCTTCTGGGGAAATCTAAGGTTTTGCTGAGCATTTTCTGGCCTCCAAGAGGACTGAATGTCTCATTTGGAGGCCCTTTCCTCTGACCTTGTCTTTGAAGCAGATCCCTGCCCTGAGCAGAGCCCGAGGCACCACCTGCCCCGAGCAGCATCGCCATTCCCCTGCTCCTGCTCCAGAGGGAATTTCCACGCATTTATCTGACCCTGGTTCCAGCCTCCCACAGAAGAGGTTTGTGGTGCCCAAGGCTCCTTCAGATGGGAGGTCACGGCTAATAACGCCGGGAGGAGCGATGCCCCCCCTGCTCCCAGCACAGATCCCAGGCAGCTGGAAAAAGAGAAGTATATTTGGCTCCTGTTTAAATATTGATCACAGCATATTTCTGCTAAAAACCAAAGTCTATCGATTCACCCGTGAGTCTGCAGCCTCGGTACGTTGCTGAACGTTTTCCTGGAGATGGGAGAAGGCTCCTTGAGTTATGATGTTAATAAGAGCGGCGCAGGAGGAGTCCCTGATGTTCCAACCACAACTTCAGAGAGAACATTTTTCACTGGCAGGGCCTCTGGACACTCCGTGCTTCTTAATGTTCCTCCTTCAGCTGCGCTGATGAGCCTTTAATAGAAAGGCTTTGGGAGGGAGCTCAGTGCAGCTCCCGCAGCTCACTCCAGACCCATCTTGGCTGTGATTTTGGGCTCAGGGCTGACATTTCAGCCGTTTCAGAGCCAGCACTGATGCTGGCGGTGGGGTCTTCCACGCAGCCCCTGCTCCAGCATGTAATTAACTCCAAGTGTGCAACTTCTGCCTGCAGCATCCTTCAGGAATGTATTTGCTGCCCCGAAGCTGGGCAGGCGCTGTGGGGCTGAGGTCCTGTGCTACAGGGGGGCTGAGATGCCCCAAGCCCCGCAGGGACCCATCCTACATGGGGTGGGAGAGCCTGGGTGCCAGCGGGCACACTGCCTGGGTCACCACAGAACTCACAAGAGGGGGGGCAAGAAGATAAAAGCAAAACCCACAGGGTCTGTACGTATCTACATTCCCTTCTGCATTAACCACTGGCAATGAAGAAAGGAAAAATATTACCCTGAATCGCTCCCCAGCCTACCCTGAACACACAGCAAGGTGTTTCTGATATTCAGGCTAAATCAGGTAGACGGGACTGACCACCTCCCTTTCAGATGGAGAGCACTATCTTGTTATCGAGAGTGTCAAATACACAGTGCTTCAGAGAAAAACAAGCCTCCCCCCCATACGTCCCTCTCCTGCGTGTGACAATTGTGCCACGCTCTGCAAGGGGGAGAATAAATCCTCCCCGTCCCATGCAGCGTTTGGGCTACCATGAACCATGAGACTTGTTTAATCTGATTATTTAAGGGACAAATCTCTGCTGCACATCTGTGGCTGCAGAAGGTTCTCAAGGGAAAAGCCAAATTAAATTATGCCCTCGACAGTCCTGTACGTGGGAGAGCAACCCGCAGCTCCAGCGGCAGAGTGCAAGGCTGAGGCTTCCCTCGGATTCGACATTGATTCACCGTTGTTAGAGGAAAGCACTAAAATTCTCCATTTCTCATTTCCCCAACCTGCAAAATAGGAATAAAACCACCTGCTTTTCTGGGAAATCCTGGAGAGGTACCCTGTAAAGGGCTGTGTGCCCTTGAGTGAATGATACTGTTACAGACAAAACTATTTTTTGGGGTATTTTAAGAGTTCATGCTCAGAAATGTCAGTGATTTGTGGATTTCTGTATTTGCGAGGCAGCATTTCCTTGCCCCATTTGCAGGAGAGACTAAATTGCAAGGACAATCACATCCCCTTCTGTTACCAATTCTGGGACAGGATATTAGTTTTTGAAGACAGAAATAGAGCCAAGGCTTCTCCTTTTTCATCAAACCCTATTTGTTTTATTTTTCTTCCTACAATAACTTAGGGCTATTTAATAGAAGTGAAATCTCTGATAATTTTTTAGCAATCATTGTCAGTCTGCAAAGAGCATCGTCTTAGGCAGAATTCCGTGTTTCACCGGCTACTGCTTTCTGAGGACAGAAAAAGTTTTCCCTTTATTTTGTTTTATTTCTAAGAGTTCACTGAAGTTAACAAATCCAAATCATTACCAACACATTGTCATCTTCTTTTAAAAAAAAGGAAAAAAGAAAAAAAGAATGACATCACCGTCCGTAATCACATCCATCTTCCACTGTTTTTTCATTTGTCTCAAATAAGCAAGTTTGCCAGCAAGAACTTTTTTTGGAAACAGGCTGTCTTAAATGAATTTTGAAGACTTTTCCCAAAAGCAGATCTAAAATTAATTGCAGCACATTGTTTTCAGGCGTTTCCAGCAATCGGCTCGCAGAGCTAGACCATGCAGCCTCTGTAGCCAGTTAAAATACTGTGTACACCAAATATCAGCATTTTCCCCTGCCCACTCTCAGGTGGGCCCTTCTCCTGGCGGCCGTCACCATTTCTGCACCCACATCGCTCGGCTCCAGCACATCAGCAGTCCCCCCCGACCTCCTGTCTTGCAAAGATAAAGGAATAGCACAAAACTCCAATATTCCCTCATTCCTGCTTTGGATCCTGAAATGAGTCTTATTTTCTAAAGGGAGATGCTATGAAGAGCTGCTGTGCTGGGTCAGGCTGTCGTAACCCAGTCTCCCATCCCGCTCCCTCTCCCAGGAGAGGCTGGACCAGGTGATGGTCTGAGGTCGCCTCCACCCTGGGCTGCCCCACGGTTCTCTGTCGGCTACCAGGTGCCCAAACCCAAACGTGTGAGAGAACAGGGCTCACTACTAACTTCCAGCTTCTGATTTAGGGGCTCGTTCACCCAGAAACCACAATCAACCTCTTTTTTTTTTAAATAACCACTATTGACTTACTCTTCATTAATTCACCCTATTCCTCTCCAAACTCCTCCATATCCAGCACTCTCTATCCGGTGGCAGCGGCAGCCAGTCCCACCCTGCACATGTAATTATGGATCTGTGACAAATGACCTCTTCCTGCTTGTTTTATATCTGCTGTCTGAGAATTTCCCTGGCTGCTCTCTTGTTCTTGCCGTGAAAGAACTATAAAAATGAGTAGAGCTCCTGTTGCTCTTCCAGGGACAGGCTGGTGCCGTGAGGAGCGCTATCGAGGACATATTTACCGCTCTGCCTTACAAAGTTTGCTAGGTTTCATGCTTTTATGAAATATATTCAGCCACACTTATGATTATACTCCAATATGTTTCTAACATACCGCGAAACAGTGGATGGTGTCAGAACAGGCTGATTTTTAACATAGCTTAAAGACTTTTTTCCCTTCATTAAAGTAGAATAATTGTCACAGCATAATGTAATTTAATGTCAAAATCTAACACACAAGCCTATCTCCCCTATCAAGGTAATTACATTTTAAATCTATGGTCTGTGTTAAGTTTGTTTTCTCAACATATGCAAAGCAGCTTCGGGAGTTATTTAAAATGTGTGTTTTTTCCAGAAGCTACCGGGAAGCGGGCGTTTTGCCGAGGGGAGCCGGGCACGGGGTGGCAGCCGAGTCCAGCAGGTGGCACGGGGGGACATGGGGGACATAGGGGACAGCATCGTCCCCTGCTCCCCTCCTGCGGGACACAGAAGTGCTGAGGTTCTGGCAAAGCAGCCCAAATTCCTGGGATTAAACGCCACTGGAAGGAATATCTGCTAAAGGGTGATTTTAGCTTTCTGTAAGTGATGCCTCGCAAGGAGCCTCATTTGAGCTGAGAACTGGGAAGCGGCGTAAAAGCAGCCCAGACAGCCCACTCAGAAACAAATTTTTCCATAATTAGGCCACAAAGTGGAAAGTCCTCTTAACACCACATTACTGAGCACCTGAAAGGAGAGGATAAAACGTTTCTCAAGGGTCCACCAAACCTGGAAAAGCAAATCGCTGAGGCCAAAGAAAATGAGATTAAATTGAACTTCTAAGATGCAATGTGTCTATTGACCTCCCTCATACCAAGTGCTTTCTTCATGTTCCTGTTCTTGAAAAAGGGAAAAAAACCATCCAGGAGAATGCATGCTGTTCAGAAGATAGCTAGAGGCTGAGTTGGATTTGAATTTTGATCAAAGTTTTTCTCATTTGACATGCTTTTCTGTGTCTGCACTCCCAATCTGCCTTTTTTGCTTAAAATAATGCTTCCCGTATAAGAAATCTTAGCTGCCATACATAATAAGAAACCCTGGGCTCATGAAAGCACAGTCTCTGCTGTCTGGTGGTCCTTCTCCAGAAGCCAGTTTCCTGGAAAAAGAGCATCAAGAGCCCTCCTCCTCCCCATACACCGATCGGAGTGTGTGACCTGGGACAGGCACCACAACGACTGCCCTTCTGCACATCGACCTTCTCCATAAATAGGAAAAAAGACCACTTATAGCCAATAGCACAATTTCCTCATTTGCTTCCCTCCCTTGAGTGGGGATAACACAGCCCCAGTCCTCCTACTCCTCCCCTTCTTCTTGTGACACAAAGAGAAGATGTATGAACACCAGCAAACGGGCATGGGGGCAGAGAAGCCACCTGGGAAGGGCCCTCTCCAGTTCCTGTCTACAGGGATTAGCATCCTTGACGTGTTTGCTTCGAGGAAACATAGGATATGGTCCAGGTTGGAATTGTTGCATATAGCACCTTTCTTGTGACTTTCATATATCCTTCTCATTCCACCAAAGAGAGCAGAACAGTAACTCAACGGTTGCGTTAGCCAAGGCACGGGGCAACATTAAACAAAGAGAAACATCCAGGAACAGAGAGAATGAAAGGGAGGATGTACTCGGCTCAGTTGGTTTTGGCTGTTGATGTTCCTGCTGCAGCACAAAGGCTGCGGGGGCAGGAGGCAGCACACGGTTCCCATTTCTGGGAGCTGCCAAGAGAGGACCCTGGTCCCCTCTCCTCATCCCTGCGGTGTCGCAGGTCCCTCCTCCAGTGCTGCTGCTGGGGTGGGAAGACTGGAACACTCGGGTATGTCTGGAGAAGGAGACATCCCCTTTCCCACTCGGGTTGTCCACGTCTCGTTGCAGAGCAGAGCGGTGAGGCCCAAAGCCATCTGCATAAAAAACACGTAGTAGTGCTCCCTCCAAACACTGCAAAGCCACCGCAATATTTTAAAATATGGATTATCTCCAGCTTCTGCTCATCTTGATGGTTCCACCTCATTTGTCTTGCTACTCTAATTTCCTTAAATGTGTGTTTTCTTTACAGGCTACTAACTACAGAAAACTTGAAGCAATCAACTGAAGTTTATGCATCGACATATCACTTCGTTAGCTGTGAATTCATTTCCAAGGGGGCGGTGACCTTTAATGAAGTTGGAAATTGAATCAAGCTGCTGCGTTTAGGGACACACAGGAGTCTGAAAGAGGGCTGTCCATTGGAAAGGCTCCTTGACCAATTTAAAAATTAAAACACATTTTGATCAAGCACCTTCTTTGTGGCATTCTTCCTCCTTCTGAAACCTTTGCTCTCTGTGGATCTATTCAAAGGGAAATTTTTCCAAATTTTCTGAATTTCAGCCAGTTTTTATTCCTGTCAACGACCATCTTGGTGCCACAAGAGGCACTGGAGACCTGGAGAGAGGGTCTCCCCTCTCCCACATTGCCCTTTGCCATGGCCATTCCTTGGCCATGTTCTCCTGGTCCATGCAGGACAGCAACCCTGCTGTGCCACCTCACTGGAAACCGCCCCGAGAGCACTGGGGGGACGTGCCTGGGCACTCACGCACATTATATATTTTTTTTTGAGATGTGAGTGACATGGCAAATGTAATTTTCATCTTGGAAACTGGAAGTGTTGCCATAGAAATTGCAGCGGGGGAGTCACCAGGTTGTCAGCTCCTGCCCATGGGATGACAAGTGCTGGTCCCCACTCCTGTCCCCACCGCGGGCTCCGGCCAGGCCGAGCTCCCTCATCCAAACAGAGAAGAAACCGCCTTAGTCCACAGGATTAATTTACGAGCAACTGTGCACGTGTGTGTCCGCATCCACAGACAGAAATTACAGTAGCTGTTGGAACAAGAAAGCCATGTGCCTGCTTAGGAAAAGCAAATCTAAATAGCAAAGTGAGTGTTTATTATAATAATAATAATCATTATTATTGCAGGCTCTCCTTGGGACACCATGCAGCTGTGTACTTACTAGTAATTGGCAGCTCAGGGGGCCAGGTAAGCGACATTACTCCCATTTCACAGATAAGCTGGGGAATGTGGGGGCAGAACCAGAAGCGCCTCGAGTGGAGCCCGGCTCGGTCCCTCCTGCCAGACCCTCTTCCCCAAAGCTGAGGCCAGATCACAAGTCTCAACATTCCTTCTAAATCCCATTATTCCTACTGAATAATTCTGGAAAAACTACATGATCTCAAAACACTCTGCTAAAAATGCAAAACCAATGCCCGAGGCCACTGGTCCGTGGCTCTCGGGGTGGCCGGGGGGCTGGCCCTCCATCACACCCCTCCAACCGAGGAGCCACCAAAGAGGCACCAGAAGAATTGTGTTTGTTGAAGGAACTTGGCTCACAAGTGGCACCGTCCTCTCCCTTCTAACACATTTTTTCTTTTGAACAACTTCGTTTCTTCATGGATTTGTTTATTCGCAAAGGTCAGGGTACTACATTGTACTCCACATTATCTCTTCCCCACGGCCGCCATCCCCGCAGTAATCACGCCTTCAGCACCTTTCCTTCAAGGCTTTGACACTCCCAAATCCAGCTGAGACTTCTCAGGACTTTAATTAATGAGATAACAAAAGGGAAAACACCCAAAGAGTGAACCCCCGAGTTGAAGACTTTATCTGCTCTTAGCAGCTGCATCTTTTTTTCTCCCCTTTTTTTTTTTTTTTTTTCCTGAGCTGCATTCCAGGTCCGTCAATACTGTTTCCCATTAAATTAAATAGCTTATTGACTGGTGTGAGACGTAGCCACAAGGCCGATAGGATCCGAGCGCGGTACCTTCTCAGCGCAAACAATCACAGGTCACTGCACAGTAAATCAGTTGGTAATGGAGTTTGAACTCTGAGAATCAGTTCTGTGTACCCTTTTTATTTGTTTTTAATTTGTATCAATGGTAATTCTGTCGGTTTCAATTTATGTGACGGCAGCAGGTTGTGGAGCGGCGGAAACGCCATTTTTCTTCTCGTTAACCATTGAGCTCACGGCGCCGTGGCAGCCAAGCGCTTCTGAGCTCACAAGTGTTAAGGTTTCTTGGCATCAGCAGAATCCTTCGCTGTTTTATTTTCCTCTGGCTTTCTTTTCCACCAGCGATACCATCAGGACCTGTTCCTCCCTGGACACATGCACCGGCCCGGGTCAGTTTGCCATCGAGACACCCCCTTACAGAGGGTCGGGGCTGCAGCACTGGCTCTCGATGCTCCTTTCCTGGCACATTCCCCCTGGTTAGCGGCATCCACCTGGATATGTGAACAAACTATTCATTAATGACTCTAGGAATTTGTCTCATCCCTTTCTGAACCCATTTATACTGTCAGCATCTGCGATACCTGGTGGCACAGAGTACCCCAACTTGATTATGAATTATATAAAAAAAAATTACTCCCTTCTGGGGCTTGAAACTTACTACCAGATAATTTTGGCAGGTGTCTCCTAATATTTGCCATGTGACAATTAACAAATAATCATTCCTGACACACTTTTAAAAAATCTTCATCCATCCCCTCTGCTCCAAGGTGAGGGTTGTGCTCCAGCAGCCCCTCCACAGCAGCCTGGCTGGTCCTCACCATGTCCCTCTCGTCCTTCCCACTTCCATGGGGCCGTTTTGCTGCTGGAAGACCCAAACGGGGGCCGGTGCTGTCACTGTGAGCACGCCAAGGATTTATCAAGCTGCGTAAGGTTTATTTTGTTTGTTTCGTTTTCTGTTTCCTCCTCAATAATTCATACAGTTCTGGTCCCCTTTTGGCCTTTGCTGAGGTTTCAGAGAACTACCCACAGATGCTTCACAGGCAGTTTTTTGAGCAATAATGCTCGAATCGGTGTCCATGCAGCTCGTTGCTTGGACACAATTAGAGCTCCGTTTCCCACGCACATTATTCTGCATTTAAAATCACTGAATTTGACTTGCTATTTTTGTCTCAGACTCCCCCCATATGCCAAGGTGCTCCAGGAACTGCTCTGGTTGTGCTTAACCGGTGCTGCTCCACTTCACCTGTACAAGCCCCACGGCTCCTAGCCTGGAGCCAGCTTTACCAGCGCAAAGTCCTGGCACGGGGTGTCCCCTGGTTCCCGCAGCCTCCTCCCTGTCACCACGGGATGCTCTGCCTCGCCGGTGGCCACGGGATGGTCCTTTTCTGCTGCCTCCTGGTGCCTCAGTCCCTACGGTCACATCCAGTATCGGCTTTGTCAGGCGCAGTGTTGTTCAAACATCCCCACTGCTCTGCTTCTCGCTGGGCGCTCAGACCAGAGCTTTGAAACCAGGACAAGGGGAAATGGTCTGAAGTTGGGGCAGAGAGGTTTAGATCAGATATTAGGAAGAATTACTTTGCTGGGAGAGCGGTCATGCACGGGAACAGCCTGCCCAGGGAGGTGGTGGAGTCTCCATCCCTGGAGGTGTTTAAGAAACGTGTAGAGGTGGCACTTCAGGGCATGCTCTAGTGCCCGAGACTGTTGGGTTTAGGTTGTGTGTGTGGTTGGACTCGATGATCTCAAAGGTCCCTTCCAACCATGAATATTCCGTGATTCTGTGAGACAAACCCGAGTGTAACCCCTCCTCAGCAGCGATGGGAGTTTGCCCCCTCACTGCCGAGGCATCCAGCTCTCGAAAGCCTTTAGTGCTTAATGGATTCATTGAAGTGATAATATGAGGTGACTCACATGTCAGGTTGTAAGACAACATTATCATCAGTAACTGCATTATAATGGTCAGGGAACGTCTTGTGATATTCCATAGCCACCAAACGAGCTGGCAGGGTCCAGGACATTGGTTAAAGCTGCTGCTGGGACAAAAGGCCCCGTTTTGCCCAGGCTTTACCCAGGGGATGTGCAGAACACGTCTGTTTGCGAAGTCACACACACACACACTTTTCTCCTCTACAATATTTTGCGGATCTGCACAGACGTGTTAGGAAAACTGTCACTTGCAGAAACTTCTTTGCCACCAGAGTGTGATTTTTTTTTTTTTTCCAGAGCTATTAATCAAAGGCTAGAGTGGAACCAGCTTGACAAAAAGGAAAAGAAACACACCCGTGGAGTTATCGAGAAACGAGGCAGAGAGGTGCACTGAGGAGTTTATAGCTCTGTACAGGTGCTCACATACCCCACATCGGCTGCAGCCTCCAGAGCCTCTCCTAGAGGATTCCTCACTCCGTTTTCCTCCTCCTTTGCCACCCATTGTGGGCTCACAGGTGACACCCTCCCCCAGTTCCAGCCTTCCCTCCACTACTGGGCAACTGGAAGAAACACCCTTTAATTACACATAAGCATGCGATTTATTCCACTTAATCTAAATGAGAGATTTGCTGTGGCTGTACAAGCCCCTCCAAGCAGACCAAGGAGGTAATAGATTTTGTGATCACTTCTATCACCCAGCAAACAATCACGGGTCACAAAGCTACAAATCAGAGGCTAATGGATTTTCAAAGATGCGCTTTGCCCCTTTGCACATTTTTTAATTTGCTTTTAATTTGTATTGATCTTCTCCCCTGTTTGCTCCAATCCCTCCTGCGTCAGCAGGTCACAGAGCTCACCAAGAGGAGAAGGATCTCACAGAAACAGCGAGAAAGGTGAGACGGGGATGAAAACACAGAGGTGAGACGGGGACAGCCACACAAAGGTAAGACGGGGACGCAAACACACAGAGGTGAGATAGGGATGGAAACACACGTGCAATGCCTGAACCTTGCAGACCCCACTGCCAGGGGCTTGCGGACACGTCACTGAGGGTGACACACAGCCCTCCACCCAAGTGGGGGCTTCACCTGCCGGGGAAGGACCTTGAAGAAGCAGGAGAAGAAAACGCTGCTATTTAAATCCTCAAACCACCCTCAACCTGGAACTCCCCCAGAAGCGATAAACATTTGCTTATTTACTGGCTTTGCTCTGGCCTGTCTGCACCAATTTACTGCTTGTTCATTGTGATCACATCAGTATTTTTAATTTCTTAATGCTAATCAGCAGCAAGTTTCCAGCTTTCCATTAATTGCAGAAAGAAAAGATGCTGGATGGATAGGCACAGGTTGCCTCGTGCAGCCCGAGCAGAAAGGCAGCGGGGAGAGGACTCGGCTCTATCTCACAGCTCAGTGCGACCCATGGGATGCTCTTTCTTCTCTCCTCACCTTCAGTCCCAGAGCATAAATCCTAGATAGGAAATGACTGATTGAATATCCATGATAAACCATTTACAGCTCAGTTCTAGCCATGCAAAGTACTGTCAAACAGTCCTGAATGGGAAGTGTATTAATAAAAATCATGATCTGCACACAAACAGAAAAGGGCTAAATTCTTCAAATAAATGACTCACAACAAATAATTTGACCAGCTCTCATGATCGGCTTATGCCCTGAAGCATGAAGATTATCAGCCCCATGTAATTTTCTCCTAGCTGATGTAGCTGCAAAGACTATTCATATTCATATAAATGTCTAATGTCTAATCCTCTAATCTAATCCTTTTTTTTTTTCCTGCTCGTGCTAAAGCTCCACAGCCTATACTCAAAAGCCCTCTGAGCAACGGAATTATTGATAAATTACTGCAGAGAGGAGGAGCACTGCACATACACCAAACCCACCAAGCTCTGCCTCTTCTTGAAGAGTTCTTATTTTCCTGTTAAGAAGCCGGGGTGTGAATTTCCAGGGCAATTGCAGGTACTTTTCCACCCTGACACTTTTCATGTCCTTGCCTAGCGTCGGAGCAAGGCGATTATCCTCCACTGTGGCTTTCAGAGAGCTCCAGGAGTGGTTTCATTTCATCACCATGTCAATTAAGCTTCATCACTGCAAATAACACAGGAGTCTGCTGGCCATATTATCTGTTTTTCCTGAGAGGGAAAATTTCTGGACCCTGAACCTGGCACAAACATGATGTTACAAGTATCAGAAATGAAGTTTGTCCTTTGTCATTGTGTCACTCACAGAAGTGCCCTGGGCCAGCCCCGGTGACGTCCCTTTGAGCTGAGCAGTCAGGCACTCTGTGCCTTGCATGTGCCACAAGCTAAAAGGAGAAAAGAGACGTTCAACACTCGGATTGTGTGCATTTGGCAAACTTAAATAATGTACAGAAACACAAGTGAGCATCCCAGAGCAACGCCTGCCCCAGGCTGGGGCTGTGGGGGGAAGAGTCTTGGGGCAGAAACAATGAAGGACCTACTCTAATTGTCCACTTTTTATAGCAACTGGTAAGATTTATACCTATTTTATACCAGCGTAGAGCAGAAAATGGCTTATAAGAACTCTCAATATCATTTCCTTCTCTTTCTGTCATAGTTGACATGTCTACAATTTAGACTTTTTATTTCCAATGCTATCAGCTTACTAGGACGACCACAGCCCACTTCACTACTAGTGTTTTTCTACATCCATGACAACCTAAAATTAATGTCCTCTACAGGGCCTGGAAACTCTCCCTCGCATGGCACAACCATTTTGGAGATGGAGAACATGAAAAACTCTTACAGGCAATATTCCGGCAGGAACGGTGGGTGCTGGGAAGTGTGGGCAGGGTTTGGAGAAGAGCCCGTTCCACAGAGCCAAGTTTCACCTAAAAGGGATGGAGGTGGCGGGACGAGGGACCAGATCGGCCAGTAAAAGCAGTAAAGCACCCAGTAAAGCCCAGCTCCCGTGGCCACGCTTCTGTACGCCGTGGCCTCTCCGCTGCCATGAACGCGGCACCGCGTTTATTTATGGGCATTTATTTCACGCACTCTCTGGGGTAAAGATTTGTACCATGTACCTGAATTATAAATCCAGACACAGTTTGTGGCCTCTGAGCATTTCTATAATAAAAATTATAATTCTGGAACTGGTTTTCACTCGGCATCAGGCTGAAACTCATCAATCCATTATCTCACTTAGACCAACAAATAAGCATCAAACGGGATCTTCTTTCAAATCACTGTGGACTTGGACCAATTTTGAAACACTGCCCTAAAGCAGAAAGACTTAGTATCCTATTTATTAGGTCCCCTGAGGCCAGCCAGCTTCTCCATTAACTTTTCGCTCAAACTAATAGCACATTCATAAGCAATTTTGTGGGTGACTGTATCTGAGACTTTAAGCCACTATATTTTTTTTCCCTTTAGAAATTATCTTTTTGCTTGATGATATGGAATTATTTAGATGACAACTCACATTAAAAGAACCTGTGCTCTTATAGGCAAAGACATTTTTTCCCAGACAACACTGCTATAAAATTGTTCTAAATCTACTGACTTCAAGAGACAGAGTTTTGCCATGATTAAAAAGGAAGAGTTTTTCATTTGAATATTGCCCTTTTTAATAGCTTAAACAGGCATTTCCACGTCAATAGGGTTTTAGCTCTGTTGTCAGACGAAGCTGGTCTGTATTATAATTCTTCCACATGCTTTTCACAGATACTGAATGTTTTGCAAATACAAATTATTTTTAAAATGTTTCTTTCTGCCCTGTTGTGTGCACATTTCCTGCTGTTGAAGCTCAGAATGGACAGAAAGACAACGGCTCCACTTGCTTCCAGAGCTCTTTTTCCTCAGTTACATCTGTTGCACTCAGTAATGCAAGCGAGGTTTTGTGTGTATTTGTGCGAGTGTTACCATATGCATGTGTCCTTCAAAAATAGCGCTGCTGACTCAATATAATGCTTTGAGAAATCCGTTGTGAGAAATTTCACCATTAATCAAGAGACGAAACGCAGCTGAGGGCATAGACATCCTGCAGCATTGTCACAATTTCAGCCCAAAAATTCGTTTATTTTTCCTATCTGCCGTTTCTGCTCCACAACCACAGCTAATGCCGGCATTTGTATTCCACTTGTTCATTTTGGGGGGAAGTTTTGCTTGAGAGCCTGCACGGTTGAGAGCCGTTGGTAAAGCGGAGCCGGAGCCTGTCCCCAGAGGTCACCGCTCGCAGCCCCGCGTCCCCGCAGGGCACGGGAGGGTTTCACGGCGGTGGCTGCTCAGCGCCCTGCAGGAAATCATCTGGCATTTCTGATTTCAGGTCCAGGAGGAGAATACCTCTGCAATTGCCTTTTAGTGCACCCTCGTTATCAATTTCAGCAACAAGTCTAAAGGTTAAGTCCCAGCCCGGGCGAGCAGTCCGTCTCAAGCCCAGATTTGACATGTGCTTATATGCTAAGCTCGCCGTCAGGTAATCATATTTTCAGCTGATCTCCTGACCCGGGGTACTTCTAGCGAATTACATCTGAACAAAATGATGATGCTGAACCCTCGTCCTCTCCATAGCGATGTGCATCCTCGCTCCCAACAAGATGGGCAGGCAAAGCAGCACAGAGGGAAACAGGGATCACCGAGACGGACACGGGGGCCTGGTGGCTGCAGGTAGAAGAGACCACCTCCCCCAGAAATATGAGCATTTCACCGTCCCCCAGAACCAAGCAGACACAAATCCCTGCCGATGAGCAAAGAAGCTTTTCCTAGCTGAACTAAGACCCCGGCGGTGTCTTAGCTGTGGGCTAATGCGGCTTCTGTGGCTTAGGCAGCAGAAGAGGAGCAGGGAGATTGGGTTATGATGCTGTTTCCCTTTTCAGTGAAGCTTTCCTTCCACGGAGGCCACATATAAAATCAAGTTTGGGTCTGGGAGTGCTCTTTCCCTGCACACCTGAGCCCTGTGGCTCTCCCAGCCTCAGGGCAATGGGACCTGAGCACCCACCGTGGGGAGCCCCCTTTTCTGCCTCCCCCCTCAGCCCTCAGAGCACTCACGTATTGAAAGGTTACAGACCCGCTGCGTGAACTCTATCTAGTTCAGATGGAAGCGTGTGCTGCCCCAATAACCTCTCCGGAATGGCTTTAGTGGCCACTCTGTCCCCCGCTGACAGACTTACTAGCCCACACCAACAAGGGGGAGCCTCCTCTCACGTAACCATCCTAAGCACCTTATCAGCCTTGAGCCACAACGAGGATAACAATCTGAGACCCAATTAATTACTTACTTGCTCTAAAGCTGTAATAATAAACAATCATGAAAACACTGCAGCAGTGCTAGAACAGAGGAGTCCTCGCAAAGAGAGCCTGTCTGAAATCTGAAATCTGCTGTTAAAAGCTGCTCTCCCTCTCACTCGAGCCCGTCGCAGGGTGGGCAGCTCCTGGCATTTCCCTGCTGCACCCCAAGCACCCCAAACCCCGGCACAGCCCCCTCCTGCAGCGGCGACTGACAGGGAGCACTCCTCAGCACGAGAAAGAGCCTGGCTACAGCAAAGAGAGACCCATCACAACGCATCTCAGGAGGGACAGACAACTCCAGCAGTGGAGAGGAAACATCTGAGAATAACTGCTGGCAAAAGAGTAATCCCGGGCAGAGACAGCTGATGGGATGGGTTAGAAGGAAGAGCAGCTCACACTGCAGCTGATACCTGGAGAAACACCCGGTGCACCCTCTAGCATGAATGGATGGAGAGGAACTGCATGAACGGATGGAGAGGAATCGTGTCCTTCACTCAGAGCTACAGCGACAACCCTTGCAAGGGGGGCCAGAGAGGCAGTTGTATGGGCAGAGGGGCAAAGCCAGTAAATGACCTCTAACGAGCTCCAGGTGGGGTCTAGAGCTCTTGTCCAAGTTCAAAGGAAAGAACCACTAGAGAAGACAAAGCTGCCAGACTCAAGTCCACTCATGGTGCCTTCACAACAGGTTCTTTTCGCACAGACTCTGAGGGTTCATTGTCCTGCGAAGCCAGTGGGTACTCGGCACTTCTCCTGCCACCCCCTTAACCCCCGTCCCCACGTCCACAGGCACGAGAAGAGCATATTTATAGGCTGGAGATCTCCAAAGCACTTCAAACAGCTTCGAAGGCCAAAGCTCACTGACGGTTTCTTGGGCACTTTTAAACATCCTTCCGACTGTTTTTCAAACACTGACCTTTGTCTGTGTACGGAAATAAATAGACACATACAGAACAACGGCCTATGTGGAAAATAAAAATGCTGACATTAATAAATCATTAAAGGATTTTTATGCCCAACAGCAAGCGCAGACCTTTTATCCCTTATTTCTAGCTTTGCATCTGGCAACTAATCCTGTGAAAACAAGAACAAATTATTTATATTCTTTTAGTGTTCCATAAATCAAATATTGCTGTAAGGACTGAACTAATATTTTGAGAATTGAATATGGGATTTGGTCTGGCTTGCTACATGCACTGAATCTTAGTCTGCTGTGATACGAAAAGGCAAGAGATATGAAATCCAGAAAAAATAAGGAGCCTGAAATGTAGGCAGCAGGAAGAAATAATTTACTGTAGCATTGCCCAGTTTGGCTTTGTGTAGTGAGAGTTATGAAATGCATTTATTGTGCTTTCTGTGTGGTACTTCGCTTTTAAATGCAGAATAGTGGGAATCTATCAAAACATCATTTGTTTGCTTGTTTCGTTTTCCCTACATATGAGAAGACATCGATATAGTTTAACTGCAAAAAATACATCCATCCACCCTCTGCACCTCCTTTATTAAGCTACAGTCTGGCAAGAGGGGAAAAAAAAAAAGCCATATTCAGCCACTTGTGTTTTAAAGAAAGAGAAAAACCAGGAGCTACAAAGCTCAAACACGCTGATCTGATTTACATCCCGCCCGACGGTCTATAAACCACCCCACGGCAGATGGGTACTCCCAGCAGCCAGGATACAGCCACCTGAAAAGCAGGGTTTATAAAGACACCAACAGACCTTTAACTGGAGCTCTATGAGCCGCGAGTGCTTCTATAAACAATATTTTATTGATTAGAATAGGCAGAAACTCTGGTTATTTACAACAGACTTTTCCCCAGCATTTATCGATGTTCCTAATGCTCGAAGGGGAAGGAGAGCGACCTGGCAAATACAGCAAATGGACTTGCTGTACTACTGAACTGCTGCTGCAGAACAGCCCTCTGGAAATCAGTTAGCAGACAAGCCACAGCAGGGCACATTTCTGCTCGCCCAATGGCACTGGGGACCCACACGCCTTGTCCCCAACTGGCCCCCGGCTGGCACTTGTCTGGGTACCCCCCGCCTGTGGCTGGAGAGAGCAAAGGCTTCTCTCCCTCTTCCACCTCTAAAACAAATAAAAGAGCAGCACAAAGGAGGGAGCATGTTCTGTTGCACAGGGATCCCCAAACACCAGTCTAGAGCAAACAGAAAATTCAGAAGCGGTGGGAGGGAACGGGCTCCACGACACTGTGAGAGCCACCACCAGAGATCACCACCAGCCACCGCCCGTGGATGAGCTGGGGTTTTTCCACAGGAAAGAAACGTTATTGAAATTAGAAAAATATTTTGAGGGGATAGTGAATTTCTACCCCTTAGAGAGCCGGTGGAATTCCATCACCTATCTCCCACACTCCTCTGGAGCATCCCCTCTGAACGAAGCTGGGGCAAGATGTCCTGCTCTCCTCACACACCACATCTTGTGTTCACGTGGACAACCCGTGGGGGAATGGCCGTATTTTCGGAAAGTGTGTGCTACGTCCCTCACCGTGGGGTCTGAGCATTTACTGCAAATCTCTCTGGAGGGCGGCGATGTGTGTGTTTGCTTTGTAATTAAGACTCTCCCGGGTACCTTAATGCCAGTCTGTGGATGCGTCCTCCTCCTCGGGGCCGGGAGCAGACAACGCAGCGACATGAAACACAAACCCACCCGTCGGAGAGTCCTCATCAATGATTTTAACCTCCTGACCTGGAATGAAAGAAGTAATTTGATCACCATGGAAACCGGGTAAAGGCCTCTCCCCAGCCAAAACTGTCACTCCCATTAAACGGGGCTGAATCATCTGCCTGGGCTGCGCGAGAGGGACAGGACCGGGAGGAGGCAGCCAGAGGAGGAACAAGCGAGCCTTAAGCGCGATAATGACGCGTGACAGCTTAAACTTGGGGTCACTCCTGGTGCACGAATTGTCAAATATTATGACAGCAGAAGCATCTCCCCGCACCCCCGCGCGCCAGCAGAGAAGTGACAACGTTTCTGTGGATTTTTATTGTTTCTGCTCAGCGAGGACCTAAGAAATGCAAATGTTTTTGCAGCTTCCGTGGGGCTCCAGGGGAGGTAATCTGCTGGAGGCTCTTGCAGAAAACAAACCCTGGTCATGCAGGATGTTGCTGTGGAGGTTTTAACCAGCCCTGTTCACAGTGGGTCACTTTGGAGGTCCGGGATGTACTGGTCCTCTTTGTAAAATGGAATGAGACAGAGTTTTTCAGGCGATTACAAAATCCCACCTCTAAATGAACAACCCTACAGGTTAGCATTACCTTCAGTAATATAAGGATTAGCCCTAGTAATACCGGAGTGCCTGGAGATCCCTGGTGAGAGCAAGGCTTCTGCCCGTTAGGGACCATACGTGCACGTAACGTTGAGAGAAAATGACAAATTGCCTTTTTTGCAGCTACAAACTCAAGTTCACAAAGACTAAATCAGCGTCCCGTGGTCAGCTGGGGAAACCGTGCAGGCACCAGGCATAAAAGCTCTGTCCCACGCAACAGGGCATCCCCAACCCACTGCCACGTGAATCTGCTCTTTGGCCAAACCGCCCGCGTGGGGGTGTCACCGCCCCGACAAAGCCACCTGCACCCAGCCCAGACACGATCCCCTCGTCCCACTCCACCGTACGAAGCCACCGAGCCACAGCCTGGAGCGGTGGCACAGGCTGCAGTCAAGTCAGCAGCACGTGAAACGGAAAGCATGAAGGTTTGTTTAATGATTTTTAATTAATTTTAATTACTTACAATTTTTTTTTTTTTTTTTTTTGAGCAGTAGCTTAACCTCGCTGAATCTCAGCCCCTCTGATCACTCTGGGACTTCTGCCAGCTTCCTCATTACAGATCAGTTCCCCCAACGCCATTTGATAATGAAATGGGTTTTAAAAGAAAGGGACAGAGAAAAAAAAAATCAAATACCTTCAGCAGAACCCCAGGGAGCTGGAAGAGGATTATGATTTGGCGTGGAGATGAAATGATAGTTTGGGGGCTTGCCTTATGAATAACGTGTACCTGTGCTGAAAGTGTCCTACTTTTAAAAGACAAAAGTTATGGGCCTGTAAGGACTTTCCACCTCCATGGCTTCTCGCAGGCTCCCTTCCCCAGAGGCAGCGGAGATGGTGGCGAAGGCTGACACCTCGTGCAGCCAAGGAGGAGGAAGAACATCAACCCTCCATGGGGACGTGCCCCCAGCCCACGGAGCAGAGACAGCATCTCCTATCGCACCCAACCCGACCCCCCTGGGAGCATCATTTGCTGAGTTCACCCCCGGAATCAGGGTCCTGCCCCCAGACACCCCTGCCCATCAGAGCTCTTGCATCCTCCAAGGAATTTTCCAACTGTATCATACGCCTCATTCTCCCATGACCAGTAAATCCTGGCCCCAGTCTCTCTCCCAGGTGACCATTGACCAATGTCCCCAAACTCTCTGGGTTATTGGTTAGTTTACTACAGAGTTTACCCCTCTTGCTTTCTCCAATCTCCTCTTTACATCTTCCTTCCAGCTTTAAAAAAAAATTATTTACTTATTTGCTGCCCCTGGGGTCCTTTCCAACCTGTATCTTGGTCCATGTCCAAAAGACAACGCACCAAAAGGCTTTTGCAAGCTCCATAGAATCCTCCAGGTTGCAAGGGACCTTTAAGATCATCTAGTCCATCTCGCTCCCCATGGAACTCTGCAGGGATTTAGCACAGGGAAGGTACAGGCACTGGAAGGTACTGGTGGCACTGGAGTGGGCCTTTTTTTCCTGTTTGCTTTTATTAACACACATGGCTCTGGTTCATGATTCTAAACTTGCTCCCCATGGCTCTGATCTCAGCCCAGCTGATCTCCTGCCCAGCAGCTCTGGGCCAGCTTCAAAGGCCCTGATGTTTGGGCAGGATACAGAAAGGAATCCGTCATTTTTTGGATGCTCTGCTGAAGCTTATCTGAACCCTGGTGCAGTCTCTAAATCTGGGCTCCAAGCCCCCTCCGAGCACGTTTCCATTAGGGATGGTTGAATGTCCACAGTCAGAGCTGGAAATTCCTTCAAAAATGTAAGTCCTTTTGCAGCCTTGCACCTCAGTTTGTGGACAACAAGGAAGAGGAAAGGAAGAGAAGGAGGGTTTTTTTTAGAGCACACAAAATGCAGAAAATGAGCAAAATGTTGCATATAGTTATTGCAATTCCTTCCTAACAGAAATATTGCTGTTACCACGGTCACCACCAGCCTAAAGGGCTCATGTTTTCAACAGGCTCCTGTTGGTTCAGCGGGAGCTGGAACAAGCATCAGAGAGAAATGGGGACTGTGAGCGAAGGGGAACTGGAGGGGGGACTGGGACCTTTCCTACCTCCCAGCCATTGGAGGGACGTGCATAATTCATAGGCCATAGATTGTATATATCTCATTCATGAAACTTTAAACAGGCTGGTTATTACTATTGACCATTAAAAGGCAATTTTTCCCCCATGTGCGACAAGGACTATTGACATTCCCGTATCCTTGAAAAAAGGTAGTTGATGTCCTGGCATCTTCAGAGTCTCAGGGCACTTGTGCGCACACTTGTTGAGGCACCCGGGTCTCTGAGCCGAAAATGAGTCAACAAACAAGCCACATTAAAAAAAATTTCCTGTCTACTTTCATAACTATCGACCAAATTTGTCATTAACGCACTATTAAAAATTGACAATCTAATTTTATGCGTTTACACCTCATGTTTTATCACGAAAGAAACAAGGCAGGGTTTTCTGTCTGCCACAGGCAGCGTGGTGGTGGTGGTTAGGGTGGGCTACAACACTTTACTGTTGTAACCCCAGAGAGACATCGCTGCCAGCGCCCACCCCGACCTGCTCCGCTTCTCCCACTGAAGCTTTTCCCGGGGGCTCTGGTCGTGGGGAGGACCGTGGGGCTGGGGTGCGACGTGGTGAGCATGGCTGGAAGACGGCCCTGGGCAGAAACTTCAGGGCGTCTCTGTGCTCAGGGCTTCAGCCCCAAAACTTAGTGCCCTTTGGAGCCTGGAGCCCCAGAAAGGTGATGCTTTGAGCTGGCAGAGGGAGAAGCTGCTAACGCTAAGACAGGGAGCTTGATTTTTCTTCTCTCTGCAGCCTGTAAGAAAATTAAATTCATGCCCAATGGGCCTAAACACTCTTGGTAGCATTGAAGTGCAAAATTGAGCTAATACCTTTCTAATATTTAAACAAGGACTTGTGATATTTTTATGCTGATCTAGAAGAAGCTCTAAAGCTTTCGCAACTGCCATCACAAACTGAACGCAATGTAAGAAATGAAAAGAATGGAAAATATAATTATTGGTCATAGGGAGTTCTCTGGATAACACACAAAGACACAACGTTATGCCAGAATAAATCTTAAAGCTTCCACCTTGGCTGCAGAATTCACTTTTGGGACGCACAGGGGTAGGACAGGATTGGGGGGTGCTGGCTCTGTTGGGGGTTCTCGCCTTTTCCCTGCTGAGTCAAACAACCAACCTCTTCCTGCAAACGCAGGAGGCTGTTGCAGACATCACCAACCTTTATCTAGACTAGAACAACTGAGAGGGTACTTTGTATTTACAGCACGGAAAAAAAAAAGTAAAAATGAGAACTCTGAATAAGCACACAGTGGCCATCAAAAAGGTGGACAGGATCTAGAGAGAAAGGAAAGGGCTTTGAGAGGTTATTAGCTTCTTCCTACCTATTGCCAGTTCAAGCACTTATGGGAAAAATGATTGTTTCCCTCTCTGACGTTTACACTGGGTGAATTGGGAACAGATGCAAGCCGGGCACTGCCGACTCCAGCAGATAAAAGACAATTACAAGCAGAAAATGGAGCTGCTGATAGCATGCAGCTTTCACTTGGGATGTTCAGTTTAGCTACTGGGGGGGGAAAAAAAAAAAAAGGGGGTTGAAAACTAAACTCCTCAGAGCAGCCGCCTCTCGCTGCAGACCTGCTGATTCAAGCATCACGCAGCTCCTTGCAGACGTATGTAGAAATGTTTAAAGGCTCAATTTGAGCCATTTGTTTCTCATTTTTGAGCTCTCATTAAAATAATCTGTTCTGATTGTCTGCGGGAGCTATTTTTTGCTCCTCTAAACGGTTGCAAAAGACAGCACAGACTAGAAAAGGAGAATCAACCCTGTGAAGCCTGTGACTCATCAAATCCAGGCTCCTGTTCCGTGCCGGCTTCCAGAGCCGATAGAAGCCCCGGGATGTGGCAGAGATGGGCAAAAGCCCTGTCTCACCCTCTGTGACCAAGAGGTTTGGAAAATTACCTCCATCGACCCCTACACAGGGGATATGGGCAACTCGGTGATACCTGCCTGCAAGCTAGTGGCTTTCTGGAAGGGCAGGCTTCCTCCCAGCCCAGGGAATGTCCCGCTACAGACACGATCCCGGCGTGGAAAGGTCCTGCCTCCCCATGCAACTATTTAATTCTTGCCCCAGAGCCCCAAGCTGGAGAGGCAGAGCGCTGGCAGCACAAAGATGTGTCACCAACCCAGAGAAAAGAAGGGTCGCAGGAATTAGTTAAGCCCTAAACAGTGTCACTTGCTGTTCAAGCCACATGAAACCCAGAAAAGCACCAGGAGTTATAACACAAAGTCTAACTTACTTCTCCCATTCCTCCCTCTGGGACTGCCCCATCCTCCGCTACCATCAGGTACCACGGTGTGCCTACAAGACCCATTTAAATTCCTTTAGATTATAACCACCTCCGGCCCAGACACTCTGAGCTACTAATTAAAAGAACCAGTCTGGGAGGCCTGAACTTGCAGTTGGTGCTCACCTCTTCTGCAGCCACGGGGCAGCATTTCCCAGGGATGCCAGAATCGGTCATTCCGGTCAGGATTGAAAACGAGCTCAGGAATTCCAGTGCTCATGGGGCAAAAGTCCGACCCTGTCCATGGGTTCTGAATTCGGAGCACTCCCAAAACAATCCCTGCCACCCCACAGGAGAGCCCAACACACCAGCTCTTATCTCCCAGGTTCCCAAGTGATCACCCAAAACTGGGCAATTTGAGTGACAAGACACAAGATGCCCCCAAACCTCTCACATTAATGAATATACAGGGGTCAGCACCTTTTCACTTCTTCAGCACAAAGGATTTAAAAATCTTACTCTATTTCTTCTCATCCTTTCTCTAGAAACCGGCAAAAAATGCCTTTTGTTTCAGTGCCATGCTACAGTGAATCTGTTTGTTCTTTGGGCATTTAAATGTTCTTATCATTGACATTTTTAAAGCTATGAAAAAGGATTTTAATAGGCTGAAATGCTGATTGCCATAACAACTGGCTAATGAACCATCTGTTAGCATATGTAATATTTATTTATACATTTAAAAAAACGCAGCTAAAGATGAGGACAGGCTCTTTTTCAAGGACAGGGGCAGCTCACTCCCCATGCAGATGGGCTGGGAAGTGCAGGGGGACGTTTTATGGACCATAAGGCCCTCAGGGACCCCATCAGCCTCTGGTCCACCCCTTGCAGAGACACCATCGAGCTTGTCCCCAGCCATCCCTGCGGCAAGTTCAGCGGCTCGTGACGGGCAACCAGGAGGGGATGAGCCGGTGCAGCAGCAGCAGGTGCCTTGCTCCGGGACACCCTTCCCTCCTCTGATGCATGGACCAGCATGGGACAAACCAGTGCTGAAAGATCTGGGAAAATTTGAATTTGGGAGCAGCACTGATTGCCATCCTTCTCCTCCCCCTTTTTTGGCTGGCCTGGCCACCAAAACAAATGACAGATGCTCCTTTTTACCTCTTTCCCCTTCGGGGAACCGGGACGCTCAGTCTCAGGGCAGGGAGACCCGAGCCCAAGCACTCAGCAGTGACGTGAAAGTTCACGTTAGAGATGAAAAATAGCTGGGAGTTCCCCCGGAGCGTTTCAGCAAGCCGCTTCCCTTACGAGGAGTCTGCATTTTTAGAAAAAAGCCTCTCCCTGGCAGCTCTCAGCTCCCATCTGCCAACAGCCGCCCAGCCCCTGCAAAACCCTCCCGTGGGGTCCCGGGGTCTGATCCTGACCCGACCCATGGCATCGCCGCCCCCCAAGAATAGAGGAGCCTATACCCCCCCAAATCACTTCCAAAGGGAGCCCGGGCCCACGATCCCCCTTCACCAGTTGGGCAGGATGATGCTGGAGGATTAATGGGGGGAGATGTATTTTTAGACTGTTGATGAAGAGGGAGGGAAGGAGGGAGCAGAGAAAGCCCCGTTGCACAGAAGTCACATGCATATGCAAAAGGAGCCTAATTGCCCCTCTTTAGAAACTAATCATTCGGGATTTTACAAGCCACATTATAGAACCTGACATGCTTATTTTTCCTTTTATTATGTTTGTAAGCAGTGATCCTATTGAAAAGAAAATCAAACCCTATTTTTACCAGTCACAACCATCTCCCTTTTTCTTTATGCCCGCTTTTTTTTTATTTTATTTTCCTTTCTTTCCATCAGTTGAATAGAGCAGCATTTTCATGTGTATTAATTGCCCTGTAAAATGCCCTCAAAGTCATTAGAATTCCCCATTCAAAACTATTATCTGTGCCATTATGTCTTTGCATTATATTTATTTAAATGTGCCTCTTCTGAATTAGCTTATTTTTAACAGCTAGCCATGCCTGAAATATTGTTCCAGGCCAAGCTGTTCTCAAATCTTTAGGTTTTTTTTTTTTAATGATAACTTCATAGAAGCTCTCGAAGCTTTATCCTGAGTGGAATCATAGTTTTAGGCTTTTAACCCTCTTCCCTTTTTCGGTTTCAGAAAGATAGGCAATAGCCTTGTAGAAATTTTTTTGTGAACCATGAGACTTTCTTACACCAGAACTGCAAGATTTACAGCTGCGGTTCATGGCTGTCACACCGATTTAAATCTGTTGATTGCAAGGATGATTAAAAGAAAAAACACACTATAATTTCCTAAATGTAATGCAGAGTCGCTGTCTCGCCCAAAAATATCCACGTGTGATTTTCCACTCATTCTGATAGATCATTTTGTCAATATTTAGAGCCCACCATGGCTTGAGTGGCTGGACGTCTGGAAGCAGTTGAAGGTGAAGGATATGAGGGAGCATTCCCTACCCCCAGGAGTGGCTTCATGGAAATATTTCTTGCATGGAAGGAAGCAGGGAAGGTCTGGAGCGGGGAGGTGGTCCCTGACCAACCAACCAACTTCACCCAGTGCCACCCCGACA